>JAWNNV010000793.1:0-110381 GCA_035044485.1 Scaptomyza reducta | reverse complement strand
CATTTACAACTTGAATGCGGTTTAATTATTGAGATCGAGCCACGACTAAAACGCCTTTCCTTTTGAAAATCGGTTCAGTTTTGACAAAGTTATATGTTCGGAAAGTTTTGACATAGTTATATGTTTGGAAAGTTTTGACAAAGTTATAGGTTCGGAAAGTTTTAACATAAATTTCGAAAAAAAAAACATTTCCAACTATGAATGCGGTTTAATTATTGAGATCGAGCCACGCCTAAAACGCCTTTCCTTTTGAAAATCGGTTCAGTTTTGACAAAGTTATAGGTTCTGAAAGTTTTGATACACTTATAGGTTCGGAAAGTTTTGACATGAATTTCGAAAAAAAAAACATTTGCAACTATGAATGCGGTTTAATTATTGAGATCGAGCCACGACTAAAACGCCTTTCCTTTTGAAAATCGGTTCAGTTTTGACAAAGTTATAGGTTCGGAAAGTTTTGACATAGTTATAGGTTCGGAAAGTTTTGACAAAGTTATAGGTTCGGAAAGTTTTAACATAATTTCGAAAAAAAAAACATTTCTACCTATGAATGCGGTTTAATTATTGAGGTCGAGCCACGACTAAAATGCCTTTCCTTTTGCAAATCGGTTCAGTTTTGACAAACTTATATGTTCGGAAAGTTTTTACATAGTTATAGGTTTGGAAAGTTTTGACAAAGTTATAGGTTCGGAAAGTTTTAACATGGTTTTCGAAAAAAAAAACATTTCCAACTATGAATGCGGTTTAATTATTGAGATCGAGCCACGCCTAAAACGCCTTTCCTTTTGAAAATCGGTTCAGTTTTGACAAAGTTATAGGTTCGGAAAGTTTTGACATAGTTATAGGTTCGGAAAGTTTTGACAAAGTTATAGGTTCGGAAAGTTTTAACATGAATTTCGAAAAAAAAAAACATTTCCAACTATGAATGCGGTTTAATTATTGAGATCGAGCCACGACTAAAACGCCTTTCCTTTTGAAAATCGGTTCAGTTTTGACAAAGTTATACGTTCTGAAAGTTTTGACATATTTATAGGTTCGGAAAGTTTTGACAAAGTTATAGGTTCGGAAAGTTTTAACATAAATTTCGAAAAAATAAACATTTCCAACTATGAATGCGGTTTAATTATTGAGATCAGCCACGACTAAAACGCCTTTCCTTTTGAAAATCGGTTTAGTTTCGACAAAGTTATAGGTTCGGAAAGTTTTGACATAGTTATAGGTTTGGAAAGTTTTGACAAAGTTATAGGTTCGGAAAGTTTTAAAATGGTTTTCGAAAAAAAAAACATTTCCAACTATGAATGCGGTTTAATTATTGAGATCGAGCCACGCCTAACACGCCTTTCCTTTTGAAAATCGGTTCAGTTTTGACAAAGTTATAGGTTCGGAAAGTTTTGACATAGTTATAGGTGCGGAAAGTTTTGACAAAAGTTATAGGTTCGGAAAGTTTTAACATGAATTTCGAAAAAAAAAAACATTTCCAACTATGAATTCGGTTTAATTATTGAGATCGAGCCACGACTAAAACGCCTTTCCTTTTGAAAATCGGTTCAGTTTTGACAAAGTTATAGGTTCTGAAATTTTGACATATTTATAGGTTCGGAAAGTTTTGACATGAATTTCGAAAAAAAAAACATTTGCAACTATGAATGCGGTTTAATTATTGAGATCGAGCCACGACTAAAACGCCTTTCCTTTTGAAAATCGGTTCAGTTTTGACAAAGTTATAGGTTCTGAAATTTTGACATATTTATAGGTTCGGAAAGTTTTGACATGAATTTCGAAAAAAAAAACATTTGCAACTATGAATGCAGTTTAATTATTGAGATCGAGCCACGACTAAAACGCCTTTCCTTTTGAAAATCGGTTCAGTTTTGACAAAGTTATAGGTTCTGAAATTTTGACATATTTATAGGTTCGGAAAGTTTTGACATGAATTTCGAAAAAAAAAAACATTTGCAACTATGAATGCGGTTTAATTATTGAGATCGAGCCACGACTAAAACGCCTTTCCTTTTGAAAATCGGTTCAGTTTTGACAAAGTTATAGGTTCTGAAATTTTGACATATTTATAGGTTCGGAAAGTTTTGACATGAATTTCGAAAAAAAAAAAAACATTTACAACTTGAATGCGGTTTAATTATTGAGATCGAGCCACGACTAAAACGCCTTTCCTTTTGAAAATCGGTTCAGTTTTGACAAAGTTATATGTTCGGAAAGTTTTGACATAGTTATATGTTTGGAAAGTTTTGACAAAGTTATAGGTTCGGAAAGTTTTAACATAAATTTCGAAAAAAAAAACATTTCCAACTATGAATGCGGTTTAATTATTGAGATCGAGCCACGCCTAAAACGCCTTTCCTTTTGAAAATCGGTTCAGTTTTGACAAAGTTATAGGTTCTGAAAGTTTTGATACACTTATAGGTTCGGAAAGTTTTGACATGAATTTCGAAAAAAAAAAAAACATTTGCAACTATGAATGCGGTTTAATTATTGAGATCGAGCCACGACTAAAACGCCTTTCCTTTTGAAAATCGGTTCAGTTTTGACAAAGTTATAGGTTCGGAAAGTTTTGACATAGTTATAGGTTCGGAAAGTTTTGACAAAGTTATAGGTTCGGAAAGTTTTAACATAATTTCGAAAAAAAAAAACATTTCTACCTATGAATGCGGTTTAATCATTGAGGTCGAGCCACGACTAAAATGCCTTTCCTTTTGCAAATCGGTTCAGTTTTGACAAACTTATATGTTCGGAAAGTTTTTACATAGTTATAGGTTTGGAAAGTTTTGACAAAGTTATAGGTTCGGAAAGTTTTAACATGATTTTCGAAAAAAAAAACATTTCCAACTATGAATGCGGTTTAATTATTGAGATCGAGCCACGCCTAAAACGCCTTTCCTTTTGAAAATCGGTTCAGTTTTGACAAAGTTATAGGTTCGGAAAGTTTTGACATAGTTATAGGTTCGGAAAGTTTTGACAAAGTTATAGGTTCGGAAAGTTTTAACATGAATTTCGAAAAAAAAAACATTTCCAACTATGAATGCGGTTTAATTATTGAGATCGAGCCACGACTAAAACGCCTTTCCTTTTGAAAATCGGTTCAGTTTTGACAAAGTTATACGTTCTGAAAGTTTTGACATATTTATAGGTTCGGAAAGTTTTGACAAAGTTATAGGTTCGGAAAGTTTTAACATAAATTTCGAAAAAAAAAACATTTCCAACTATGAATGCGGTTTAATTATTGAGATCGAGCCACGACTAAAACGCCTTTCCTTTTGAAAATCGGTTTAGTTTCGACAAAGTTATAGGTTCGGAAAGTTTTGACATAGTTATAGGTTTGGAAAGTTTTGACAAAGTTATAGGTTCGGAAAGTTTTGACATGATTTTCGAAAAAAAAAACATTTCCAACTATGAATGCGGTTTAATTATTGAGATCGAGCCACGCCTAAAACGCCTTTCCTTTTGAAAATCGGTTCAGTTTTGACAAAGTTATAGGTTCGGAAAGTTTTGACATAGTTATAGGTGCGGAAAGTTTTGACAAAAGTTATAGGTTCGGAAAGTTTTAACATGAATTTCGAAAAAAAAAAAACATTTCCAACTATGAATTCGGTTTAATTATTGAGATCGAGCCACGACTAAAACGCCTTTCCTTTTGAAAATCGGTTCAGTTTTGACAAAGTTATAGGTTCTGAAATTTTGACATATTTATAGGTTCGGAAAGTTTTGACATGAATTTCGAAAAAAAAAACATTTGCAACTATGAATGCGGTTTAATTATTGAGATCGAGCCACGACTAAAACGCCTTTCCTTTTGAAAATCGGTTCAGTTTTGACAAAGTTATAGGTTCTGAAATTTTGACATATTTATAGGTTCGGAAAGTTTTGACATGAATTTCGAAAAAAAAAAACATTTGCAACTATGAATGCAGTTTAATTATTGAGATCGAGCCACGACTAAAACGCCTTTCCTTTTGAAAATCGGTTCAGTTTTGACAAAGTTATATGTTCGGAAAGTTTTGACATAGTTATAGGTTCGGAAAGTTTTGACAAAGTTATAGGTTCGGAAAGTTTTAACATAAATTTCGAGAAAAAAAAAATTTCCAACTATGAATTCGGTTTAATTATTGAGATCGAGCCACGACTAAAACGCCTTTCCTTTTGAAAATCGGTTCAGTTTTGACAAAGTTATAGGTTCTGAAATTTTGACATATTTATAGGTTCGGAAAGTTTTGACATGAATTTCGAAAAAAAAAAACATTTGCAACTATGAATGCGGTTTAATTATTGAGATCGAGCCACGACTAAAACGCCTTTCCTTTTGAAAATCGGTTCAGTTTTGACAAAGTTATAGGTTCGGAAAGTTTTGACATAGTTATAGGTTCGGAAAGTTTTGACAAAGTTATAGGTTCGGAAAGTTTTGACATGAATTTCGAAAAAAAAAAAAAACATTTACAACTTGAATGCGGTTTAATTATTGAGATCGAGCCACGACTAAAACGCCTTTCCTTTCAAAAATCGGTTCAGTTTTGACAAAGTTATAGGTTGTGAAATTTTGACATATTTATAAGTTTGGAATGTTTTGACATGAATTTCGAAAAAAAAACATTTGCAACTATGAAAGCGGTTTAATTATTGAGATCGAGCCACGACTAAAACGCCTTTCCTTTTGAAAATCGGTTCAGTTTAGACAAAGTTATAGGTTCGAAAAGTTTAGACATAGTTATAGGTTCGGAAAGTTTTGACAAAGTTATAGGTTCGGAAAGTTTTAACATAATTTCGAAAAAAAAAAACCATTTCTACCTATGAATGCGGTTTAATTATTGAGGTCGAGCCACGACTAAAATGCCTTTCCTTTTGCAAATCGGTTCAGTTTTGACAAAGTTATATGTTCGGAAAGTTTTGACATAGTTATAGGTTCGGAAAGTTTTGACAAAGTTATAGGTTCGGAAAGTTTTGACATGAATTTCGAAAAAAAAAAAACATTTACAACTTGAATGCGGTTTAATTATTGAGATCGAGCCACGACTAAAACGCCTTTCCTTTTGAAAATCGGTTCAGTTTTGACAAAGTTATATGTTCGGAAAGTTTTGACATAGTTATATGTTTGGAAAGTTTTGACAAAGTTATAGGTTCGGAAAGTTTTAACATAAATTTCGAAAAAAAAACATTTCCAACTATGAATGCGGTTTAATTATTGAGATCGAGCCACGCCTTAAACGCCTTTCCTTTTGAAAATCGGTTCAGTTTTGACAAAGTTATAGGTTCTGAAAGTTTTGATACACTTATAGGTTCGGAAAGTTTTGACATGAATTTCGAAAAAAAAAAACATTTGCAACTATGAATGCGGTTTAATTATTGAGATCGAGCCACGACTAAAACGCCTTTCCTTTTGAAAATCGGTTCAGTTTTGACAAAGTTATAGGTTCGGAAAGTTTTGACATAGTTATAGGTTCGGAAAGTTTTGACAAAGTTATAGGTTCGGAAAGTTTTAACATAATTTCGAAAAAAAAAAACCATTTCTACCTATGAATGCGGTTTAATTATTGAGGTCGAGCCACGACTAAAATGCCTTTCCTTTTGCAAATCGGTTCAGTTTTGACAAAGTTATATGTTCGGAAAGTTTTTACATAGTTATAGGTTTGGAAAGTTTTGACAAAGTTATAGGTTCGGAAAGTTTTAACATGGTTTTCGAAAAAAAAAACATTTCCAACTATGAATGCGGTTTAATTATTGAGATCGAGCCACGCCTAAAACGCCTTTCCTTTTGAAAATCGGTTCAGTTTTGACAAAGTTATAGGTTCGGAAAGTTTTGACATAGTTATAGGTGCGGAAAGTTTTGACAAAGTTATAGGTTCGGAATGTTCTAACATGAATTTCGAAAAAAAAAAACATTTACAACTTGAATGCGGTTTAATTATTGAGATCGAGCCACGACTAAAACGCCTTTCCTTTTAAAAATCGGTTCAGTTTTGACAAAGTTATAGGTTGTGAAATTTTGACATATTTATAAGTTTGGAATGTTTTGACATGAATTTCGAAAAAAAAACATTTGCAACTATGAATGCGGTTTAATTAGCCATAGTTATAGGTTCGGAAAGTTTTGACAAAGTTATAGGTTCGGAAAGTTTAAACATAAATTTCGAGAAAAAAAAAATTTCCAACTATGAATTCGGTTTAATTATTGAGATCGCGCCACGACTAAAACGCCTTTCCTTTTGAAAATCGGTTCAGTTTTGACAAAGTTATAGGTTCTGAAATTTTGACATATTTATAGGTTCGGAAAGTTTTGACATGAATTTCGAAAAAAAAACATTTGCAACTATGAATGCGGTTTAATTATTGAGATCGAGCCACGACTAAAACGCCTTTCCTTTTGAAAATCGGTTCAGTTTTGACAAAGTTATAGGTTCGAAAAGTTTTGACATAGTTATAGGTTCGGAAAGTTTTGACAAAGTTATAGGTTCGGAAAGTTTTGACATGAATTTCGAAAAAAAAACATTTACAACTTGAATGCGGTTTAATTATTGAGATCGAGCCACGACTAAAACGACTTTCCTTTTGAAAATCAATTCAGTTTTGACAAAGTTATATGTTCGGAAAGTTTTGACATAGTTATAGGTTGGAAAGTTTTGACAAAGTTATAGGTTCGGAAAGTTTTAACATAAATTTCGAAAAAAAAACATTTCCAACTATGAATGCGGTTTAATTATTGAGATCGAGCCACGCCTAAAACGCCTTTCCTTTTGAAAATCGGTTCAGTTTTGACAAAGTTATAGGTTCTGAAAGTTTTGATACACTTATAGGTTCGGAAAGTTTTAACATGAATTTCGAAAAAAAAAACATTTGCAACTATGAATGCGGTTTAATTATTGAGATCGAGCCACGACTAAAACGCCTTTTCTTTTGAAAATCGGTTCAGTTTTGACAAAGTTATAGGTTCGGAAAGTTTTGACATAGTTATAGGTTCGGAAAGTTTTGACAAAGTTATAGGTTCGGAAAGATTTAACATAAATTACAAAAAAAAAAAACATTTCTACCAATGAATGCGGTTTAATTATTGAGGTCGAGCCACGACTAAAATGCCTTTCCTTTTGCAAATCGGTTCAGTTTTGACAAAGTTATATGTTTGGAAAGTTTTTACATAGTTATAGGTTTGGAAAGTTTTGACAAAGTTATAGGTTCGGAATGTTCTGACATAAATTTCGAAAAAAAAAAACATTTACAACTTGAATGCGGTTTAATTATTGAGGTCGAGCCACGACTAAAATGCCTTTCCTTTTGAAAATCGGTTCAGTTTTGACAAAGTTATAGGTTCGGAAAGTTTTGACATAGTTATAGGTGCGGAAAGTTTTGACAAAGTTATAGGTTCGGAATGTTCTGACATGAATTTCGAAAAAAAAACATTTAAAACTTGAATGCGGTTTAATTATTGAGATCGAGCCACGACTAAAACGCCTTTCCTTTTAAAAATCGGTTCAGTTTTGACAAAGTTATAGGTTGTGAAATTTTGACATATTTATAAGTTTGGAAAGTTTTGACATGAATTTCGAAAAAAAAAACATTTTCAACTATGAATGCGGTTTAATTATTGAGATCGAGCCACGACTAAAACGCCTTTCCTTTTGAAAATCGGTTCAGTTTTGACAAAGTTATAGGTACGGAAAGTTTTGACATAGTTATAGGTGCGGAAAATTTTGACAAAGTTATAGGTTCGGAAAGTTTTAACATAAATTTCGAAAAAAAAAAACATTTCCAACTATGAATTCGGTTTAATTATTGAGATCGAGCCACGACTAAAACGCCTTTCCTATTGAAAATCGGTTCAGTTTTGACAAAGTTATAGGTTCTGAAAGTTTTGATACACTTATAGGTTCGGAAAGTTTTGACATAAATTTCGAAAAAAAAAACATTACTACCTATGAATGCGGTTTAATTATTGAGGTCGAGCCACGACTAAAATGCATTTCCTTTTGCAAATCGGTTCAGTTTTGACAAAGTTATATGTTCGGAAAGTTTTTACATAGTTATAGGTTTGGAAAGTTTTGACAAAGTTATAGGTTCGGAAAGTTTTAACATGGTTTTCGAAAAAAAAAACATTTCCAACTATGAATGCGGTTTAATTATTGAGATCGAGCCACGCCTAAAACGCCTTTCCTTTTGAAAATCGGTTCAGTTTTGACAAAGTTATAGGTTCGGAAAGTTTTGACATAGTTATAGGTGCGGAAAGTTTTGACAAAGTTATAGGTTCGGAATGTTCTGACATGAATTTCGAAAAAAAAAAACATTTACAACTTGAATGCGGTTTAATTATTGAGATCGAGCCACGACTAAAACGCCTTTCCTTTTAAAAATCGGTTCAGTTTTGACAAAGTTATAGGTTGTGAAATTTTGACATATTTATAAGTTTGGAATGTTTTGACATGAATTTCGAAAAAAAAAACATTTGCAACTATGAATGCGGTTTAATTATTGAGATCGAGCCACGACTAAAACGCATTTCCTTTTGAAAATCGGTTCAGTTTTGACAAAGTTATAGGTACGGAAAGTTTTGACATAGTTATAGGTGCGGAAAATTTTGACAAAGTTATAGGTTCGGAAAGTTTTAACATAAATTTCGAAAAAAAAAAAACATTTCCAACTATGAATTCGGTTTAATTATTGAGATCGAGCCACGACTAAAACGCCTTTCCTTTTGAAAATCGGTTCAGTTTTGACAAAGTTATAGGTTCTGAAATTTTGACATATTTATAGGTTCGGAAAGTTTTGACATGAATTTCGAAAAAAAAAACATTTGCAACTATGAATGCAGTTTAATTATTGAGATCGAGCCACGACTAAAACGCCTTTCCTTTTGAAAATCGGTTCAGTTTTGACAAAGTTATATGTTCGGAAAGTTTTGACATAGTTATAGGTTCGGAAAGTTTTGACAAAGTTATAGGTTCGGAAAGTTTTAACATAAATTTCGAGAAAAAAAAAATTTCCAACTATGAATTCGGTTTAATTATTGAGATCGAGCCACGACTAAAACGCCTTTCCTTTTGAAAATCGGTTCAGTTTTGACAAAGTTATAGGTTCTGAAATTTTGACATATTTATAGGTTCGGAAAGTTTTGACAAAGTTATAGGTTCGGAAAGTTTTAATATGAATTTGGAAAAAAAAAACATTTCTAACTATGAATGCGGTTTAATTATTGAGATCGAGCCACGACTAAAACGCCTTTCCTTTTGAAAATCGGTACAGTTTTGACAAAGTTATAGGTTCTGAAAGTTTTGACACACTTATAGGTTCGGAAAGTTTTGACATGAATTTCGAAAAAAAAAACATTTGCAACTATGAATGCGGTTTAATTATTGAGATCGAGCCACGACTTAAACGCCTTTCCTTTTGAAAATCGGTTCAGTTTTGACAAAGTTATAGGTTCGGAAAGTTTTGACATAGTTATAGGTTCGGAAAGTTTTGACAAAGTTATAGGTTCGGAAAGTTTTAACATGGTTTTCGAAAAAAAACATTTCCAACTATGAATGCGGTTTAATTATTGAGATCGAGCCACGACTAAAACGCCTTTCCTTTTGAAAATCGGTTCAGTTTTGACAAAGTTATAGGTTCGGAAAGTTTTGACATAGTTATAGGTGCGGAAAGTTTTGACAAAGTTATAGGTTCGGAAAGTTCTGACATGAATTTCGAAAAAAAAAACATTTACAACTTGAATGCGGTTTAATTATTGAGATCGAGCCACGACTAAAACGCCTTTCCTTTTATAAATCGGTTCAGTTTTGACAAAGTTATAGGTTGTGAAATTTTGACATATTTATAAGTTTGGAAAGTTTTGACATGAATTTCGAAAAAAAAAACATTTGCAACTATGAATGCGGTTTAATTATTGAGATCGAGCCACGACTAAAACGCCTTTCCTTTTGAAAATCGGTTCAGTTTTGACAAAGTTATAGGTACGGAAAGTTTTGACATAGTTATAGGTGCGGAAAATTTTGACAAAGTTATATGTTCGGAAAGTTTTGACATAGTTATATGTTTGGAAAGTTTTGACAAAGTTAGAGGTTCGGAAAGTTTTAACATAAATTTCGAAAAAAAAAACATTTCCAACTATGAATGCGGTTTAATTATTGAGATCGAGCCACGCCTAAAACGCCTTTCCTTTTGCAAATCGATTCAGTTTTGACAAAGTTATATGTTCGGAAAGTTTTGACATAGTTATAGGTTCGGAAAGTTTTGACAAAGTTATAGGTTCGGAAAGTTTTAACATGAATTTCGAAAAAAAAAACCTCTAACTATGAATTCGGTTTAATTATTGAGATTGAGCCACGACTTAAACGCCTTTCCTTTTGAAAATCGGTTCAATTTTGACAAAGTTATAGGTTCTGAAAGTTTTGACATATTTATAGGTTCGGAAAGTTTTGACATGAATTTCGAAAAAAAAAAAACATTTGCAACTATGAATGCGGTTTAATTATTGAGATCGAGCCACGACTAAAACGCCTTTCCTTTTGAAAATCGGTTCAGTTTTGACAAAGTTATAGGTTCGGAAAGTTTTGACATAGTTATAGGTTCGGAAAGTTTTGACAAAGTTATAGGTTCGGAAAGTTTTAACATAAATTTCGAAAAAAAAAACATTTCCAACTATGAATGCGGTTTAATTATTGAGATCGAGCCACGACTAAAACGCCTTTCCTTTTGAAAATCGGTTCAGTTTCGACAAAGTTATAGGTTCGGAAAGTTTTGACATAGTTATAGGTTTGGAAAGTTTTGACAAAGTTATAGGTTCGGAAAGTTTTAACATGGTTTTCGAAAAAAAAACATTTCCAACTATGAATGCGGTTTAATTATTGAGATCGAGCCACGCCTAAAACGCCTTTCCTTTTGAAAATCGGTTCAGTTTTGACAAAGTTATAGGTTCGGAAAGTTTTGACATAGTTATAGGTGCGGAAATGTTTGACAAAAGTTATAGGTTCGGAAAGTTTTAACATGAATTTCGAAAAAAAAAACATTTCTAACTATGAATGCGGTTTAATTATTGAGATCGAGCCACGACTAAAACGCCTTTCCTTTTGCAAATCGGTTCAGTTTTGACAAAGTTATATGTTCGGAAAGTTTTGACATAGTTATATGTTTGGAAAGTTTTGACAAAGTTATTTGTTCGGAAAGTTTTGACATAGTTATAGGTTTGGAAAGTTTTGACAAAGTTATAGGTTCGGAAAGTTTTACATGGTTTTCGAAAAAAAAACATTTCCAACTATGAATGCGGTTTAATTATTGAGATCGAGCCACGACTAAAACGCCTTTCCTTTTGAAAATCGGTTCAGTTTTGACAAAGTTATAGGTTCTGAAAGTTTTGACACACTTATAGGTTCGGAAAGTTTTGACATGAATTTCGAAAAAAAAAACATTTGCAACTATGAATGCGGTTTAATTATTGAGATCGAGCCACGACTTAAACGCCTTTCCTTTTGAAAATCGGTTCAGTTTTGACAAAGTTATAGGTTCGGAAAGTTTTGACATAGTTATAGGTTCGGAAAGTTTTGACAAAGTTATAGGTTCGGAAAGTTTTAACATAAATTTCGAAAAAAAAAAATATTTCTACCTATGAATGCGGTTTAATTATTGAGGTCGAGCCACGACTAAAATGCCTTTCCTTTTGCAAATCGGTTCAGTTTTGACAAAGTTATATGTTCGGAAAGTTTTTACATAGTTATAGGTTTGGAAAGTTTTGACAAAGTTATAGGTTCGGAAAGTTTTAACATGGTTTTCGAAAAAAAACATTTCCAACTATGAATGCGGTTTAATTATTGAGATTCGAGCCACGACTAAAACGCCTTTCCTTTTGAAAATCGGTTCAGTTTTGACAAAGTTATAGGTTCGGAAAGTTTTGACATAGTTATAGGTGCGGAAAGTTTTGACAAAGTTATAGGTTCGGAAAGTTCTGACATGAATTTCGAAAAAAAAACATTTACAACTTGAATGCGGTTTAATTATTCAGATCGAGCCACGACTAAAACGCCTTTCCTTTTATAAATCGGTTCAGTTTTGACAAAGTTATAGGTTGTGAAATTTTGACATATTTATAAGTTTGGAAAGTTTTGACATGAATTTCGAAAAAAAAACATTTGCAACTATGAATGCGGTTTAATTATTGAGATCGAGCCACGACTAAAACGCCTTTCCTTTTGAAAATCGGTTCAGTTTTGACAAAGTTATAGGTACGGAAAGTTTTGACATAGTTATAGGTTCGGAAAGTTTTGACAAAGTTATAGGTTCGGAAAGTTTTAACATAAATTTCGAAAAAAAAAACATTTCCAACTATGAATTCGGTTTAATTATTGAGATCGAGCCACGACTAAAACGCCTTTCCTTTTGAAAATCGGTTCAGTTTTGACAAAGTTATATGTTCGGAAAGTTTTGACATAGTTATATGTTTGGAAAGTTATGACAAAGTTATATGTTCGGAAAGTTTTGACATAGTTATATGTTTGGAAAGTTTTGACAAAGTTAGAGGTTCGGAAAGTTTTAACATAAATTTCGAAAAAAAAAACATTTCCAACTATGAATGCGGTTTAATTATTGAGATCGAGCCACGACTAAAACGCCTTTCCTTTTGAAAATCGATTCAGTTTTGACAAAGTTATATGTTCGGAAAGTTTTGACATAGTTATAGGTTCGGAAAGTTTTGACAAAGTTATAGGTTCGGAAAGTTTTAACATGAATTTCGAAAAAAAAAACATTTCCAACTATGAATGCGGTTTAATTATTGAGATTGAGCCACGACTAAAACGCCTTTCCTTTTGAAAATCGGTTCAGTTTTGACAAAGTTATAGGTTCTGAAAGTTTTGACATATTTATAGGTTCGGAAAGTTTTAACATGAATTTCGAAAAAAAAAAACATTTGCAACTATGAATGCGGTTTAATTATTGAGATCGAGCCACGACTAAAACGCCTTTCATTTTGAAAATCGATTCAGTTTTGACAAAGTTATAGGTTCGGAAAGTTTTGACATAGTTATAGGTTCGGAAAGTTTTGACAAAGTTATAGGTTCGGAAAGTTTTAACATAAATTTCGAAAAAAAAAACATTTCCAACTATGAATGCGGTTTAATTATTGAGATCGAGCCTTGACTAAAACGCCTTTCCTTTTGAAAATCGGTTCAGTTTTGACAAA
Source organism: Scaptomyza reducta (assembly GCA_035044485.1). NCBI lineage: Eukaryota > Metazoa > Arthropoda > Insecta > Diptera > Drosophilidae > Scaptomyza > Scaptomyza reducta. Next base: position 97,219 of record JAWNNV010000793.1, on the reverse strand, counting down.
GTTATAGGTTCGGAAAGTTTTGACATAGTTATAGGTTTGGAAAGTTTTGACAAAGTTATAGGTTCGGAAAGTTTTAACATGAATTTCGAAAAAAAAAACATTTGCAACTATGAATGCGGTTTAATTATTGAGATCGAGGCACGACTAAAACGCCTTTCCTTTTGAAAATCGGTTCAGTTTTGACAAAGTTATAGGTTCGGAAAGTTTTGACATAGTTATAGGTCGGAAATTTTGACAAAAGTTATATGTTCGGAAAGTTTTAACATGAATTTCGAAAAAAAAAAACATTTCGAACTATGAATTCGGTTTAATTATTGAGATCGAGCCACGACTAAAACGCCTTTCCTTTTGAAAATCGGTTCAGTTTTGACAAAGTTATAGGTTCTGAAAGTTTTGACAAAGTTATAGGTTCGGAAAGTTTTGACATGAATTTCGAAAAAAAAAACATTTGGAACTATGAATGCCGTTTAATTATTGAGATCGAGCCACGACTAAAACGCCTTTCCTTTTGAAAATCGGTTCAGTTTTGACAAAGTTATAGGTTCGGAAAGTTTTGACATAGTTATAGGTTCGGAAAGTTTTGACATAGTTATAGGTTCGGAAAGTTTTGACAAAGTTATAGGTTCAGAAAATTTTAACATAAATTTCGAAAAAAAAAAACATTTCAAACTATGAATGCGGTTTAATTATTGAGATCGAGCCACGACTAAAATGCCTTTCCTTTTGAAAATCGGTTCAGTTTTGACAAAGTTATAGGTTCGGAAAATTTTAACAAGTTATAGGTTCGGAAAGTTTTGACAAAGTTATAGGTTCGGAAAGTTTTAACATAAATTTCGAAAAAAAAAACTTTTCCAACTATGAATGCGGTTTAATTATTGAGATCGAGCCACGACTAAAACGCCTTTCCTTTTTAAAATCGGTTCAGTTTTGACAAAGTTATAGGTTCGTGAAAGTTTTGACATATTTATAGGTTCGGAAAGTTTTGACAAAGTTATAGGTTCGGAAAGTTCTGACATGAATTTCGAAAAAAAAAAACATTTGCAACTATGAATGCGGTTTAATTAATGAGATCGAGCCACGACTAAAACGCCTTTCATTTTGAAAATCGGTTCAGTTTTGACAAAGTTATAGGTTCGGAAAGTTTTGACATAGTTATAGGTTTGGAAAGTTTTGACATGAATTTCGAAAAAAAAATATTTCCAATTATGAATGCGGTTTAATTATTGAGATCGAGCCATGACTAAAACGCCTTTCCTTTTGAAAATCGGTTCAGTTTTGACATAGTTATAGGTGCGGAAAATTTTGACAAAGTTATAGGTTCGGAAAGTTTTAACATAAATTTCGAAAAAAAAAAAACATTTCCAACTATGAATTCGGTTTAATTATTGAGATCGAGCCACGACTAAAACGCCTTTCCTTTTGAAAATCGGTTCAGTTTTGACAAAGTTATAGGTTCTGAAAGTTTTGATACACTTATAGGTTCGGAAAGTTTTGACATGAATTGCGAAAAAAAAAAAACATTTGCAACTATGAATGCGGTTTAATTATTGAGATCGAGCCACGACTAAAACGGCTTTCCTTTTGAAAATCGGTTCAGTTTAGACAAAGTTATAGGTTCGAAAAGTTTTGACATAGTTATAGGTTCGGAAAGTTTTGACAAAGTTATAGGTTCGGAAAGTTATAACATAAATTTCGAAAAAAAAAAAACATTTCTACCTATGAATGCGGTTTAATTATTGAGGTCGAGCCACGACTAAAATGACTTTCCTTTTGCAAATCGGTTCAGTTTTGACAAAGTTATATGTTCGGAAAGTTATTACATAGTTAAAGGTTCGGAAAGTTTTGACAAAGTTATAGGTTCGGAAAGTTTTAATATGAATTTGGAAAAAAAAAACATTTCTAACTATGAATGCGGTTTAATTATTGAGATCGAGCCACGACTAAAACGCCTTTCCTTTTGCAAATCGGTTCAGTTTTGACAAAGTTATATGTTCGGAAAGTTTTGACATAGTTATATGTTTGGAAAGTTTTGACAAAGTTATTTGTTCGGAAAGTTTTGACATAGTTATAGGTTTGGAAAGTTTTGACAAAGTTATAGGTTCGGAAAGTTTTAACATGGTTTTCGAAAAAAAAAACATTTCCAACTATGAATGCGGTTTAATTATTGAGATCGAGCTACGCCTAAAACGCCTTTCCTTTTGAAAATCGGTTCAGTTTTGACAAAGTTATAGGTTCGGAAAGTTTTGACATAGTTATAGGTGCGGAAATGTTTGACAAAAGTTATAGGTTCGGAAAGTTTTAACATGAATTTCGAAAAAAAAAATTAATTATTGAGATCGAGCCACGACTAAAACGCCTTTCCTTTTGAAAATCGGTTCAGTTTTGACAAAGTTATAGGTTCTGAAATTTTGACATATTTATAGGTTCGGAAAGTTTTGACATGAATTTCGAAAAAAAAAAACATTTGCAACTATGAATGCGGTTTAATTATTGAGATCGAGCCACGCCTAAAACGCCTTTCCTTTTGAAAATCGGTTCAGTTTTGACAAAGTTATAGGTTCTGAAAGTTTTGACACACTTATAGGTTCGGAAAGTTTTGACATGAATTTCGAAAAAAAAAAACATTTCCAACTATGAATGCGGTTTAATTATTGAGATCGAGCCACGACTAAAACGCCTTTCCTTTTGAAAATCGGTTCAGTTTTGACAAAGTTATAGGTTCGGAAAGTTTTGACATAGTTATAGGTTCGGAAAGTTTTGACAAAGTTATAGGTTCGGAAAGTTTTAACAAAGTTATAGGTTCGGAAAGTTTTGACATGAATTTCGAAAAAAAAAACATTTCCAACTATGAATGCGGTTTAATTATTGAGATCGAGCCACGACTAAAACGCCTTTCCTTTTGAAAATCGGTTCAGTTTTGACAAAGTTATAGGTTCGGAAAGTTTTGACATAGTTATAGGTGCGGAAAGTTTTGACAAAGTTATAGGTTCGGAAAGTTCTGACATGAATTTCGAAAAAAAAAACATTTACAACTTGAATGCGGTTTAATTATTGAGATCGAGCCACGACTAAAAGCCTTTTCTTTTGAAAATGGGTTCAGTTTTGACAAAGTTATATGTTCGGAAAGTTTTGACATAGTTATATGTTTGGAAAGTTTTGACAAAGTTATAGGTTCGGAAAGTTTTAATATGAATTTGGAAAAAAAAAAACATTTCTAACTATGAATGCGGTTTAATTATTGAGATCGAGCCACGACTAAAACGCCTTTCCTTTTGCAAATCGGTTCAGTTTTGACAAAGTTATATGTTCGGCAAGTTTTGACATAGTTATATGTTTGGAAAGTTTTGACAAAGTTATTTGTTCGGAAAGTTTTGACATAGTTATAGGTTTGGAAAGTTTTGACAAAGTTATAGGTTCGGAAAGTTTTAACATGGTTTTCGAAAAAAAAAACATTTCCAACTATGAATGCGGTTTAATTATTGAGATCGAGCTACGCCTAAAACGCCTTTCCTTTTGAAAATCGGTTCAGTTTTGACAAAGTTATAGGTTCGGAAAGTTTTGACATAGTTATAGGTGCGGAAATGTTTGACAAAAGTTATAGGTTCGGAAAGTTTTAACATGAATTTCGAAAAAAAAAACATTTCAAACTATGAATTCGGTTTAATTATTGAGATCGAGCCACGACTAAAACGCCTTTCCTTTTGAAAATCGGTTCAGTTTTGACAAAGTTATAGGTTCTGAAATTTTGACATATTTATAGGTTCGGAAAGTTTTGACATGAATTTCGAAAAAAAAAACATTTGCAACTATGAATGCGGTTTAATTATTGAGATCGAGCCACGACTAAAACGCCTTTCCTTTTGAAAATCGGTTCAGTTTAGACAAAGTTATAGGTTCGAAAAGTTTTGACATAGTTATAGGTTCGGAAAGTTTTGACAACGTTATAGGTTCGGAAAGTTTTGACATAGTTATAGGTTTGGAAAGTTTTGACAAAGTTATAGGTTCGGAAAGTTTTAACATGGTTTTCGAAAAAAAAAACATTTCCAACTATGAATGCGGTTTAATTATTGAGATCGAGCTACGCCTAAAACGCCTTTCCTTTTGCAAATCGGTTCAGTTTTGACAAAGTTATATGTTCGGAAAGTTTTTACATAGTTAAAGGTTCGGAAAGTTTTAATATGAATTTGGAAAAAAAAAACATTTCTAACTATGAATGCGGTTTAATTATTGAGATCGAGCCACGACTAAAACGCCTTTCCTTTTGAAAATCGGTTCAGTTTTGACAAAGTTATATGTTCGGAAAGTTTTGACGTAGTTATATGTTTGGAATGTGTTGACAAAGTTATTTGTTCGGTAAGTTTTGACATAGTTATAGGTTTGGAAAGTTTTGACAAAGTTATAGGTTCGGAAAGTTTTAACATGGTTTTCGAAAAAAAAAACATTTCCAACTATGAATGCGGTTTAATTATTGAGATCGAGCTACGCCTAAAACGCCTTTCCTTTTGAAAATCGGTTCAGTTTTGACAAAGTTATAGGTTCGGAAAGTTTTGACATAGTTGTAGGTGCGGAAATGTTTGACAAAAGTTATAGGTTCGGAAAGTTTTAACATGAATTTCGAAAAAAAAAACATTTCAAACTATGAATTCGGTTTAATTATTGAGATCGAGCCACGACTAAAACGCCTTTCCTTTTGAAAATCGGTTCAGTTTTGACAAAGTTATAGGTTCTGAAATTTTGACATATTTATAGGTTCGGAAAGTTTTGACATGAATTTCGAAAAAAAAAACATTTGCAACTATGAATGCGGTTTAATTATTGAGATCGAGCCACGCCTAAAACGCCTTTCCTTTTGAAAATCGGTTCAGTTTTGACAAAGTTATAGGTTCGGAAAGTTTTGACATAGTTATAGGTTCGGAAAGTTTTGACAAAGTTATAGGTTCGGAAAGTTTTAACAAAGTTATAGGTTCGGAAAGTTTTGACATGAATTTCGAAAAAAAAAACATTTCCAACTATGAATGCGGTTTAATTATTGAGATCGAGCCACGACTAAAACGCCTTTCCTTTTGAAAATCGGTTCAGTTTTGACAAAGTTATAGGTTCGGAAAGTTTTGACATAGTTATAGGTGCGGAAAGTTTTGACAAAGTTATAGGTTCGGAAAGTTCTGACATGAATTTCGAAAAAAAAAACATTTCCAACTTGAATGCGGTTTAATTATTGAGATCGAGCCACGACTAAAAGCCTTTTCTTTTGAAAATCGGTTCAGTTTTGACAAAGTTATATGTTCGGAAAGTTTTGACATAGTTATATGTTTGGAAAGTTTTGACAAAGTTATAGGTTCGGAAAGTTTGAACATAAATTTCGAAAAAAAAAACATTTCCAACTATGAATGCGGTTTAATTATTGAGATCGAGCCACGCCTAAAACGCCTTTCCTTTTGCAAATCGGTTCAGTTTTGACAAAGTTATATGTTCGGAAAGTTTTGACATAGTTATAGGTTCGGAAAGTTTTGACAAAGTTATAGGTTCGGAAAGTTTTGACATGAATTTCGAAAAAAAAAACATTTGCAACTATGAATGCGGTTTAATTATTGAGATCGAGCCACGCCTAAAACGCCTTTCCTTTTGAAAATCGGTTCAGTTTTGACAAAGTTATAGGTTCTGAAAGTTTTGACACACTTATAGGTTCGGAAAGTTTTGACATGAATTTCGAAAAAAAAAAACATTTCCAACTATGAATGCGGTTTAATTATTGAGATCGAGCCACGACTAAAACGCCTTTCCTTTTGAAAATCGGTTCAGTTTTGACAAAGTTATAGGTTCGGAAAGTTTTGACATAGTTATAGGTTCGGAAAGTTTTGACAAAGTTATAGGTTCGGAAAGTTTTAACAAAGTTATAGGTTCGGAAAGTTTTGACATGAATTTCGAAAAAAAAAACATTTCCAACTATGAATGCGGCTTAATTATTGAGATCGAGCCACGACTAAAACGCCTTTCCTTTTGAAAATCGGTTCAGTTTTGACAAAGTTATAGGTTCGGAAAGTTTTGACATAGTTATAGGTGCGGAAAGTTTTGACAATGTTATAGGTTCGGAAAGTTCTGACATGAATTTCGAAAAAAAAAACATTTACAACTTGAATGCGGTTTAATTATTGAGATCGAGCCACGACTAAAAGCCTTTTCTTTTGAAAATCGGTTCAGTTTTGACAAAGTTATATGTTCGGAAAGTTTTGACATAGTTATATGTTTGGAAAGTTTTGACAAAGTTATAGGTTCGGAAAGTTTTAACATAAATTTCGAAAAAAAAAACATTTCCAACTATGAATGCGGTTTAATTATTGAGATCGAGCCACGCCTAAAACGCCTTTCCTTTTGCAAATCGGTTCAGTTTTGACAAAGTTATAGGTTCGGAAAGTTTTGACACAGTTATAGGTACGGAAAGTTTTGGCAAAGTTATAGGTTCGGAAAGTTTTAACATGAATTTCGAAAAAAAAAAACATTTGCAACTATGACTGCGGTTTAATTATTGAGATCGAGCCACGATTAAAACGCCTTTCCTTTTAAAAATCGGTTCAGTTTTGACAAAGTTATAGGTTCGGAAAGTTTTGACACAGTTATAGGTTCGGAAAGTTTTGGCAAAGTTATACGTTCGAAAAGTTTTAACATGAATTTCGAAAAAAAAAAATTTGTAACTATGAATGCGGTTTAATTATTGAGATCGAGCCACGACTAAAACGCCTTTCCTTTCGAAAATCGGTTCAGTTTTGACAAAGTTAAAGGTTCTGAAAGTTTTGACATATTTATAAGTTTGGAAAGTTTTGACATGAGTTTCGAAAAAAAAAAACATTTGCAATTATGAATGCGGTTTAATTATTGAGATCGAGCCACGACTAAAACGCCTTTCCTTTTGAAAATCGGTTCAGTTTTGACAAAGTTATAGGTTCGGAAAGTTTTGACATAGTTATAGGTTCGGAAAGTTTTGACAAAGTTATAGGTTCGGAAAGTTTTAACAAAGTTATAGGTTCGGAAAGTTTTGACATGAATTTCGAAAAAAAAAAACATTTCCAACTATGAATGCGGCTTAATTATTGAGATCGAGCCACGACTAAAACGCCTTTCCTTTTGAAAATCGGTTCAGTTTTGACAAAGTTATAGGTTCGGAAAGTTTTGACATAGTTATAGGTGCGGAAAGTTTTGACAAAGTTATAGGTTCGGAAAGTTCTGACATGAATTTCGAAAAAAAAAAACATTTACAACTTGAATGCGGTTTAATTATTGAGATCGAGCCACGACTAAAAGCCTTTTCTTTTGAAAATCGGTTCAGTTTTGACAAAGTTATATGTTCGGAAAGTTTTGACATAGTTATATGTTTGGAAAGTTTTGACAAAGTTATAGGTTCGGAAAGTTTTAACATAAATTTCGAAAAAAAAAACATTTCCAACTATGAATGCGGTTTAATTATTGAGATCGAGCCACGCCTAAAACGCCTTTCCTTTTGCAAATCGGTTCAGTTTTGACAAAGTTATAGGTTCGGAAAGTTTTGACACAGTTATAGGTACGGAAAGTTTTGGCAAAGTTATAGGTTCGGAAAGTTTTAACATGAATTTCGAAAAAAAAAACATTTGCAACTATGACTGCGGTTTAATTATTGAGATCGAGCCACGATTAAAACGCCTTTCCTTTTAAAAATCGGTTCAGTTTTGACAAAGTTATAGGTTCGGAAAGTTTTGACACAGTTATAGGTTCGGAAAGTTTTGGCAAAGTTATACGTTCGAAAAGTTTTAACATGAATTTCGAAAAAAAAAAAAATTTGTAACTATGAATGCGGTTTAATTATTGAGATCGAGCCACGACTAAAACGCCTTTCCTTTCGAAAATCGGTTCAGTTTTGACAAAGTTAAAGGTTCTGAAAGTTTTGACATATTTATAAGTTTGGAAAGTTTTGACATGAGTTTCGAAAAAAAAAAACATTTGCAATTATGAATGCGGTTTAATTATTGAGATCGAGCCACGACTAAAGCGCCTTTCCTTTTGAAAATCGGTTCAGTTTTGACAAAGTTATAGGTTCTGAAAGTTTTGATACACTTATAGGTTCGGAAAGTTTTGACATGAATTGCGAAAAAAAAAAACATTTGCAACTATGAATGCGGTTTAATTATTGAGATCGAGCCACGACTAAAACGCCTTTCCTTTTGAAAATCGGTTCAGTTTAGATAAAGTTATAGGTTCGAAAAGTTTTGACATAGTTATAGGTTCGGAAAGTTTTGACAACGTTATAGGTTCGGAAAGTTATAACATAAATTTCGAAAAAAAAAAAAACATTTCTACCTATGAATGCGGTTTAATTATTGAGGTCGAGCCACGACTAAAATGCCTTTCCTTTTGCAAATCGGTTCAGTTTTGACAAAGTTATATGTTCGGAAAGTTTTTACATAGTTAAAGGTTCGGAAAGTTTTGAAAAAGTTATAGGTTCGGAAAGTTTTAATATGAATTTGGAAAAAAAAAACATTTCTAACTATGAATGCGGTTTAATTATTGAGATCGAGCCACGACTAAAACGCCTTTCCTTTTGCAAATCGGTTCAGTTTTGCCAAAGTTATATGTTCGGAAAGTTTTGACATAGTTATATGTTTGGAAAGTTTTGACAAAGTTATTTGTTCGGAAAGTTTTGACATAGTTATAGGTTTGGAAAGTTTTGACAAAGTTATAGGTTCGGAAAGTTTTAACATGGTTTTCGAAAAAAAAAACATTTCCAACTATGAATGCGGTTTAATTATTGAGATCGCGCTACGCCTAAAACGCCTTTCCTTTTGAAAATCGGTTCAGTTTTGACAAAGTTATAGGTTCGGAAAGTTTTGACATAGTTATAGGTGCGGAAATGTTTGACAAAAGTTATAGGTTCGGAAAGTTTTAACATGAATTTCGAAAAAAAAAACATTTCAAACTATGAATTCGGTTTAATTATTGAGATCGAGCCACGACTAAAACGCCTTTCCTTTTGAAAATCGGTTCAGTTTTGACAAAGTTATAGGTTCTGAAATTTTGACATATTTATAGGTTCGGAAAGTTTTGACATGAATTTCGAAAAAAAAAACATTTGCAACTATGAATGCGGTTTAATTATTGAGATCGAGCCACGCCTAAAACGCCTTTCCTTTTGAAAATCGGTTCAGTTTTGACAAAGTTATAGGTTCTGAAAGTTTTGACATATTTATAGGTTCGGAAAGTTCTGACATGAATTTCGAAAAAAAAAAAACATTTACAACTATGAATGCGGTTTAATTATTGAGATCGAGCCACGACTAAAATCCTTTTCTTTTGAAAATCGGTTCAGTTTTGACAAAGTTATATGTTCGGAAAGTTTTGACATAGTTATATGTTTGGAAAGTTTTGACAAAGTTATTTGTTCGGAAAGTTTTGACATAGTTATATGTTTGGAAAGTTTTGACAAAGTTATAGGTTCGGAAAGTTTTAACATAAATTTCGAAAAAAAAACATTTCCAACTATGAATTCGGTTTAATTATTGAGATTGAGCCACGACTTAAACGCCTTTCCTTTTGAAAATCGGTTCAATTTTGACAAAGTTATAGGTTCTGAAAGTTTTGACATATTTATAGGTTCGGAAAGTTTTGACATGAATTTCGAAAAAAAAAAACATTTGCAACTATGACTGCGGTTTAATTATTGAGATCGAGCCACGATTAAAACGCCTTTCCTTTTAAAAATCGGTTCAGTTTTGACAAAGTTATAGGTTCGGAAAGTTTTGACATAGTTATAGGTTCGGAAAGTTTTGGCAAAGTTATAGGTTCGGAAAGTTTTAACATGAATTTCGAAAAAAAAAAATTTCTAACTATGAATGCGGTTTAATTATTGAGATCGAGCCACGACTAAAACGCCTTTCCTTTTGCAAATCGGTTCAGTTTTGACAAAGTTATATGTTCGGAAAGTTTTGACATAGTTATATGTTTGGAAAGTTTTGACAAAGTTATTTGTTCGGAAAGTTTTGACATAGTTATAGGTTTGGAAAGTTTTGACAAAGTTATAGGTTCGGAAAGTTTTAACATGGTTTTCGAAAAAAAAAACATTTCCAATTATGAATGCGGTTTAATTATTGAGATCGAGCTACGCCTAAAACGCCTTTCCTTTTGAAAATCGGTTCAGTTTTGACAAAGTTATAGGTACGGAAAGTTTTGACATAGTTATAGGTGCGGAAATGTTTGACAAAAGTTATAGGTTCGGAAAGTTTTAACATGAATTTCGAAAAAAAAAAACATTTCAAACTATGAATTCGGTTTAATTATTGAGATCGAGCCACGACTAAAACGCCTTTCCTTTTGAAAATCGGTTCAGTTTTGACAAAGTTATAGGTTCTGAAATTTTGACATATTTATAGGTTCGGAAAGTTTTGACATGAATTTCGAAAAAAAAAACATTTGCAACTATGAATGCGGTTTAATTATTGAGATCGAGCCACGCCTAAAACGCCTTTCCTTTTGAAAATCGGTTCAGTTTTGACAAAGTTATAGGTTCTGAAAGTTTTGACATATTTATAGGTTCGGAAAGTTCTGACAGAATTTCGAAAAAAAAAAACATTTGCAACTATGAATGCGGTTTAATTATTGAGATCGAGCCACGCCTAAAACGCCTTTCCTTTTGAAAATCGGTTCAGTTTTGACAAAGTTATATGTTCGGAAAGTTTTGACATAGTTATATGTTTGGAAAGTTTTGACAAAGTTATTTGTTCGGAAAGTTTTGACATAGTTATATGTTTGGAAAGTTTTGACAAAGTTATAGGTTCGGAAAGTTTTAACATAAATTTCGAAAAAAAAACATTTCCAACTATGAATTCGGTTTAATTATTGAGATTGAGCCACGACTTAAACGCCTTTCCTTTTGAAAATCGGTTCAATTTTGACAAAGTTATAGGTTCTGAAAGTTTTGACATATTTATAGGTTCGGAAAGTTTTGACATGAATTTCGAAAAAAAAAAACATTTGCAACTATGACTGCGGTTTAATTATTGAGATCGAGCCACGATTAAAACGCCTTTCCTTTTAAAAATCGGTTCAGTTTTGACAAAGTTATAGGTTCGGAAAGTTTTGACATAGTTATAGGTTCTGAAAGTTTTGACATATTTATAGGTTCGGAAAGTTTTGACATGAATTTCGAAAAAAAAAAACATTTGCAACTGTGACTGCGGTTTAATTATTGAGATCGAGCCACGATTAAAACGCCTTTCCTTTTAAAAATCGGTTCAGTTTTGACAAAGTTATAGGTTCGGAAAGTTTTGACATAGTTATAGGTTCGGAAAGTTTTGGCAAAGTTATAGGTTCGGAAAGTTTTAACATGAATTTCGAAAAAAAAAATTTCTAACTATGAATGCGGTTTAATTATTGAGATCGAGCCACGACTAAAACGCCTTTCCTTTTGCAAATCGGTTCAGTTTTGACAAAGTTATATGTTCGGAAAGTTTTGACATAGTTATATGTTTGGAAAGTTTTGACAAAGTTATTTGTTCGGAAAGTTTTGACATAGTTATAGGTTTGGAAAGTTTTGACAAAGTTATAGGTTCGGAAAGTTTTAACATGGTTTTCGAAAAAAAAAACATTTCCAATTATGAATGCGGTTTAATTATTGAGATCGAGCTACGCCTAAAACGCCTTTCCTTTTGAAAATCGGTTCAGTTTTGACAAAGTTATAGGTTCGGAAAGTTTTGACATAGTTATAGGTGCGGAAATGTTTGACAAAAGTTATAGGTTCGGAAAGTTTTAACATGAATTTCGAAAAAAAAAAACATTTCAAACTATGAATTCGGTTTAATTATTGAGATCGAGCCACGACTAAAACGCCTTTCCTTTTGAAAATCGGTTCAGTTTTGACAAAGTTATAGGTTCTGAAATTTTGACATATTTATAGGTTCGGAAAGTTTTGACATGAATTTCGAAAAAAAAACATTTGCAACTATGAATGCGGTTTAATTATTGAGATCGAGCCACGCCTAAAACGCCTTTCCTTTTGAAAATCGGTTCAGTTTTGACAAAGTTATAGGTTCTGAAAGTTTTGACATATTTATAGGTTCGGAAAGTTCTGACATGAATTTCGAAAAAAAATAACATTTACAACTTGAATGCGGTTTAATTATTGAGATCGAGCCACGACTAAAAGCCTTTTCTTTTGAAAATCGGTTCAGTTTTGACAAAGTTATATGTTCGGAAAGTTTTGACATAGTTATATGTTTGGAAAGTTTTGACAAAGTTATTTGTTCGGAAAGTTTTGACATAGTTATATGTTTGGAAAGTTTTGACAAAGTTATAGGTTCGGAAAGTTTTAACATAAATTTCGAAAAAAAAAACATTTCCAACTATGAATTCGGTTTAATTATTGAGATTGAGCCACGACTTAAACGCCTTTCCTTTTGAAAATCGGTTCAATTTTGACAAAGTTATAGGTTCTGAAAGTTTTGACATATTTATAGGTTCGGAAAGTTTTGACATGAATTTCGAAAAAAAAAAAAACATTTGCAACTATGACTGCGGTTTAATTATTGAGATCGAGCCACGATTAAAACGCCTTTCCTTTTAAAAATCGGTTCAGTTTTGACAAAGTTATAGGTTCGGAAAGTTTTGACATAGTTATTGGTTCGGAAAGTTTTGGCAAAGTTATAGGTTCGGAAAGTTTTAACATGAATTTCGAAAAAAAAAAATTTCTAACTATGAATGCGGTTTAATTATTGAGATCGAGCCACGACTAAAACGCCTTTCCTTTCGAAAATCGGTTCAGTTTTGACAAAGTTAAAGGTTCTGAAAGTTTTGACATATTTATAGGTTCGGAAAGTTTTGACATGAATTTCGAAAAAAAAAACATTTGCAACTATGACTGCGGTTTAATTATTAAGATCGAGCCACGACTAAAACGCCTTTCCTTTTAAAAATCGGTTCAGTTTTGACAAAGTTATAGATTCGGAAAGTTTTGACATAGTTATAGGTGCGGAAAGTTTTGACAAAGTTATAGGTTCGGAAAGTTTTAACATGAATTTCGAAAAAAAAAACATTTCCAACTATGAATTCGGTTTAATTATTGAGATCGAGCCACGACTAAAACGCCTTTCCTTTCGAAAATCGGTTAAGTTTTGACAAAGTTATAGGTTCTGAAAGTTTTGACATATTTATAGGATCGGAAAGTTTTGACATGAATTTTGAAAAAAAAAAACATTTCCAACTATGAATGCGGTTTAATTATTGAGATCGAGCCACGACTAAATGCCTTTCCTTTTGAAAATCGGTTCAGTTTTGACAAAGTTATATGTTCGGGAAGTTTTGACATAGTTATAGGTTCGGAAAGTTTTGACAAAGTTATATGTTCGGAAAGTTTTGACATAGTTATAGGTTCGGAAAAATTTGACAAAGTTATAGGTTCGGAAAGTTTTAACATAAATTTCGAAAAAAAAAACATTTCCAACTATGAATGCGGTTTAATTATTGAGATCGAGCGACGACTAAAACGCCTTTCCTTTTGAAAGTCGGTTCAGTTTCGACAAAGTTATAGGTTCGGAAAGTTTTGACATAGTTATAGGTTTGGAAAGTTTTGACAAATTTATAGGTTCGGAGGGTTTTAACATGGTTTTCGAAAAAAAAAAACATTTCCAACTATGAATGCGGTTTAATTATTGAGATCGAGCCACGACTAAAACGCCTTTCCTTTTGAAAGTCGGTTCAGTTTCGACAAAGTTATAGGTTCTGAAAGTTTTGACATAGTTATAGGTTCGGAAAGTTTTGACATAGTTATAGGTGCGGAAAGTTTTGACAAAGTTATAGGTTCGGAAAGTTCTGACATGAATTTCGAAAAAAAAAACCATTTACAACTTGAAAGCGGTTTAATTATTGAGATCGAGCCACGACTAAAAGCCTTTTCTTTTGAAAATCGGTTCAGTTTTGACAAAGTTATATGTTCGGAAAGTTTTGATATAGTTATATGTTTGGAAAGTTTTGACAAAGTTATAGGTTCGGAAAGTTTTAACATAAATTTCGAAAAAAAAAACATTTCCAACTATGAATGCGGTTTAATTATTGAGATCGAGCCACGCCTAAAACGCCTTTCCTTTTGCAAATCGGTTCAGTTTTGACAAAGTTATATGTTCGGAAAGTTTTGACATAGTTATAGGTTCGGAAAGTTTTGACAAAGTTATAGGTTCGGAAAGTTTTAACATGAATTTCGAAAAAAAAACATTTCCAACTATGAATTCGGTTTAATTATTGAGATTGAGCCACGACTTAAACGTCTTTCCTTTTGAAAATCGGTTCAATTTTGACAAAGTTATAGGTTCGGAAAGTTTTGACATATTTATAGGTTCGGAAAGTTTTGACATGAATTTCGAAAAAAAAAACATTTGCAACTATGACTGCGGTTTAATTATTGAGATCGAGCCACGATTAAAACGCCTTTCCTTTTAAAAATCGGTTCAGTTTTGACAAAGTTATAGGTTCGGAAAGTTTTGACACAGTTATAGGTTTGGAAAGTTTTGGCAAAGTTATAGGTTCGGAAAGTTTTAACATGAATTTCGAAAAAAAAAAAATTTCTAACTATGAATGCGGTTTAATTATTGAGATCGAGCCACGACTAAAACGCCTTTCCTTTCGAAAATCGGTTCAGTTTTGACAAAGTTAAAGGTTCTGAAAGTTTTGACATATTTATAAGTTTGGAAAGTTTTGACATGAATTTCGAAAAAAAAAACATTTGCAATTATGAATGCGGTTTAATTATTGAGATCGAGCCACGACTAAAACGCCTTTCCTTTTGAAAGTCGGTTCAGTTTTGACAAAGTTATAGGTACGGAAAGTTTTGACATAGTTATAGGTGCGGAAAGTTTTGACATGAATTTCGAAAAAAAAAACATTTGCAACTATGAATGCGGCTTAATTATTGAGATCGAGCCACGCCTAAAACGCCTTTCCTTTTGAAAATCGGTTCAGTTTTGACAAAGTTATAGGTTCTGAAAGTTTTGACACACTTATAGGTTCGGAAAGTTTTGACATGAATTTCGAAAAAAGAAAACATTTGCAACTATGAATGCGGTTTAATTATTGAGATCGAGCCACGACTAAAACGCATTTCCTTTTGAAAATCGGTTCAGTTTTGACAAAGTTATATGTTCGGAAAGTTTTGACATAGTTATATGTTTGGAAAGTTTTGACAAAGTTATTTGTTCGGAAAGTTTTGACATATTTATAGGATCGGAAAGTTTTGACATGAATTTCGAAAAAAAAAATCATTTGCAACTATGAATGCGGTTTAATTATTGAGATCGAGCCACGACTAAATGCCTTTCCTTTTGAAAATCGGTTCAGTTTTGACAAAGTTATATGTTCGGGAAGTTTTGACATAGTTATAGGTTCGGAAAGTTTTGACAAAGTTATAGGTTCGGAAAGTTTTGACATAGTTATAGGTTCGGAAAGTTTTGACAAAGTTATAGGTTCGGAAAGTTTTAACATAAATTTCGAAAAAAAAAACATTTCCAACTATGAATGCGGTTTAATTATTGAGATCGAGCCACGACTAAAACGCCTTTCCTTTTGAAAGTCGGTTCAGTTTCGACAAAGTTATAGGTTCGGAAAGTTTTGACATAGTTATAGGTTTGGAAAGTTTTGACAAAGTTATAGGTTCGGAAAGTTTTAACATGGTTTTCGAAAAAAAAAAACATTTGCAACTATGAATGCGGTTTAATTATTGAGATCGAGCCACGACTAAAACGCCTTTCCTTTCAAAAATCGGTTCAGTTTTGACAGAGTTATATGACCGGAAAATTTTGACATAGTTAAAGGTTCGGAAAATTTTAACATAAATTTCGAAAAAAAACATTTCCAACTATGAATGCGGTTTAATTATTGAGATCGAGCCACGACTAAAACGCCTTTTCTTTTGAAAGTCGATTCAGTTTTGACAAAGTTATCGGTTCTGAAAGTTTTGACACACTTATAGGTTCGGAAAGTTTTGACATGAATTTCGAAAAAAAAAACATTTGCAACTATGAATGCGGTTTAATTATTGAGATCGAGCCACGACTAAAACGCCTTTCCTTTTGAAAATCGGTTCAGTTTTGACAAAGTTATAGGTTCGGAAAGTTTTGACATAGTTATAGGTTCGGAAAGTTTTGACAAAGTTATAGGTTCGGAAAGTTTTAACATAAATTTGGAAAAAAAAAAACATTTCTACCTATGAATGCGGTTTAATTATTGAGGTCGAGCCACGACTAAAATGCCTTTCCTTTTGCAAATCGGATCAGTTTTGACAAAGTTATATGTTCGGAAAGTTTTTACATAGTTAAAGGTTCTGAAAGTTTTGACACACTTATAGGTTCGGAAAGTTTTATCATGAATTTGGAAAAAAAAAACATTTGCAACTATGAATGCGGTTTAATTATTGAGATCGAGCCACGACTAAAACGCGTTTCCTTTTAAAAATCGGTTCAGTTTTGACAAAGTTATAGGTTCGGAAAGTTTTGACATAGTTATAGGTTCGGAAAGTTTTGACAAAGTTATAGGTTCGGAAAGTTTTAACATAAATTTGGAAAAAAAAAACCATTTCTACCTATGAATGCGGTTTAATTATTGAGGTCGAGCCACGACTAAAATGCCTTTCCTTTTGCAAATCGGTTCAGTTTTGACAAAGTTATATGTTCGGAAAGTTTTTACATAGTTAAAGGTTCGGAAAGTTTTGACAAAGTTATAGGTTCGGAAAGTTTTAACATGAATTTCGAAAAAAAAAACATTTCTAACTATGAATGCGGTTTAATTATTGAGATCGAGCCACGACTAAAACGCCTTTCCTTTTGCAAATCGGTTAAATTTTGACAGAGTTATATGACCGGAAAGTTTTGACATAGTTATAGGTTCGGAAAGTTTTGACAAAGTTATAGGTTCGGAAAGTTTTAACATGAATTTCGAAAAAAAAAACATTTCCAACTATGAATTCGGTTCAATTATTCAGATCGAGACACGACTAAAACGCCTTTCCTTTTGAAAATCGGTTCAGTTTTGACAAAGTTATAAGTACTGAAAGTTTTGACATATTTATAGGTTCGGAAAGTTTTAACATGAATATCGAAAAAAAAAAACATTTCTAATTATGAATGCGGTTTAATTATTGAGATCGAACCACGACTAAAACGCATTTCCTTTTGAAAATCGGTTCAGTTTTGACAAAGTTATAGGTTCGGAAAGTTTTGACATAGTTATAGGTTCGGAAAGTTTTGACAAAGTTATAGGTTCGGAAAGTTTTAACATGAATTTCGAAAAAAAAAACATTTCCAACTATGAATGCGGTTTAATTATTGAGATCGAGCCACGCCTAAAACGCCTTTCCTTTTAAAAATCGGTTCAGTTTTGGCAAAGTTATAGGTTCGGAAAGTTTTAACATGAATTTCGAAAAAAAAAACATTTCTAACTATGAATGCGGTTTAATTATTGAGATCGAGCCACGACTAAAGCGCCTTTCCTTTTGCAAATCGGTTCAGTTTTGACAAAGTTATATGTTCAGAAAGTTTTGACATAGTTATAGGTTCGGAAAGTTTTGACAAAGTTATAGGTTCGGAAAGTTTTAACATAAATTTCGAAAAAAAAAACATTTACAACTATGAATGCGGTTTAATTATTGAGATCGAGCCACGACTAAAACGTCTTTTCTTTTGAAAATCGGTTCAGTTTCGACAAAGTTATAGGTTCGGAAAGTTTTGACATAGTTATAGGTTTGGAAAGTTTTGACAAAGTTATAGGTTCGGAAAGTTTTAACATGGTTTTCGAAAAAAAAACATTTCCAACTATGAATTTGGTTTATTTATTGAGATCGAGCCACGCCTAAAACGCCTTTCCTTTTGAAAATCGGTTCAGTTTTGACAAAGTTATAGGTTCGGAAAGTTTTGACATAGTTATAGGTGCGGAAAGGTTTGACAAAAGTTATAGGTTCGGAAAGTTTTAACATGAATTTCGAAAAAAAAAACATTTCCAACTATGAATTCGGTTTAATTATT
This sequence comes from Scaptomyza reducta, assembly GCA_035044485.1. Lineage (NCBI taxonomy): Eukaryota > Metazoa > Arthropoda > Insecta > Diptera > Drosophilidae > Scaptomyza > Scaptomyza reducta. Next base: position 79,199 of record JAWNNV010000793.1, on the reverse strand, counting down.
GAGATCGAGCCACGACTAAAACGCATTTCCTTTTGAAAATCGGTTCAGTTTTGACAAAGTTATAGGTTCGGAAAGTTTTAACATGAATATCGAAAAAAAAAACATTTCTAACTATGAAAGCGGTTTAATTATTGAGATCGAGCCACGACTAAAACGCCTTTCCTTTTAAAAATCGGTTCAGTTTTGACAAAGTTATAGGTTCGGAAAGTTTTGACATAGTTATAGGTTCGGAAAGTTTTGACAAAGTTATAGGTTCGGAAAGTTTTAACATGAATTTCGAAAAAAAAAGATTTCCAACTATGAATGCGGTTTAATTATTGAGATCGAGCCACGCCTAAAACGCCTTTCCTTTTAAAAATCGGTTCAGTTTTGGCAAAGTTATAGGTTCGGAAAGTTTTAACATAAATTTCGAAAAAAAAACATTTCCAACTATGAATGCGGTTTAATTATTGAGATCGAGCCACGACTAAAACGTCTTTTCTTTTGAAAATCGGTTCAGTTTCGACAAAGTTATAGGTTCGGAAAGTTTTGACATAGTTATAGGTTTGGAAAGTTTTGACAAAGTTATAGGTTCGGAAAGTTTTAACATGGTTTTCGAAAAAAAAACATTTCCAACTATGAATTCGGTTTATTTATTGAGATCGAGCCACGCCTAAAACGCCTTTCCTTTTGAAAATCGGTTCAGTTTTGACAAAGTTATAGGTTCGGAAAGTTTTGACATAGTTATAGGTTCGGAAAGGTTTGACAAAAGTTATAGGTTCGGAAAATTTTAACATGAATTTCGAAAAAAAAAACATTTCCAACTATGAATTCGGTTTAATTATTGAGATCGAGCCACGACTAAAACGCCTTTCCTTTTGAAAATCGGTTCAGTTTTGACATAGTTATAGGTTCTGAAATTTTGACATATTTATAGGTTCGGAAAGTTTTGACATGAATTTCGAAAAAAAAAACATTTGCAACTATGAATGCGGTTTAATTATTGAGATCGAGCCACGACTAAAACGCCTTTCCTTTTGAAAATCGGTTCAGTTTTGACAAAGTTATAGGTTCGAAAAGTTTTGACATAGTTATAGGTTTGGAAAGTTTTGACAAAGTTATAGGTTCGGAAAGTTTTGACATGAATTTCGAAAAAAAACACATTTACAACTTGAATGCGGTTTAATTATTGAGATCGAGCCACGACTAAAACGCCTTTCCTTTTGAAAATCGGTTCAGTTTTGACAAAGTTATATGTTCGGAAAGTTTTTACATAGTTAAAGGTTCGGAAAGTTTTGACAAAGTTATAGGTTCGGAAAGTTTTAACATGAATTTCGAAAAAAAAAAACATTTGCAACTATGAATGCGGTTTAATTATTGAGATCGAGCCACGACTAAAACGCCTTTCCTTTTGCAAATCGGTTCAGTTTTGACAGAGTTATATGACCGGAAAGTTTTGACATAGTTAAAGGTTCGGAAAATTTTAACATAAATTTCGAAAAAAAACACATTTCCAACTATGAATGCGTTTTAATTATTGAGATCGAGCCACGACTAAAACGCCATTTCTTTTGAAAATCGGTTCAGTTTTGACAAAGTTATAGGTTCTGAAAGTTTTGACACACTTATAGGTTCGGAAAGTTTTGACATGAATTTGGAAAAAAAAAAACATTTGCAACTATGAATGCGGTTTAATTATTGAGATCGAGCCACGACTAAAACGCCTTTCCTTTTGAAAATCGGTTCAGTTTTGACAAAGTTATAGGTTCGGAAAGTTTTGACATAGTTATAGGTGCGGAAAGTTTTGACAAAGTTATAGGTTCGGAAAGTTTTAACATGAATTTCGAAAAAAAAAAACATTTCCAACTATGAATTCGGTTTAATTATTGAGATCGAGCCACGACTAAAACGCCTTTCCTTTTGAAAATCGTTTCAGTTTTGACAAAGTTATAGGTTCTGAAATTTTGACATATTTATAGGTTCGGAAAGTTTTGACATGAATTTCGAAAAAAAAAACATTTGCAACTATGAATGCGGTTTAATTATTGAGATCGAGCCACGACTAAAACGCCTTTCCTTTTGAAAATCGGTTCAGTTTTGACAAAGTTATAGGTTCTAAAAGTTTTGACTTAGTTATAGGTTCGGAAAGTTTTGACAAAGTTATAGGTTCGGAAAGTTTTGACATGAATTTCGAAAACAAAAAAACATTTACAACTTGAATGCGGTTTAATTATTGAGATCGAGCCACGACTAAAACGCCTTTCCTTTTGAAAATCGGTTCAGTTTTGACAAAGTTATATGTTCGGAAAGTTTTGACATAGTTATATGTTTGGAAAGTTTTGACAAAGTTATAGGTTCGGAAAGTTTTAACATAAATTTCGAAAAAAAAAACATTTCCAACTATGAATGCGGTTTAATTATTGAGATCGAGCCACGCCTAAAACGCCTTTCCTTTTGAAAATCGGTTCAGTTTTGACAAAGTTATAGGTTCTGAAAGTTTTGACACTCTTATAGGTTCGGAAAGTTTTAACATGAATATCGAAAAAAAAAACATTTGCAACTATAAATGCGGTTTAATTATTGAGATCGAGCCACGACTAAAACGCCTTTCCTTTTGAAAATCGATTCAGTTTTGACAAAGTTATAGGTTCGGAAAGTTTTGACATAGTTATAGGTTCGGAAAGTTTTGACAAAGTTATATGTTCGGAAAGTTTTAACATAAATTTGGAAACAAAAAAAAACCATTTCTACCTATGAATGCGGTTTAATTATTGAGGTCGAGCCACGACTAAAATGCCTTTCCTTTTGCAAATCGGTTCAGTTTTGACAAAGTTATATGTTTGGAAAGTTTTTACATGAATTTCGAAAAAAAAAAACATTTCTAACTATGAATGCGGCTTAATTATTGAGATCGAGCCACGACTAAAACGCCTTTCCTTTTGCAAATCGGTTAAATTTTGACAGAGTTATATGACCGGAAAGTTTTGACATAGTTATAGGTTCGGAAAGTTTTGACAAAGTTATAGGTTCGGAAAGTTTTAACATGAATTTCGAAAAAAAAAACATTTCCAGCTATGAATGCGGTTTAATTATTGAGATCGAGACACGACTAAAACGCCTTTCCTTTTGAAAATCGGTTCAGTTTTGACAAAGTTATCGGTTCTGAAAGTTTTGACACACTTATAGGTTCGGAAAGTTTTGACATGAATTTCGAAAAAAAAACATTTGCAACTATGAATGCGGTTTAATTATTGAGATCGAGCCACGACTAAAACGCCTTTCCTTTTGAAAATCGGTTCAGTTTTGACAAAGTTATAGGTTCGGAAAGTTTTGACATAGTTATAGGTTCGGAAAGTTTTGACAAAGTTATAGGTTCGGAAAGTTTTAACATAAATTTCGAAAAAAAAAAACATTTTTACCTATGAATGCGGTTTAATTATTGATGGAATGTCAAAACTTTTCGAACCTATAACTTTGTCAAAACTGAACCGATTTTCAAAAGGAAAGGCGTTTTAGTCGTGGTTCGATCTCAATAATTAAACCGCATTCATAATTAGAAATGTTTTTTTTTTTCGATATTCATGTTAAAACTTTCCGAACCTATAAATATGTCAAAACTTTCAGTACTTATAACTTTGTCAAAACTGAACCGATTTTCAAAAGGAAAGGCGTTTTAGTCGTGTTCGATCTGAATAATTGAACCGAATTCATAGTTGGAAATGTTTTTTTTTTCGAAATTCATGTTAAAACTTTCCGAACCCATAACTTTGTCAAAACTTTCCGAACCTTAACTATGTCAAAACTTACCGGAAAGTTTTGACAATCGGTTCAGTTTTGACAAAGTTATAGGTTCGGAAAGTTTTGACATAGTTATAGGTGCGGAAAGGTTTGACAAAAGTTATAGGTTCGGAAAATTTTAACATGAATTTCGAAAAAAAAAACATTTCCAACTATGAATTCGGTTTAATTATTGAGATCGAGCCACGACTAAAACGCCTTTCCTTTTGAAAATCGAATCAGTTTTGACAAAGTTATAGGTTCTGAAAGTTTTGACATATTTATAGGTTCGGAAAGTTTTGACATGAATTTCGAAAAAAAAAACATTTGCAACTATGAATGCGGTTTAATTATTGAGATCGAGCCACGACTAAAACGCCTTTCCTTTTGAAAATCGGTTCAGTTTTGACAAAGTTATAGGTTCGAAAAGTTTTGACATAGTTATAGGTTTGGAAAGTTTTGACAAAGTTATAGGTTCGGAAAGTTTTGACATGAATTTCGAAAAAAAAAACATTTACAACTTGAATGCGGTTTAATTATTGAGATCGAGCCACGACTAAAACGCCTTTCCTTTTGAAAATCGGTTCAGTTTTGACAAAGTTATATGTTCGGAAAGTTTTTACATAGTTAAAGGTTCGGAAAGTTTTGACAAAGTTATAGGTTCGGAAAGTTTTAACATGAATTTCGAAAAAAAAAACATTTCTAACTATGAATGCGGTTTAATTATTGAGATCGAGCCACGACTAAAACGCCTTTCCTTTTGCAAATCGGTTCAGTTTTGACAGAGTTATATGACCGGAAAGTTTTGACACACTTATAGGTTCGGAAAGTTTTGACATGAATTTGGAAAATAAAAAAACATTTGCAACTATGAATGCGGTTTAATTATTGAGATCGAGCCACGACTAAAACGCCTTTCCTTTTGAAAATCGGTTCAGTTTTGACAAAGTTATAGGTTCGGAAAGTTTTGACATAGTAATAGGTGCGGAAAGTTTTGACAAAGTTATAGGTTCGGAAAGTTTTAACATGAATTTCGAAAAAAAAAAACATTTCCAACTATGAATTCGGTTTAATTATTGAGATCGAGCCACGACTAAAACGCCTTTCCTTTTGAAAATCGTTTCAGTTTTGACAAAGTTATAGGTTCTGAAATTTTGACATATTTATAGGTTCGGAAAGTTTTGACATGAATTTCGAAAAAAAAACATTTGCAACTATGAATGCGGTTTAATTATTGAGATCGAGCCACGACTAAAACGCCTTTCCTTTTGAAAATCGGTTCAGTTTTGACAAAGTTATAGGTTCGAAAAGTTTTGACTTAGTTATAGGTTCGGAAAGTTTTGACAAAGTTATAGGTTCGGAAAGTTTTGACATGAATTTCGAAAAAAAAAACATTTACAACTATGAATGCGGTTTAATTATTGAGATCGAGCCACGACTAAAACGCCTTTCCTTTTGAAAATCGGTTCAGTTTTGACAAAGTTATATGTTCGGAAAGTTTTGACATAGTTATATGTTTGGAAAGTTTTGACAAAGTTATAGGTTCGGAAAGTTTTAACATAAATTTCGAAAAAAAAAACATTTCCAACTATGAATGCGGTTTAATTATTGAGATCGAGCCACGCCTAAAACGCCTTTCCTTTTGAAAATCGGTTCAGTTTTGACAAAGTTATAGGTTCTGAAAGTTTTGACACACTTATAGGTTCGGAAAGTTTTAACATGAATTTCGAAAAAAAAAACATTTGCAACTATGAATGCGGTTTAATTATTGAGATCGAGCCACGACTAAAACGCCTTTCCTTTTGAAAATCGATTCAGTTTTGACAAAGTTATAGGTTCGGAAAGTTTTGACATAGTTATAGGTTCGGAAAGTTTTGACAAAGTTATAGGTTCGGAAAGTTTTAACATAAATTTCGAAAAAAAAAAAACCATTTCTACCTATGAATGCGGTTTAATTATTGAGGTCGAGCCACGACTAAAATGCCTTTCCTTTTGCAAATCGGTTCAGTTTTGACAAAGTTATATGTTCGGAAAGTTTTTACATGAATTTCGAAAAAAAAAACATTTCTAACTATGAATGCGGTTTAATTATTGAGATCGAGCCACGACTAAAACGCCTTTCCTTTTGAAAATCGGTTCAGTTTTGACAAAGTTATATGTTCGGAAAGTTTTGACATAGTTATAGGTTCGGAAAGTTTTGACAAAGTTATAGGTTCGGAAAGTTTTAACATGAATTTCGAAAAAAAAAACATTTCCAACTATGAATGCGGTTTAATTATTGAGATCGAGCCACGACTAAAACGCCTTTCCTTTTGAAAATCGGTTCAGTTTTGACAAAGTTATACGTTCTGAAAGTTTTGACATAGTTATAGGTTCGGAAAGTTTTGACAAAGTTATAGGTTCGGAAAGTTTTAACATGAATTTCGAAAAAAAAAACATTTCTAACTATGAATGCGGTTTAATTATTGAGATCGAGCCACGACTAAAACGCCTTTCCTTTTGAAAATCGGTTCAGTTTTGACAAAGTTATAGGTTCGGAAAGTTTTGACATAGTTATAGGTTCGGAAAGTTTTGACAAAGTTATAGGTTCGGAAAGTTTTAACATGAATTTCGAAAAAAAAAACATTTCCAACTATGAATGCGGTTTAATTATTGAGATCGAGCCACGCCTAAAACGCCTTTCCTTTTGAAAATCGGTTCAGTTTTGAAAGTTATAGCGGAAAGTTTTGACATAGAAGGTTCGGAAAGTTTTGACAAAGTTATAGGTTCGGAAAGTTTTAACATGAATTTCGAAAAAAAAAACATTTCCAGCTATGAATTCGGTTTAATTATTGAGATCGAGACACGACTAAAACGCCTTTCCTTTTGAAAATCGGTTCAGTTTTGACAAAGTTATAAGTTCTATGAATGCGGTTTAATTATTGAGATCAAGCCATGACTAAAACGCCTTTCCTTTTGCAAATCGGTTCAGTTTTGACAAAGTTATAGGTTCGGAAAGTTTTGACATAGTAATAGGTTCGGAAAGTTTTGACAAAGTTATAGGTTCGGAAAGTTTTGACATGCATTTCGAAAAAAAAAACATTTACAACTTGAATGCGGTTTAATTATTGAGATCGAGCCACGACTAAAACGCCTATCCTTTTGAAAATCGGTTCAGTTTTGACAAAGTTATAGGTTCGGAAAGTTTTGACATAGTTATATGTTTGGAAAGTTTTGACAAAGTTATAGGTTCGGAAAGTTTTAACATGGATTTCGAAAAAAAAAACATTTCCAACTATGAATGCGGTTTAATTATTGAGATCGAGCCACGACTAAAACGCCTTTCCTGTTGAAAATCGGTTCAGTTTTGACAAAGTTATAGGTTCTGAAAGTTTTGACACACTTATAGGTTCGGAAAGTTTTGACATGAATTTCGAAAAAAAAAAAACATTTGCCAATATGAATGCGGTTTAATTATTGAGATCGAGCCACGACTAAAACGCCTTTCCTTTTGAAAATCGGTTCAGTTTTGACAAAAGTTATAGGTTCGGAAAGTTTTGACATAGTTATAGGTTCGGAAAGTTTTGACAAAGTTATAGGTTCGGAAAGTTTTAACATGAATTTCGAAAAAAAAAACATTTTTAACTATGAATGCGGTTTAATTATTGAGATCGAGCCACGACTAAAACACCTTTCCTTTTGCAAATCGGTTCAATTTTGACAGAGTTATATGACCGGAAAGTTTTGACATAGTTATAGGTTCGGAAAGTTTTGACAAAGTTATAGGTTCGTAAAGTTTTAACATGAATTTCGAAAAAAAAAACATTTCCAACTATGAATTCGGTTTAATTATTGAGATCGAGACACGACTAAAACGCCTTTCCTTTTGAAAATCGGTTCAGTTTCGACAAAGTTATAGGTTCGGAAAGTTTTGACATAGTTATAGGTTTGGAAAGTTTTGACAAAGTTATAGGTTCGGAAAGTTTTAACATGAATTTCGAAAAAAAAAAACAGTTCCAACTATGAATTCGCTTTAATTATTGAGATTGAGCCACGACTTAAACGCCTTTCATTTTGAAAATCGGTTCAGTTTTGACAAAGTTATAGGTTCTGAATGTTTTTACATATTTATAGGTTCGGAAAGTTTTGACATGAATATCGAAAAAAAAACATTTGCAACTATGAATGCGGTTTAATTATTGAGATCAAGCCACAACTAAAACGCCTTTCCTTATAAAAATCGGTTCAGTTTTGACAAAGTTATAGGTTCGGAAAGTTTTGACATAGTTATAGGTTCGGAAAGTTTTGACAAAGTTATAGGTTCGGAAAGTTTTAACATGAATTTCGAAAAAAAAAAACATTTCCAACTATGAATGCGGTTTAATTATTGAGATCGAGCCATGACTAAAACGCCTTTCCTTTTGCAAATCGATTCAGTTTTGACAAAGTTATAGGTTCGGAAAGTTTTGACATAGTAATATGTTCGGAAAGTTGTGACAAAGTTATAGGTTCGGAAAGTTTTAACATAAATTTCGAAAAAAAAAACATTTCCAACTATGAATGCGGATTAATTATTGAGATCGAGCCACGACTATAACGCCTTTCCTTTTGAAAATCGGTTCAGTTTTGACAAAGTTATAGGTTCTGAAAGTTTTGACACACTTATAGGTTCGGAAAGTTTTGACATGAATTTCGAAAAAAAAAACATTTGCAACTATGAATGCGGTTTAATTATTGAGATCGAGCCACGACTAAAACGCCTTTCCTTTTGAAAATCGGTTTAGTTTTGACAAAGTTATAGGTTCGGAAAGTTTTGACATAGTTATAGGTTCGGAAAGTTTATACAAAGTTATAGGTTCGGAAAGTTTTAACATAAATTTCGAAAAAACAAAACATTTCTACCTATGAATGCGGTTTAATTATTGAGGTCGAGCCACGACTAAAATGCCTTTCCTTTTGCAAATCGGTTCAGTTTTGACAAAGTTATATGTTCGGAAAGTTTTTACATAGTTAAAGGTACGGAAAGTTTTGACAAAGTTATAGGTTCGGAAAGTTTTAAAATGAATTTCGAAAAAACAAAAACATTTCAAACTATGAATGCGGTTTAATTATTGAGATCGAGCCACGACTAGAACGTCTTTCCTTTTGCAAATCGGTTCAGTTTTGACAGAGTTATATGACCGGAAAGTTTTGACATAGTTAAAGGTTCGGAAAGTTTTAACATAAATTTCGAAAAAAAAAACATTTCCAACTATGAATGCGGTTTAATTATTGAGATCGAGCCACGACTAAAACGCCTTTCCTTTTATAGGTTCTGAAAGTTTTGACACACTTATAGGTTCGGAAAGTTTTGACATGAATTTCGAAAAAAAAGAAACATTTGCAACTATGAATGCGGTTTAATTATTGAGATCGAGCCACGACTAAAACGCCTTTCCTTCTGAAAATCGGTTCAGTTTTGACAAAGTTATAGGTTCGGAAAGTTTTGACATAGTTATAGGTTCGGAAAGTTTTGACAAAGTTATAGGTTCGGAAAGTTTTAACATAAATTTCGAAAAAAAAAAACATGTCTAACTATGAATGCGGTTTAATTATTGAGGTCGAGCCACGACTAAAATGCCTTTCCTTTTGCAAATCGGTTCAGTTTTGACAAAGTTATGTGTTCGGAAAGTTTTTACATTGTTAAAGGTTCGGAAAGTTTTGACAAAGTTATAGGTTCGGAAAGTTTGAACATGAATTTCGAAAAAAAAAAACATTTGCAACTATGAATGCGGTTTAATTATTGAGATCGAGCCACGCCTAAAACGCCTTTCCTTTTAAAAATCGGTTCAGTTTTGACAAAGTTATAGGTTCGGAAAATTTTGACATAGTTATAGGTTCGGAAAGTTTTGACAAAGTTATAGGTTCGGAAAGATTTAACATGAATTTCGAAAAAAAAAACATTTCCAACTATGAATGCGGTTTAATTATTGAGATCGAGCAATGACTAAAACGCCTTTCCTTTTGCAAATCGATTCAGTTTTGACAAAGTTATAGGTTCGGAAAGTTTTGACATAGTAATACGTTCGGAAAGTTTTGACAAAGTTATAGGTTCGGAAAGTTTTAACATGAATTTCGAAAAAAAAAACATTTCCAACTATGAATGCGGTTTAATTATTGAGATCGAGCCACGCCTAAAACGCCTTTCCTTTTGAAAATCGGTTCAGTTTTGGCAATGTTATAGGTTCGGAAAGTTTTAACATGAATTTCGAAAAAAAAACATTTCTAACTATGAATGCGGTTTAATTATTGAGATCGAGCCACGACTAAAACGCCTTTCCTTTTGAAAATCGGTTCAGTTTTGACAAAGTTATATGTTCAGAAAGTTTTGACATAGTTATAGGTTTGGAAAGTTTTGACAAAGTTATAGGTTCGGAAAGTTTTAACATGAATTTCGAAAAAAAAAAACATTTCTAACTATGAATGCGGTTTAATTATTGAGATCGAGCCACGACTAAAACGCCTTTCCTTTTGCAAATGGGTTCAGTTTTGACAAAGTTATATGTTCAGAAAGTTTTGACATAGTTATATGTTCGGAAAGTTTTGACAAAGTTATAGGTTCGGAAAGTTTGAACATGAATTTCGAAAAAAAAAACATTTCAAACTATGAATTCGGTTTAATTATTAAGATCGAGCCACGACTAAAACGCCTTTCCTTTTGAAAATCGGTTCAGTTTTGACAAAGTTATAGGTTCTGAAAGTTTTGACATACTTATAGGTTCGGAAAGTTTTGACATGAATTTCGAAAAAAAAAAACATTTACAACTTGAATGCGGTTTAATTATTGAGATCGAGCCACGACTAAAACGCCTTTCCTTTTGAAAATCGGTTCAGTTTTGACAAAGTTATAGGTTCTGAAAGTTTTAACATGAATTTCGAAAAAAAAAACATTTACAACTTGAATGCGGTTTAATTATTGAGATCGAGCCACGACTAAAACGCCTTTCCTTTTGAAAATCGGTTCAGTTTTGACAAAGTTATATGTTCAGAAAGTTTTGACATAGTTATAGGTTCGGAAAGTTTTGGCAAAGTTATAGGTTCGGAAAGTTTTAACATAAATTTCGAAAAAAAAACATTTCCAACTATGAATGCGGTTTAATTATTCAGATCGAACCACGCCTAAAACGCCTTTCCTTTTGAAAATCGGTTCAGTTTTGGCAAAGTTATAGGTTCGGAAAGTTTTAACATGAATTTCGAAAAAAAAAACATTTCTAACTATGAATGCGGTTTAATTATTGAGATCGAGCCACGACTAAAACGCCTTTCCTTTTGCAAATCGGTTCAGTTTTGAGAAAGTTATAGGTTCTGAAAGTTTTGACATACTTATAGGTTCGGAAAGTTTTAACATAAATTTCGAAAAAAAAAAACATTTCTACCTATGAATGCGGTTTAATTATTGAGGTCGAGCCACAACTAAAATGCCTTTCCTTTTGCAAATCGGTTCAGTTTTGACAAAGTTATATGTTCGGAAAGTTTTTACATAGTTAAAGGTACGGAAAGTTTTGACAAAGTTATAGGTTCGGAAAGTTTTAACATAAATTTCGAAAAAAAAAACATTTCCAACTATGAATGCGGTTTAATTATTGAGATCGAGCCACGACTAAAACGCCTTTCCTTTTGAAAATCGATTCAGTTTTGACAGAGTTATATGACCGGAAAGTTTTGACATAGTTAAAGGTTCGGAAAGTTTTGACATGAATTTCGAAAAAAAAAACATTTACAACTTGAATGCGGTTTAATTATTGAGATCGAGCCACGACTAAAACGCCTTTCCTTTTGAAAATCGGTTCAGTTTTGAGAAAGTTATAGGTTCTGAAAGTTTTGACATACTTATAGGTTCGGAAAGTTTTAACATAAATTTCGAAAAAAAAAAACATTTCTAACTATGAATGCGGTTTAATTATTGAGATCGAGGCACGACTAGAACGCCTTTCCTTTTGCAAATCGGTTCAGTTTTGACAGAGTTATATGACCGGAAAGTTTTGACATAGTTAAAGGTTCGGAAAGTTTTAACATAAATTTCGAAAAAAAAAACATTTCCAACTATGAATGCGGTTTAATTATTGAGATCGAGCCACGACTAAAACGCCTTTTTTTTGAAAATCGATTCAGTTTTGACAAAGTTATAGGTTCTGAAAGTTTTGACACACTTAAAGGTTCGGAAAGTTTTGACATGAATTTCAAAAAAAAAAAAAACATTTGCAACTATGAATGCGGTTTAATTATTGAGATCCAGCCACGACTAAAACGCCTTTCCTTATAAAAATCGGTTCAGTTTTGACAAAGTTATAGGTTCGGAAAGTTTTGACATAGTTATAGGTTCGGAAAGTTTTGACAAAGTTATAGGTTTAATTATTGAGATCGAGCCACGATTAAAACGCCCTTCCTTTTGCAAATCGGTTCAGTTTTGACAAAGTTATAGGTTCGGAAAGTTTTGACATAGTAATACGTTCGGAAAGTTTTGACAAAGTTATAGGTTCGGAAAGTTTTAACATGAATTTCGAAAAAAAAAAACATTTCCAACTATGAATGCGGTTTAATTATTGAGATCGAGCCACGCCTAAAACGCCTTTCCTTTTGAAAATCGGTTCAGTTTTGGCAATGTTATAGGTTCGGAAAGTTTTAACATGAATTTCGAAAAAAAAACATTTCTAACTATGAATGCGGTTTAATTATTGAGATCGAGCCACGACTAAAACGCCTTTCCTTTTGAAAATCGGTTCAGTTTTGACAAAGTTATATGTTCAGAAAGTTTTGACATAGTTATAGGTTTGGAAAGTTTTGACAAAGTTATAGGTTCGGAAAGTTTTAACATGAATTTCGAAAAAAAAAACATTTCTAACTATGAATGCGGTTTAATTATTGAGATCGAGCCACGACTAAAACGCCTTTCCTTTTGCAAATGGGTTCAGTTTTGACAAAGTTATATGTTCAGAAAGTTTTGACATAGTTATATGTTCGGAAAGTTTTGACAAAGTTATAGGTTCGGAAAGTTTGAACATGAATTTCGAAAAAAAAAACATTTCAAACTATGAATTCGGTTTAATTATTAAGATCGAGCCACGACTAAAACGCCTTTCCTTTTGAAAATCGGTTCAGTTTTGACAAAGTTATAGGTTCTGAAAGTTTTGACATACTTATAGGTTCGGAAAGTTTTAACATGAATTTCGAAAAAAAACCATTTCAAACTATGAATGCGGTTTAATTATTAAGATCGAGCCACGACTAAAACGCCTTTCCTTTTGAAAATCGGTTCAGTTTTGAGAAAGTTATAGGTTCTGAAAGTTTTGACATACTTATAGGTTCGGAAAGTTTTGACATGAATTTCGAAAAAAAAAACATTTACAACTTGAATGCGGTTTAATTATTGAGATCGAGCCACGACTAAAACGCCTTTCCTTTTGAAAATCGGTTCAGTTTTGACAAAGTTATAGGTTCTGAAAGTTTTAACATGAATTTCGAAAAAAAAAAAACATTTACAACTTGAATGCGGTTTAATTATTGAGATCGAGCCACGACTAAAACGCCTTTCCTTTTGAAAATCGGTTCAGTTTTGACAAAGTTATATGTTCAGAAAGTTTTGACATAGTTATAGGTTCGGAAAGTTTTGGCAAAGTTATAGGTTCGGAAAGTTTTAACATAAATTTCGAAAAAAAAACATTTCCAACTATGAATGCGGTTTAATTATTCAGATCGAACCACGCCTAAAACGCCTTTCCTTTTGAAAATCGGTTCAGTTTTGGCAAAGTTATAGGTTCGGAAAGTTTTAACATGAATTTCGAAAAAAAAAACATTTCTAACTATGAATGCGGTTTAATTATTGAGATCGAGCCACGACTAAAACGCCTTTCCTTTTGCAAATCGGTTCAGTTTTGACAAAGTTATATGTTCAGAAAGTTTTGACATATTTATAGGTTCGGAAAGTTTTGACAAAGTTATAGGTTCGGAAAGTTTTAACATGAATTTCGAAAAAAAACCATTTCAAACTATGAATTCGGTTTAATTATTAAGATCGAGCCACGACTAAAACGCCTTTCCTTTTGAAAATCGGTTAAGTTTTGAGAAAGTTATAGGTTCTGAAAGTTTTGACATACTTATAGGTTCGGAAAGTTTTGACATGAATTTCGAAAAAAAAAACATTTACAACTTGAATGCGGTTTAATTATTGAGATCGAGCCACGACTAAAACGCCTTTCGTTTTGAAAATCGGTTCAGTTTTGACAAAGTTATATGTTCGGAAAGTTTTTACATAGTTAAAGGTACGGAAAGTTTTGACAAAGTTATAGGTTCGGAAAGTTTTAACATGAATTTCGAAAAAAAAAACATTTCAAACTATGAATTCGGTTTAATTATTAAGATCGAGCCACGACTAAAACGCCTTTCCTTTTGAAAATCGGTTCAGTTTTGAGAAAGTTATAGGTTCTGAAAGTTTTGACATACTTATAGGTTCGGAAAGTTTTAACATAAATTTCGAAAAAAAAAAACATTTCTACCTATGAATGCGGTTTAATTATTGAGGTCGAGCCACAACTAAAATGCCTTTCCTTTTGCAAATCGGTTCAGTTTTGACAAAGTTATATGTTCGGAAAGTTTTTACATAGTTAAAGGTACGGAAAGTTTTGACAAAGTTATAGGTTCGGAAAGTTTTAACATGAATTTCGAAAAAAAAAAACATTTCTAACTATGAATGCGGTTTAATTATTGAGATCGAGCCACGACTAGAACGCCTTTCCTTTTGCAAATCGGTTCAGTTTTGACAGAGTTATATGACCGAAAAGTTTTGACATAGTTAAAGGTTCGGAAAGTTTTAACATAAATTTCGAAAAAAAAAACATTTCCAACTATGAATGCGGTTTAATTATTGAGATCGAGCCACGACTAAAACGCCTTTTCTTTTGAAAATCGATTCAGTTTTGACAAAGTTATAGGTTCTGAAAGTTTTGACACACTTAAAGGTTCGGAAAGTTTTGACATGAATTTCAAAAAAAAAAAAAACATTTGCAACTATGAATGCGGTTTAATTATTGAGATCCAGCCACGACTAAAACGCCTTTCCTTATAAAAATCGGTTCAGTTTTGACAAAGTTATAGGTTCGGAAAGTTTTGACATAGTTATAGGTTCGGAAAGTTTTGACAAAGTTATAGGTTTAATTATTGAGATCGAGCCACGATTAAAACGCCCTTCCTTTTGCAAATCGGTTCAGTTTTGACAAAGTTATAGGTTCGGAAAGTTTTGACATAGTTATAGGTTCGGAAAGTTTTGACAAAGTTATAGGTTCGGAAAGTTTAAACATGAATTTCGAAAAAAAAAAATTTTCTTACTATGAATGCGGTTTAATTATTGAGATCGAGCCACGACTATAACGCCTTTCCTTTTGCAAATCGGTTCAGTTTTGACAAAGGTATATGTTCGGAAAGTTTTGACATAGTTATAGGTTCGGAAAGTTTTGACAAAGTTATAGGTTCGGAAAGTTTTAACATGAATTTCGAAAAAAATATATTTCCAACTATGAATTCGGTTTAATTATTGAGATCGAGCCACGACTAAAACGCATTTCCTTTTGAAAATCGGTTAAGTTTTGACAAAGTTATAGGTTCTGAAAGTTTTGACATAGTTATAGGTTCGGAGAGATTTGACATGAATTTCGAAAAAAAAAAATTCTAACTATGAATGCGGTTTAATTATTGAGATCGAGCTACGACTAAAACGACTTTCCTTTTGCATATCGGTTCAGTTTTAACAAAGTTATATGTTCGGAAAATTTTTGACATAGTTATATGTTCGGAAAGTTTTGACAAAGTTAAAGGTTCTGAGTGTTTTAACATGAATTTCGAAAAAAAAAACATTTCCAACTATGAATGCGGTTTAATTATTGAGATCGAGCCACGACTATAACGCATTTCCTTTTGCAAATCGGTTCAGTTTTGACAACGGTATATGTTCAGAAAGTTTTGACATAGTTATAGGTTCGGAAAGTTTTGACAAAGTTATAGGTTCGGAAATTTTTAACATGAATTTCGAAAAAAAAAACATTTCCAAATCTGAATTCGGTTTAATTATTAAGATCGAGCCACGACTAAAACGCCTTTCCTTTTGAAAATCGGTTCAGTTTTGACAAAGTTATAGGTTCTGAAAGTTTTGACATAGGTTTAGGTTCGGAAAGTTTTGACAAAGTTATAGGTTCGGAAAGTTTTAACATAAATTTCGAAAAAAAAAACATTTCCAACTATGAATGCGGTTTAATTAGTGAGATCGAGCCACGCCTTTCCTTTTGAAAATCGGTTCAGTTTTGACAAAGTTATAGATTCGGAATGTTTTGACATAGTTATAGGTTTGGAAAGTTTTTACAAAGTTATAGGTTCGGAAAGTTTTGACATGAATTTCGAAAAAAAAAAACATTTGCAACTATGAATGCGGTTTAATTATTGAGATCGAGCCACGACTAAAACGCCTTTCCTTTTGAAAATCGGTTCAGTTTTGACAAAGTTATAGGTTCGGAAAGTTTTGACAAAGTTATAGGTTCGGAAAGTTTTGACAAAGTTATAGGTTCGGAAAGTTTTAACATAAATTTCGAAAAAAAAACATTTCAAACTATGAATTCGGTTTAATTATTAAGATCGAGCCACGACTAAAACGCCTTTCCTTTTGAAAATCGGTTCAGTTTTGAGAAAGTTATAGGTTCTGAAAGTTTTGACATACTTATAGGTTCGGAAAGTTTTGACATGAATTTCGAAAAAAAAAAACATTTACAACTTGAATGCGGTTTAATTATTGAGATCGAGCCACGACTAAAACGCCTTTCCTTTTGAAAATCGGTTCAGTTTTGGCAAAGTTATAGGTTCGGAAAGTTTTAACATGAATTTCGAAAAAAAAAAACATTTACAACTTGAATGCGGTTTAATTATTGAGATCGAGCCACGACTAAAACGCCTTTCCTTTTGAAAATCGGTTCAGTTTTGACAAAGTTATATGTTCGGAAAGTTTTTACATAGTTAAAGGTACGGAAAGTTTTGACAAAGTTATAGGTTCGGAAAGTTTTAACATGAATTTCGAAAAAAAAAACATTTCAAACTATGAATTCGGTTTAATTATTAAGATCGAGCCACGACTAAAACGCCTTTCCTTTTGAAAATCGGTTCAGTTTTGGCAAAGTTATAGGTTCGGAAAGTTTTAACATGAATTTCGAAAAAAAAAAACATTTACAACTTGAATGCGGTTTAATTATTGAGATCGAGCCACGACTAAAACGCCTTTCCTTTTGAAAATCGGTTCAGTTTTGACAAAGTTATAGGTTCTGAAAGTTTTAACATGAATTTCGAAAAAAAAAAACATTTACAACTTGAATGCGGTTTAATTATTGAGATCGAGCCACGACTATAACGCCTTTCCTTTTGCAAATCGGTTCAGTTTTGACAAAGGTATAGGTTCTGAAAGTTTTAACATGAATTTCGAAAAAAAAAACATTTCTAACTATGAATGCGGTTTAATTATTGAGATCGAGCCACGACTAAAACGCCTTTCCTTTTGCAAATCGGTTCAGTTTTGACAAAGTTATATGTTCAGAAAGTTTTGACATATTTATAGGTTCGGAAAGTTTTGACAAAGTTATAGGTTCGGAAAGTTTTAACATGAATTTCGAAAAAAAAACATTTCAAACTATGAATTCTGTTTAATTATTAAGATCGAGCCACGACTAAAACGCCTTTCCTTTTGAAAATCGGTTCAGTTTTGAGAAAGTTATAGGTTCTGAAAGTTTTGACATACTTATAGGTTCGGAAAGTTTTGACATGAATTTCGAAAAAAAAAACATTTACAACTTGAATGCGGTTTAATTATTGAGATCGAGCCACGACTAAAACGCCTTTCCTTTTGAAAATCGGTTCAGTTTTGACAAAGTTATATGTTCGGAAAGTTTTTACATAGTTAAAGGTACGGAAAGTTTTGACAAAGTTATAGGTTCGGAAAGTTTTAACATGAATTTCGAAAAAAAAAACATTTCAAACTATGAATTCGGTTTAATTATTAAGATCGAGCCACGACTAAAACGCCTTTCCTTTTGAAAATCGCTTCAGTTTTGAGAAAGTTATAGGTTCTGAAAGTTTTGACATACTTATAGGTTCGGAAAGTTTTAACATAGATTTCGAAAAAAAAAAACATTTCTACCTATGAATGCGGTTTAATTATTGAGGTCGAGCCACAACTAAAATGCCTTTCCTTTTGCAAATCGGTTCAGTTTTGACAAAGTTATATGTTCGGAAATTTTTTACATAGTTAAAGGTACGGAAAGTTTTGACAAAGTTATAGGTTTGGAAAGTTTTAACATGAATTTCGAAAAAAAAAACATTTCTAACTATGAATGCGGTTTAATTATTGAGATCGAGCCACGACTAGAACGCCTTTCCTTTTGCAAATCGGTTCAGTTTTGACAGAGTTATATGACCGGAAAGTTTTGACATAGTTAAAGGTTCGGAAAGTTTTAACATGAATTTCGAAAAAAAAAACATTTCCAACTATGAATGCGGTTTAATTATTGAGATCGAGCCACGACTAAAACGCTTTTCCTTTTGAAGTTATAAGTTCGGAAAGTTTTGACATAGTTGTAGGTTCGGAAAGTTTTGACAAAGTTATAGGTTCGGAAAGTTTTAACATGAATTTCGAAAAAAAAAACATTTCCAACTATGAATGCGGTTTAATTATTGAGATCGAGCCACGATTAAAACGCCCTTCCTTTTGCAAATCGGTTCAGTTTTGACAAAGTTATAGGTTCGGAAAGTTTTGACATAGTTATAGGTTCGGAAAGTTTTGACAAAGTTATAGGTTCGGAAAGTTTAAACATGAATTTCGAAAAAAAAAAAATTTTCTTACTATGAATGCGGTTTAATTATTGAGATCGAGCCACGACTATAACGCCTTTCCTTTTGCAAATCGGTTCAGTTTTGACAAAGGTATATGTTCGGAAAGTTTTGACATAGTTATATGTTCGGAAAGTTTTGACAAAGTTATAGGTTCGGAAAGTTTTAACATGAATTTCGAAAAAAATATATTTCCAACTATGAATTCGGTTTAATTATTGAGATCGAGCCACGACTAAAACGCATTTCCTTTTGAAAATCGGTTAAGTTTTGACAAAGTTATAGGTTCTGAAAGTTTTGACATAGTTATAGGTTCGGAGAGATTTGACATGAATTTCGAAAAAAAAAAATTCTAACTATGAATGCGGTTTAATTATTGAGATCGAGCTACGACTAAAACGACTTTCCTTTTGCATATCGGTTCAGTTTTAACAAAGTTATATGTTCGGAAAATTTTTGACATAGTTATATGTTCGGAAAGTTTTGACAAAGTTAAAGGTTCTGAGTGTTTTAACATGAATTTCGAAAAAAAAAACATTTCCAACTATGAATGCGGTTTAATTATTGAGATCGAGCCACGACTATAACGCATTTCCTTTTGCAAATCGGTTCAGTTTTGACAAAGGTATATGTTCAGAAAGTTTTGACATAGTTATAGGTTCGGAAAGTTTTGACAAAGTTATAGGTTCGGAAACTTTTAACATGAATTTCGAAAAAAAAACATTTCCAAATCTGAATTCGGTTTAATTATTAAGATCGAGCCACGACTAAAACGCCTTTCCTTTTGAAAATCGGTTCAGTTTTGACAAAGTTATAGGTTCTGAAAGTTTTGACATAGTTATAGGTTCGGAAAGTTTTGACATGAATTTTGAAAAAAAAAAACATTTGCAACTATGAATGCGGTTTAATTATTGAGATCGAGCCACGACTAAACGCCTTTCCTTTTGAAAATCGGTTCAGTTTTGACAAAGTTATATGTTCGGAAAGTTTTGACATAGGTTTAGGTTCGGAAAGTTTTGACAAAGTTATAGGTTCGGAAAGTTTTAACATAAATTTCGAAAAAAAAACATTTCCAACTATGAATGCGGTTTAATTAGTGAGATCGAGCCACGCCTTTCCTTTTGAAAATCGGTTCAGTTTTGACAAAGTTATAGATTCGGAATGTTTTGACATAGTTATAGGTTTGGAAAGTTTTTACAAAGTTATAGGTTCGGAAAGTTTTGACATGAATTTGGAAAAAAAAAAACATTTGCAACTATAAATGCGGTTTAATTATTGAGATCGACCCACGACTAAAACGCCTTTCCTTTTGAAAATCGGTTCAGTTTTGACAAAGTTATAGGTTCGAAAAGTTTTGACAAAGTTATAGGTTCGGAAAGTTTTGACAAAGTTATAGGTTCGGAGTGTTTTAACATGAATTTCGAAAAAAACAAACATTTCCAACTATGAATGCGGTTTAATTATTGAGATCGAGCCACGACTATAACGCCTTTCCTTTTGCAAATCGGTTCAGTTTTGACAAAGGTATAGTTCGGAAAATTTTTGACATAGTTATATGTTCGGAAAGTTTTGACAAAGTTAAAGGTTCTGAGTGTTTTAACATGAATTTCGAAAAAAAAAACATTTCCAACTATGAATGCGGTTTAATTATTGAGATCGAGCCACGACTATAACGCATTTCCTTTTGCAAATCGGTTCAGTTTTGACAAAGGTATATATTCAGAAAGTTTTGACATAGTTATAGGTTCGGAAAGTTTTGACAAAGTTATAGGTTCGGAAACTTTTAACATGAATTTCGAAAAAAAAACATTTCCAAATCTGAATTCGGTTTAATTATTAAGATCGAGCCACGACTAAAACGCCTTTCCTTTTGAAAATCGGTTCAGTTTTGACAAAGTTATAGGTTCTGAAAGTTTTGACATAGTTATAGGTTCGGAAAGTTTTGACATGAATTTTGAAAAAAAAAAAACATTTGCAACTATGAATGCGGTTTAATTATTGAGATCGAGCCACGACTAAACGCCTTTCCTTTTGAAAATCGGTTCAGTTTTGACAAAGTTATATGTTCGGAAAGTTTTGACATAGGTTTAGGTTCGGAAAGTTTTGACAAAGTTATAGGTTCGGAAAGTTTAAACATGAATTTCGAAAAAAAAAAAATTTTCTTACTATGAATGCGGTTTAATTATTGAGATCGAGCCACGACTATAACGCCTTTCCTTTTGCAAATCGGTTCAGTTTTGACAAAGGTATATGTTCGGAAAGTTTTGACATAGTTATAGGTTCGGAAAGTTTTGACAAAGTTATAGGTTCGGAAAGTTTTAACATGAATTTCGAAAAAAATATATTTCCAACTATGAATTCGGTTTAATTATTGAGATCGAGCCACGACTAAAACGCATTTCCTTTTGAAAATCGGTTAAGTTTTGACAAAGTTATAGGTTCTGAAAGTTTTGACATAGTTATAGGTTCGGAGAGATTTGACATGAATTTCGAAAAAAAAAAATTCTAACTATGAATGCGGTTTAATTATTGAGATCGAGCTACGACTAAAACGACTTTCCTTTTGCATATCGGTTTAGTTTTAACAAAGTTATATGTTCGGAAAATTTTTGACATAGTTATATGTTCGGAAAGTTTTGACAAAGTTAAAGGTTCTGAGTGTTTTAACATGAATTTCGAAAAAAAAAACATTTCCAACTATGAATGCGGTTTAATTATTGAGATCGAGCCACGACTATAACGCATTTCCTTTTGCAAATCGGTTCAGTTTTGACAAAGGTATATGTTCGGAAAGTTTTGACATAGTTATAGGTTCGGAAAGTTTTGACAAAGTTATAGGTTCGGAAACTTTTAACATGAATTTCGAAAAAAAAACATTTCCAAATCTGAATTCGGTTTAATTATTAAGATCGAGCCACGACTAAAACGCCTTTCCTTTTGAAAATCGGTTCAGTTTTGACAAAGTTATAGGTTCTGAAAGTTTTGACATAGTTATAGGTTCGGAAAGTTTTGACATGAATTTTGAAAAAAATAAAAACATTTGCAACTATGAATGCGGTTTAATTATTGAGATCGAGCCACGACTAAACGCCTTTCCTTTTGAAAATCGGTTCAGTTTTGACAAAGTTATATGTTCGGAAAGTTTTGACATAGGTTTAGGTTCGGAAAGTTTTGACAAAGTTATAGGTTCGGAAAGTTTTAACATAAATTTCGAAAAAAAAAACATTTCCAACTATGAATGCGGTTTAATTAGTGAGATCGAGCCACGCCTTTCCTTTTGAAAATCGGTTCAGTTTTGACAAAGTTATAGATTCGGAATGTTTTGACATAGTTATAGGTTTGGAAAGTTTTTACAAAGTTATAGGTTCGGAAAGTTTTGACATGAATTTGGAAAAAAAAAACCATTTGCAACTATGAATGCGGTTTAATTATTGAGATCGAGCCACGACTAAAACGCCTTTCCTTTTGAAAATCGGTTCAGTTTTGACAAAGTTATAGGTTCGGAAAGTTTTGACAAAGTTATAGGTTCGGAAAGTTTTGACAAAGTTATAGGTTCGGAGTGTTTTAACATGAATTTCGAAAAAAACAAACATTTCCAACTATGAATGCGGTTTAATTATTGAGATCGAGCCACGACTATAACGCCTTTCCTTTTGCAAATCGGTTCAGTTTTGACAAAGGTATAGTTCGGAAAATTTTTGACATAGTTATATGTTCGGAAAGTTTTGACAAAGTTAAAGGTTCTGAGTGTTTTAACATGAATTTCGAAAAAAAAAACATTTCCAACTATGAATGCGGTTTAATTATTGAGATCGAGCCACGACTATAACGCATTTCCTTTTGCAAATCGGTTCAGTTTTGACAAAGGTATATATTCAGAAAGTTTTGACATAGTTATAGGTTCGGAAAGTTTTGACAAAGTTATAGGTTCGGAAACTTTTAACATGAATTTCGAAAAAAAAACATTTCCAAATCTGAATTCGGTTTAATTATTAAGATCGAGCCACGACTAAAACGCCTTTCCTTTTGAAAATCGGTTCAGTTTTGACAAAGTTATAGGTTCTGAAAGTTTTGACATAGTTATAGGTTCGGAAAGTTTTGACATGAATTTTGAAAAAAAAAAACATTTGCAACTATGAATGCGGTTTAATTATTGAGATCGAGCCACGACTAAACGCCTTTCCTTTTGAAAATCGGTTCAGTTTTGACAAAGTTATATGTTCGGAAAGTTTTGACATAGGTTTAGGTTCGGAAAGTTTTGACAAAGTTATAGGTTCGGAAAGTTTTAACATAAATTTCGAAAAAAAAAACATTTCCAACTATGAATGCGGTTTAATTATTGAGATCGAGCCACGCCTTTCCTTTTGAAAATCGGTTCAGTTTTGACAAAGTTATAGATTCGGAATGTTTTGACATAGTTATAGGTTTGGAAAGTTTTTACAAAGTTATAGGTTCGGAAAGTTTTGACATGAATTTGGAAAAAAAAAACATTTGCAACTATGAATGCGGTTTAATTATTGAGATCGAGCCACGACTAAAACGCCTTTCCTTTTGAAAATCGGTTCAGTTTTGACAAAGTTATAGGTTCGGAAAATTTTGACAAAGTTATAGGTTCGGAAAGTTTTGACAAAGTTATAGGTTCGGAGTGTTTTAACATGAATTTCGAAAAAAACAAACATTTCCAACTATGAATGCGGTTTAATTATTGAGATCGAGCCACGACTATAACGCCTTTCCTTTTGCAAATCGGTTCAGTTTTGACAAAGGTATAGTTCGGAAAGTTTTGACTAAGTTATAGGTTCGGAAAGTTTTGACAAAGTTATAGGTTCGGAAACTTTTAACATGAATTTCGAAAAAAAAACATTTTCAACTATGAATTCGGTTTAATTATTAAGATCGAGCCACGACTAAAACGCCTTTCCTTTTGAAAATCGGTTCAGTTTTGACAAAGTTATAGGTTCTGAAAGTTTTGACATATTTATAGGTTCGGAAAGTTTTGACATGAATTTCGAAAAAAAAAAAACATTTGCAACTATGAATGCGGTTTAATTATTGAGATCGAGCCACGACTAAATGCCTTTCCTTTTGAAAATCGGTTCAGTTTTGACAAAGTTATATGTTCGGAAAGTTTTGACATAGGTTTAGGTTCGAAAAGTTTTGAAAAAGGTTTAGGTTCGGAAAGTTTTAACATAAATTTCGAAAAAAAAACATTTGCAACTATGAATGCGGTTTAATTATTGAGATCGAGCCACGACTAAAACGCTTTTCCTTTTGAAGTTATAGGTTCGGAAAGTTTTGACATAGTTGTAGGTTCGGAAAGTTTTGACAAAGTTATAGGTTCGGAAAGTTTTAACATGAATTTCGAAAAAAAAAACATTTCCAACTATGAATGCGGTTTAATTATTGAGATCGAGCCACGACTAAAACGCCTTTCCTTTTGCAAATCGGTTCAGTTTTGACAGAGTTATATGTTCGGAAAGTTTTTACATAGTTAAAGGTACGGAAAGTTTTGACAAAGTTATAGGTTTGGAAAGTTTTAACATGAATTTCGAAAAAAAAAAACATTTCTAACTATGAATGCGGTTTAATTATTGAGATCGAGCCACGACTAGAACGCCTTTCCTTTTGCAAATCGGTTCAGTTTTGACAGAGTTATATGACCGGAAAGTTTTGACATAGTTAAAGGTTCGGAAAGTTTTAACATAAATTTCGAAAAAAAAAACATTTCCAACTATGAATGCGGTTTAATTATTGAGATCGAGCCACGACTAAAACGCCTTTTCTTTTGAAAATCGGTTCAGTTTTGACAAAGTTATAGGTTCTGAAAGTTTTGACACACTTAAAGGTTCAGAAAAATTGACAAAGTTATAGATTCGGAAAGTTTTAACATAAATTTCGAAAAAAAAAACATTTTCAACTATGAATTCGGTTTAATTATTAAGATCGAGCCACGACTAAAACGCCTTTCCTTTTGAAAATCGGTTCAGTTTTGACAAAGTTATAGGTTCTGAAAGTTTTGACATATTTATAGGTTCGGAAAGTTTTGACATGAATTTCGAAAAAAAATAAAACATTTGCAACTATGAATGCGGTTTAATTATTGAGATCGAGCCACGACTAAATGCCTTTCCTTTTGAAAATCGGTTCAGTTTTGACAAAGTTATATGTTCGGAAAGTTTTGACATAGGTTTAGGTTCGAAAAGTTTTGAAAAAGTTATAGGTTCGGAAAGTTTTAACATAAATTTCGAAAAAAAAACATTTGCAACTATGAATGCGGTTTAATTATTGAGATCAAGCCACGACTAAAACGCTTTTCCTTTTGAAGTTATAGGTTCGGAAAGTTTTGACATAGTTGTAGGTTCGGAAAGTTTTGACAAAGTTATAGGTTCGGAAAGTTTTAACATGAATTTCGAAAAAAAAAACATTTCCAACTATGAATGCGGTTTAATTATTGAGATCGAGCCACGACTAAAACGCCTTTCCTTTTGCAAATCGGTTCAGTTTTGACAGAGTTATATGTTCGGAAAGTTTTTACATAGTTAAAGGTACGGAAAGTTTTGACAAAGTTATAGGTTTGGAAAGTTTTAACATGAATTTCGAAAAAAAAAACATTTCTAACTATGAATGCGGTTTAATTATTGAGATCGAGCCACGACTAGAACGCCTTTCCTTTTGCAAATCGGTTCAGTTTTGACAGAGTTATATGACCGGAAAGTTTTGACATAGTTAAAGGTTCGGAAAGTTTTAACATAAATTTCGAAAAAAAAAACATTTCCAACTATGAATGCGGTTTAATTATTGAGATCGAGCCACGACTAAAACGCCTTTTCTTTTGAAAATCGGTTCAGTTTTGACAAAGTTATAGGTTCTGAAAGTTTTGACACACTTAAAGGTTCAGAAAAATTGACAAAGTTATAGATTCGGAAAGTTTTAACATAAATTTCGAAAAAAAAAACATTTTCAACTATGAATTCGGTTTAATTATTAAGATCGATCCACGACTAAAACGCCTTTCCTTTTGAAAATCGGTTCAGTTTTGACAAAGTTATAGGTTCTGAAAGTTTTGACATATTTATAGGTTCGGAAAGTTTTCACATGAATTTCGAAAAAAATAAACATTTGCAACTATGAATGCGGTTTAATTATTGAGATGAGCCACGACTAAATGCCTTTCCTTTTGAAAATCGGTTCAGTTTTGACAAAGTTATATGTTCGGAAAGTTTTGACATAGGTTTAGGTTCGAAAAGTTTTGAAAAAGTTATAGGTTCGGAAAGTTTTAACATAAATTTCGAAAAAAAAACATTTGCAACTATGAATGCGGTTTAATTATTGAGATCGAGCCACGACTAAAACGCCTTTCCTTTTGCAAATCGGTTCAGTTTTGACAAAGTTATATGTTCGGAAAGTTTTGACATACTTATAGGTTCGGAAAGTTTTGACAAAGTTATAGGTTCGGAAAGTTTTAACATGAATTTCGAAAAAAAAAATATTTCCAACTATGAATTCGGATTAATTATTGAGATCGAGCCACGACTAAAACGCCTTTCCTTTTAAAAATCGGTTCAGTTTTGACAAAGTTATAGGTTCGGATAGTTTAGACATATTGATTTATTATTGAGATCGAGCCACGACTAAAACGCCTTTCCTTTTGAAAATCGGTTCAGTTTTGACAAAGTTATAGGTTCGGATAGTTTTGACACAGTTAAAGGTTCAGAAAAATTGACAAAGTTATAGATTCGGAAAGTTTTAACATGAATTTCGAAAAAAAACATTTCCAACTATGAATGCGGTTTAATTATTGAGAAAGTTTTAACATGAATTTCGAAAATAAAAACATTTCCAACCATGAATGCGGTTTAATTATTGCCACGACTAAAACGCCTTTCCTTTTGAAAATCGGTTCAGTTTTGACAAAGTTATAGGTTCGGAAAGTTTTGACATATTAAAAGGTTCGGAAAGTTTTGACAAAGTTATAGGTTCGGAAAGTTTTAACATGAATTTCGAAAAAAAACAAACATTTCTAACTCTGAATGCGGTTTAATTATTGAGATCGCGCCACGACTAAAACGCCTTTCCTTTTGCAAATCGGTTCAGTTTTGACAAAGTTATATGTTCGGAAAGTTTTGACATACTTATAGGTTCGGAAAGTTTTGACAAAGTTATAGGTTCGGAAAGTTTTAACATGAATTTCGAAAAAAAAAATATTTCCAACTATGAATTCGGATTAATTATTGAGATCGAGCCACGACTAAAACGCCTTTCCTTTTAAAAATCGGTTCAGTTTTGACAAAGTTATAGGTTCGGAGAGTTTAGACATATTTATAGGTTCGGAAAGTTTGACATGAATTTCGAAAAAAAAAACATTTGCAAAAAAAAACATTTCCAACTATGAATGCGGTTTTATTATTGAGATCGAGCCACGACTAAAACGCCTTTCCTTTTGAAAATCGGTTCAGTTTTGACAAAGTTATAGGTTCGGATAGTTTTGACACAGTTAAAGGTTCAGAAAAATTGACAAAGTTATAGATTCGGAAAGTTTTGACATGAATTTCGAAAAAAAAAAACATTTCCAACTATGAATGCGGTTTAATTATTGAGATCGAGCAACGACTAAAACGCCTTTCCTTTTGAAAATCGGTTCAGTTTTGACAAAGTTATAGGTTCGGAAAGTTTTGACATAGTTATAGGTTGGGAAAGTTTTGACAAAGTTATAGGTTCGGAAAGTTTTAACATAAATTTCGAAAAAAAAACATTTGCAACTATGAATGCGGTTTAATTATTGAGATCGAGCCATGACTAAAACGCCTTTCCTTTTGAAAATCGTTTCAGTTTTGACGAATTTATAGGTTCACAAGTTTTGACATAGTTATAGGTTCGAAAAGATTTGACAAAGTTTCGGAAAGTTTTAACAAAAATTTCAAAAAAAAAAACATTTCCAACTATGAATGCGGTTTAATTATTGAGATCGAGCCACGACTAAAACACCTTTCCTATTGAAAATCGGTTCAGTTTTGACAAAGTTATAGGTTCGGAAAGTTTTGACATAGTTATAGGTTCGGAAAGTTTTGACAAAGTTATAGGTTCGGAAAGTTTTGACATAGTTATAGGTTCGGAAAGTTTTGACAAAGTTATAGGTTCGGAAAGTTTTAACATAAATTTCGAAAAAAAAAACATTTGCAACTATGAATGCGGTTTAATTATTGAGATCAAGCCAGACTAAAACGCCTTTCCTTTTGAAAATCGGTTCAGTTTTGACGAATTTATAGGTTCACAAGTTTTGACATAGTTATAGGTTCGAAAAGATTTGACAAAGTTTCGGAAAGTTTTAACAAAAATTTCGAAAAAAAAAAACATTTCCAACAATGAATGCGGTTTAATTATTGAGATCGAGCCACGACTAAAACGCCTTTCCTTTTCAAAATCGGTTCAGTTTTGACAAAGTTATAAGTTCGGAAAGTTTTGACATAGTTATAATTTTGGAAAGTTTTGACAAAGTTACAGGTTCGGAAAGTTTTAACATGAATTTCGGAAAAAATAACATTTCCAACTATGAATGCGGTTTAATTATTGAGATCGAGCCACGACTAAATCGCCTTTCCATTTGAAAATCGATTCAGTTTTGACAAAGTTATAGGGTCGGAAAGATTTGACATAGTTAGAGATTTGAAAAGTTTTGACAAAGTTACAGGTTCGGAAAGTTTTAACACGAAATTCAAAAAAAAAACATTTCCAACTATGAATTCGGTTTAATTGTTAAGATCGAGCCACGACTAAAACGCCTTTCCTTTTGAAAATCGGTTCAGTTTTGACAAAGTTATAGGTTCGGAAAGTTTTGACATATTAATAGGTTCGGAAAGTTTTAACATGAATTTCGAAAAAAAACAAACATTTCTAACTATGAATGCGGTTTAATTATTGAGATCAATCCACGACTAAAACGCCTTTCCTTTTGCAAATCGGTTCAGTTTTGACAAAGTTATATGTTCGGAAAGTTTTGACACACTTATAGGTTCGAAAAGTTTTGACAAAGTTATAGGTTCGGAAAGTTTTAACATGAATTTCGAAAAAAAAAATTTCCAACTATGAATTCGGATTAAGTATTGAGATCGAGCCACGACTAAAACGACTTTCCTTTTAAAAATCGGTTCAGTTTTGACAAAGGTTTAGGGTCGGATAGTTTAGACATATTTATAGGTTCGGAAAGTTTTAACATAAATTTCGAAAAAAAAAAACATTTCCAACTATGAATGCGGTTTAATTATTGAGATCGAGCCACGAATAAAACGCCTTTCCTTTTGAAAATCGGTTCAGTTTTGACAAAGTTATAGGTTCGGAAAGTTTTGACATAGTTATAGGTTTGGAAAGTTTTGACAAAGTTACAGGTTCGGAAAGTTTTAACATGAATTTCGAAAAAAAAACATTTCCAACTATGAATGCGGTTTAATTATTGAGATCGAGCCACGACTAAATCGCCTTTCATTTTGAAAATCGATTCAGTTTTGACAAAGTTATAAGGTCGGAAAGTTTTGACATAGTTATAGGTTTGGAAAGTTTTGACAAAGTTACAGGTTCGGAAAGTTTTAACATGAATTTCGAAAATAAAAACATTTCCAACCATGAATGCGGTTTAATTATTGTCCACGACTAAAACGCCTTTCCTTTTGAAAATCGGTTCAGTTTTGACAAAGTTATAGGTTCGGAAAGTTTTGACATATTAAAAGGTTCGGAAAGTTTTGACAAAGTTATAGGTTCGGAAAGTTTTAACATGAATTTCGAAAAAAAACAAACATTTCTAACTATGAATGCGGTTTAATTATTGAGATCAAGCCACGACTAAAACGCCTTTCCTTTTGCAAATCGGTTCAGTTTTGACAAAGTTATATGTTCGGAAAGTTTTGACATAGTTATAGGTTCGGAAAGTTTTGACAAAGTTATAGGTTCGGAAAGTTTTAACATGAATTTCGAAAAAAAAATATTTCCAACTATGAATTCGGATTAATTATTGAGATCGAGCCACGACTAAAACGCCTTTCCTTTTAAAAATCGGTTCAGTTTTGACAAAGTTATAGGTTTGAATAGTTTAGACATATTTATAGGTTCGGAAAGTTTTGACATGAATTTCGAAAAAAAAAACATTTGCAAAAAAAAACATTTCCAACTATGAATGCGGTTTAATTATTGAGATCGAGCAACGACTAAAACGCCTTTCCTTTTGAAAATCGGTTCAGTTTTGACAAAGTTATAGGTTCGGAAAGTTTTGACATAGTTATAGGTTCGGAAAGTTTTGACAAAGTTATAGGTTCGGAAAGTTTTAACATAAATTTCGAAAAAAAAAACATTTGCAACTATGAATGCGGTTTAATTATTGAGATCGAGCAACGACTAAAACGCCTTTCCTTTTGAAAATCGGTTCAGTTTTGACAAAGTTATAGGTTCGGAAAGTTTTGACATAGTTATAGGTTGGGAAAGTTTTGACAAAGTTATAGGTTCGGAAAGTTTTAACATAAATTTTGAAAAAAAAAAACATTTGCAACTATGAATGCGGTTTAATTATTGAGATCGAGCAACGACTAAAACGCCTTTCCTTTTGAAAATCGGTTCAGTTTTGACAAAGTTATAGGTTCGGAAAGTTTTGACACAGTTAAAGGTTCGGAAAAATTGACAAAGTTATAGATTCGGTAAGTTTTAACATGAATTTCGAAAAAAAAAACATTTCCAACTATGAATGCGGTTTAATTATTGAGATCGAGCAACGACTAAAACGCCATTCCTTTTGAAAATCGGTTCAGTTTTGACAAAGTTATAGGTTCGGAAAGTTTTGACATAGTTATAGGTTGGGAAAGTTTTGACAAAGTTATAGGTTCGGAAAGTTTTAACATAAATTTCGAAAAAAAAAAACATTTGCAAGTATGAATGCGGTTTAATTATTGAGATCGAGCCATGACTAAAACGCCTTTCCTTTTGAAAATCGGTTCAGTTTTGACGAATTTATAGGTTCGGAAAGTTTTGACATAGTTATAGGTTCGGAAAGATTTGACAAAGTTTCGGAAAGTTTTAACATAAATTTCGAAAAAAAAAAACATTTCCAACTATGAATGCGGTTTAATTATTGAGATCGAGCCACGACTAAATCGCCTTTCCTTTTGAAAATCGATTCAGTTTTGACAAAGTTATAAGGTCGGAAAGTTTTGACATAGTTATAGGTTTGGAAAGTTTTGACAAAGTTACAGGTTCGGAAAGTTTTAACATGAATTTCGAAAATAAAAACATTTCCAACCATGAATGCGGTTTAATTATTGCCACGACTAAAACGCCTTTCCTTTTGAAAATCGGTTCAGTTTTGACAAAGTTATAGGTTCGGAAAGTTTTGACATATTAAAAGGTTCGGAAAGTTTTGACAAAGTTATAGGTTCGGAAAGTTTTAACATGAATTTCGAAAAAAAACAAACATTTCTAACTATGAATGCGGTTTAATTATTGAGATCAAGCCACGACTAAAACGCCTTTCCTTTTGCAAATCGGTACAGTTTTGACAAAGTTATATGTTCGGAAAGTTTTGACATACTTATAGGTTCGGAAAGTTTTGACAAAGTTATAGGTTCGGAAAGTTTTAACATGAATTTCGAAAAAAAAATATTTCCAACTATGAATTCGGATTAATTATTGAGATCGAGCCACGACTAAAACGCCTTTCCGTTTAAAAATCGGTTCAGTTTTGACAAAGTTATAGGTTCGGATAGTTTAGACATATTTATAGGTTCGGAAAGTTTTGACATGAATTTCGAAAAAAAAACATTTGCAAACAAAAACATTTCCAACTATGAATGCGGTTTAATTATTGAGATCGAGCCACGACTAAAACGCCTTTCCTTTTGAAAATCGGTTCAGTTTTGACAAAGTTATAGGTTCGGAAAGTTTTGACAAAGTTATAGGTTCGGAAAGTTTTCACATGAATTTCGAAAAAAAAAACATTTCCAACTATGAATGCGGTTTAATTATTGAGATCGAGCAACGACTAAAACGCCATTCCTTTTGAAAATCGGTTCAGTTTTGACAAAGTTATAGGTTCGGAAAGTTTTGACATAGTTATAGGTTGGGAAAGTTTTGACAAAGTTATAGGTTCGGAAAGTTTTAACATAAATTTCGAAAAAAAAAAACATTTGCAACTATGAATGCGGTTTAATTATTGAGATCGAGCCATGACTAAAACGCCTTTCCTTTTGAAAATCGGTTCAGTTTTGACGAATTTATAGGTTTGGAAAGTTTTGACATAGTTATAGGTTCGGAAAGATTTGACAAAGTTTCGGAAAGATTTTACATAAATTTCGAAAAAAAAAACATTTCCAACTATGAATGCGGTTTAATTATTGAGATCTAGCCACGACTAAAACACCTTTCCTTTTGAATATCGGTTCAGTTTTGACAAAGTTATAGGTTCGGAAAGTTTTGACATAGTTATAGGTTCGGAAAGTTTTGACAAAGTTATAGGTTCGGAAAGTTTTAACATAAATTTCGAAAAAAAAGCATTTCCAACTATGAATGCGGTTTAATTATTGAGATCGAGCCACGACTAAAACGCCTTTCCTTTTCAAAATCGGTTCAGTTTTGACAAAGTTATAAGTTCGGAAAGTTTTGACATAGTTATAATTTTGGAAAGTTTTGACAAAGTTACAGGTTCGGAAAGTTTTAACATGAATTTCGGAAAAAATAACATTTCCAACTATGAATGCGGTTTAATTATTGAGATCGAGCCACGACTAAATCGCCTTTCCATTTGAAAATCGATTCAGTTTTGACAAAGTTATAGGGTCGGAAAGATTTAACATAGTTATAGGTTTGGAAAGTTTTGACAAAGTTACAGGTTCGGAAAGTTTTAACACGAAATTCGAAAAAAAACAAACATTTCTAACTATGAATGCGGTTTAATTATTGAGATCAAGCCACGACTAAAACGCCTTTCCTTTTGCAAATCGGTTCAGTTTTGACAAAGTTATATGTTCGAAAAGTTTTGACATACTTATAGTTTCGGAAAGTTTTGACAAAGTTATAGGTTCGGAAAGTTTTAACATGAATTTCGAAAAAAAACATTTCCAACTATGAATTCGGATTAATTATTGAGATCGAGCCACGACTAAAACGCCTTTCCTTTTAAAAATCGGTTCAGTTTTGACAAAGTTATAGGATCGGATAGCTTAGACATATTTATAGGTTCGGAAAGTTTTGACATGAATTTCGAAAAAAAAAACATTTGCAACTTTGAATGCGGTTTAATTATTGAGATCGAGCCACGACTAAAACGCCTTTCCTTTTGAAAATCGGTTCAGTTTTGACAAAGTTATAGGTTCGGAAAGTTTTGACACAGTTAAAGGTTCGGAAAAAATTGACAAAGTTATAGGTTCGGAAAGTTTGACATCGTTATAGGTTCGGAAAGTTTTGACAAAGTTAAAGGTTCGGAAAGTTTTAACATATATTTCGAAAAAAAACATTTCCAACTATGAATACGGTTTAATTATTGAGATCGAGTTACGACTAAAACGCCTTTCCTTTTAAAAATCGGTTCAGTTTTGACAAAGATATAGGTTCTGAAAGTTTTGACAAAGTTTATAGGTTCGGAAAGTTTTAACATAATTTCGAAAAAAAAACATTTCCAACTATGAATGCGGTTTAATTATTGAGATCGAGCCACGACTAAAACACCTTTCCTTTTGAAAATCGGTTCAGTTTTGACAAAGTTAAAGGTTCGGAAAGTTTTGACACAGTTAAAGGTTCGGAAAAAATTGACAAAGTTATAGGTTCGGAAAGTTTTGACATAGTTATAGGTTCGGAAAGTTTTAACATAAATTTCGAAAAAAAAACATTTCCAACTATGAATACGGTTTAATTATTGAGATCGAGTTACGACTAAAACGCCTTTCCTTTTAAAAATCGGTTAGTTTTGACAAAGATATAGGTTCTGAAAGTTTTGACAAAGTTATAGGTTCGGAAAGTTTTAACATAAATTTCGAAAAGAAAACATTTCCAACTATGAATGCGCTTTAATTATTGAGATCGAGCCACGACTAAAACATCTCTTCCTTTTGAAAATCGGTTCAGTTTTGACAAAGTTAAAGGTTCGGAAAGTTTTGACACAGTTAAAGGTTCGGAAAAAATTGACAAAGTTATAGGTTCGGAAAGTACTTTGAGCATGAGTTATAGGTTCGGAAAGTTTTAACATAAATTTCGAAAAAAAAACATTTCCAACCATGAATGCGGTTGAATTATTGGGATAGAGGCACGACTAAAACGACTTTCCTTTTTGAAAATCGGTTCAGTTTTGACAAAGTTATAGGTTCGGAAAGTTTTAACATGAATTTCGGAAAAAAAACCATTTCCAACTATGAATTCGGATTAATTATTGAGATCGAGCCACGACTAAAACGCATTTCCTTTTAAAAATCGGTTCAATTTTGACAAAGTTATAGGTTCGAATAGTTTAGACATATTTATAGGTTCGGAGAGTT
Organism: Scaptomyza reducta; assembly: GCA_035044485.1. NCBI lineage: Eukaryota > Metazoa > Arthropoda > Insecta > Diptera > Drosophilidae > Scaptomyza > Scaptomyza reducta. The sequence continues at coordinate 45,072 of JAWNNV010000793.1, read as the reverse complement.
TTGACATGAATTTCGAAAAAAAAACATTTTCAACTGAATGCGGTTTAATTATTGAGTCGAGCCACGACTAAAACGCCTTTCCTTTTGAAAATCGGTTCAGTTTTGACAAAGTTATAAGTTCGGAAAGTTTTAACATAAATTTCGACAAAAAAACATTTCCAACTATGAATACGGTTTAATTATTGAGATCGAGTTACGACTAAAACGCCTTTCCTTTTAAAAATCGGTTCAGTTTTGACAAAGATATAGGTTCTGAAAATTTTAACATAAATTTCGAAAAAAAACATTTCCAACTATGAATACGGTTTAATTATTGAGATCGAGCCACGACTAAAACGCCTTTCCTTTTGAAAATCGGTTCAGTTTTGACAAAGTTATATGTTCGGAAAGTTTTGACATACTTATAGGTTCGGAATGTTTTGACAAAGTTATAGGTTCGGAAAGTTTTGACACAGTTAAAGGTTCGGAAAAAATTGACAAAGTTATAGGTTCGGAAAGTTTTAACATGAATTTCGAAAAAAAAACATTTATAACTATGAATTCGAATTAATTATTGAGATCGAGCCACGACTAAAACGCCTTTCCTTTTAAAAATCGGTTCAGTTTTGACAAAGTTATAGGTTCGGATAGCTTTGACATATTTATAGGTTCGGAAAGTTTTGACATAGTTATAGGTTCGGAAAGTTTTGACAAAGTTATAGGTTGAAAGTTTTAACATGAATTTCGAAAAAAAAACATTTCCAACTATGAATGCGGTTTAATTATTGAGATCGAGCCACGACTAAAACGCCTTTCCTTTTGAAAATCGGTTCAGTTTTGACAAAGTTATAGGTTCGGAAAGTTTTGACATAGTTATAGGTTTGGAAAGTTTTGACAAAGTTACAGGTTCGGAAAGTTTTAACATGAATTTCGAAAAAAAAACATTTCCAACTATGAATGCGGTTTAATTATTGAGATCGAGCCACGACTAAAACGCCTTTCCTTTTGAAAATCGGTTCAGTTTTGACAAAGTTATAGGTTCGGAAAGTTTTGACATAGTTATAGGTTCGGAAAGTTTTGACAAAGTTACAGGTTCGGAAAGTTTTAACACGAATTTCGAAAAAAAAAAACATTTCTAACTATGAATGCGGTTTAATTATTGAGATCAAGCCACGACTAAAACGCCTTTCCTTTTGCAAATCGGTTCAGTTTTGACAAAGTTATATGTTCGGAAAGTTTTGACATACTTATAGGTTCGGAAAGTTTTGACAAAGTTATAGGTTCGGAAAGTTTTAACATGAATTTCGAAAAAAAAACATTTCCAACTATGAATGCGGTTTAATTATTGAGATCGAGCCACGACTAAAACGCCTTTCCTTTTAAAAATCGGTTCAGTTTTGACAAAGTTATAGGTTCGGATAGTTTTGACATATTTATAGGTTCGGAAAGTTTTGACAAAGTTACAGGTTCGGAAAGTTTCAGATTGAAAAAAAAACATTTCCAACTATGAATGCGGTTTAATTATTGAGATCGAGCCACGACTAAAACGCCTTTCCTTTTGAAAATCGGTTCAGTTTTGACAAAGTTATAGGTTCGGAAAGTTTTGACACATTAAAGGTTCGGAAAAAATTGACAAAGTTATAGGTTCGGAAAGTTTTGACATAGTTATAGGTTCGGAAAGTTTTGACAAAGTTATAGGTTCGGAAAGTTTTAACATGAATTTCGAAAAAAAAACATTTCCAACTATGAATGCGGTTTAATTATTGAGATCGAGCCACGACTAAAACGCCTTTCCTTTTGAAAATCGGTTCAGTTTTGACAAAGTTATAGGTTCGGAAAGTTTTGACATAGTTATAGGTTCGGAAAGTTTTGACAAAGTTATAGGTTCGGAAAGTTTTAACATGAATTTCGAAAAAAAAAACATTTCCAACTATGAATGCGGTTTAATTATTGAGATCAAGCCACGACTAAAACGCCTTTCCTTTTGAAAATCGGTTCAGTTTTGACAAAGTTATAGGTTCGGAAAGTTTTGACATAGTTAAGGTTCGGAAAAAATTGACAAAGTTATAGGTTCGGAAAGTTTTGACAAAGTTATAGGTTCGGAAAGTTTTAACATGAATTTCGAAAAAAAAAACATTTCCAACTATGAATGCGGTTTAATTATTGAGATCGAGCCACGACTAAAACGCCTTTCCTTTTGAAAATCGGTTCAGTTTTGACAAAGTTATAGGTTCGGAAAGTTTTGACATAGTTATAGGTTTGGAAAGTTTTGACAAAGTTATAGGTTCGGAAAGTTTTAACATGAATTTCGAAAAAAAAAACATTTCTAACTATGAATGCGGTTTAATTATTGAGATCGAGCCACGACTAAATCGCCTTTCCTTTTGAAAATCGGTTCAGTTTTGACAAAGTTATAGGTTCGGAAAGTTTTGACATACTTAAAGGTTCGGAAAATTTTGACAAAGTTATAGGTTCGGAAAGTTTTGACAAAGTTATAGGTTCGGAAAGTTTTAACATGAATTTCGAAAAAAAAACATTTCCAACTATGAATGCGGTTTAATTATTGAGATCGAGCCACGACTAAAACGCCTTTCCTTTTGAAAATCGGTTCAGTTTTGACAAAGTTATAGGTTCGGAAAGTTTTAACATGAATTTCGAAAAAAAAAACATTTATAACTATGAATTCGAATTAATTATTGAGATCGAGCCACGACTAAAACGCCTTTCCTTTTAAAAATCGGTTTAGTTTTGACAAAGTTATAGGTTCGGATAGTTTAGACATATTTATAGGTTCGGAAAGTTTTGACATGAATTTCGAAAAAAAAACCATTTCCAACTATGAATGCGGTTTAATTATTGAGATCGAGCCACGACTAAAACGCATTTCCTTTTGAAAATCGGTTCAGTTTTGACAAAGTTATAGGTTCGGAAAGTTTTGACACAGTTAAAGGTTCGGAAAAAATTGACAAAGTTATAGGTTCGGAAAGTTTTGACATAGTTATAGGTTGGAAAGTTTTGACAAAGTTATAGGTTCGGAAAGTTTTAACATAAATTTCGAAAAAAAAACATTTCCAACTATGAATACGGTTTAATTATTGAGATCGAGTTACGACTAAAACGCCTTTCCTTTTAAAAATCGGTTTAGTTTTGACAAAGATATAGGTCCTGAAAGTTTTGATATATTTATAGGTTCGAAAAGTTTTGACATGAATTTCGAAAAAAAAAAACATTTCCAACTATGAATGCGGTTTAATTATTGAGATCGAGCCACGACTAAAACGCCTTTCCTTTTGAAAATCGGTTTAGTTTTGACAAAGGTATAGCTTCGGAAAGTTTTGACATAGTTATAGGTTCGGAAAGTTTTGACAAAGTTATAGGTTCGGAAAGTTTTAACATAAATTTCGAAAAAAAACATTTCCAACTATGAATGCGGTTTAATTATTGAGATCGAGCCACGACTAAAACGCCTTTTCTTTTGAAAATCGGTTCAGTTTTGACAAAGTTATAGCTTCGGAAAGTTTTGACATAGTTATAGGTTCGGAAAGTTTTGACAAAGTTATAGGTTCGGAAAGTTTTAACATGAATTTCGAAAAACAACAAACATTTCTAACTATGAATGCGGTTTAATTATTGAGATCAAGCCACGACTAAAACGCCTTTACTTTTGCAAATCGGTTCAGTTTTGACAAAGTTATATGTTCGGAAAGTTTTGACATACTTATAGGTTCGGAAAGTTTTGACAAAGTTATAGGTTTGGAAAGTTTTAACATGAATTTCGAAAAAAAAACATTTATAACTATGAATTCGAATTAATTATTGAGATCGAGCCACGACTAAAACGCCTTTCCTTTTAAAAATCGGTTCAGTTTTGACAAAGTTATAGGTTCTGATAGTTTAGACATATTTATAGGTTCGGAAAGTTTTGACATGAATTTCGAAAAAAAAAACATTTCCAACTATGAATGCGGTTTAATTATTGAGATCGAGCCACGACTAAAACGCATTTCCTTTTGAAAATCGGTTCAGTTTTGACAAAGTTATAGCTTCGGAAAGTTTTGACATAGTTATAGGTTCGGAAAGTTTTGACAAAGTTACAGGTTCGGAAAGTTTTAGCATGAATTTCGAAAAAAAAAAACATTTCCAACTATGAATGCGGTTTAATTATTGAGATCGAGCCACGACTAAAACACCTTTCCTTTTGAAAATCGGTTCAGTTTTGACAAAGTTATAGGTTCGGAAAGTTTTAACATAAATTTCGAAAAAAAAACATTTCCAACTATGAATGCGGTTTAATTATTGAGATCGAGCCACGACTAAAACACCTTTCCTTTTGAAAATCGGTTCAGTTTTTACAAAGTTATAGCTTCGGAAAGTTTTGACATAGTTATAGGTTCGGAAAGTTTTGACAAAGTTATAGGTTCGGAAAGTTTTAACATAAATTTTGAAAAAAAACATTTCCAACTATGAATGCGGTTTAATTATTGAGATCGAGCCACGACTAAAACGCCTTTCCTTTTGAAAATCTGTTCAGTTTTGACAAAGTTATAGGTTTGGAAAGTTTTGACATAGTTATAGGTTTGGAAAGTTTTGACAAAGTTACAGGTTCGGAAAGTTTTAACATGAATTTCGAAAATAAAAACATTTCCAACCATGAATGCGGTTTAATTATTGGGATCGAGCCACGACTAAATCGCCCTTCCTTTTGAAAATCGATTCAGATTTGACAAAGTTATAGGGTCGGAAAGTTTGGACATAGTTATAGGTTTGGAAAGTTTTGACAAAGTTACAGGTTCGGAAAGTTTTAACATGAATTTCGAAAATAAAAACATTTCCAACCATGAATGCGGTTTAATTATTGGGATCGAGCCACGACTAAAACGCATTTCCTTTTGAAAATCGGTTCAGTTTTGACAAAGTTATAGGTTCGGAAAGTTTTGACATATTAATAGGTTCGGAAAGTTTTGACAAAGTTATAGGTTCGGAAAGTTTTGACACAGTTAAAGGTTTGGAAAAAATTGGCAAAGTTATAGGTTCGGAAAGTTTTAACATAAATTTCGAAAAAAAAAAACATTTCCAACTATGAATGCGGTTTAATTATTGAGATCGAGCAACGACTAAAACGCCTTTCCTTTTGAAAATCGGTTCAGTTTTGACAAAGGATTAGGTTCGGAAAGTTTTGACACAGTTAAAGGTTCGGAAAAAATTGACAAAGTTATAGGTTCGGAAAGATTTGACATAGTTATAGGTTCGGAAAGTTTTGACAAAGTTATAGGTTCGGAAAGTTTTAACATGAATTTCGAAAAACAACAAACATTTCTAACTATGAATGCGGTTTAATTATTGAGATCAAGCCACGACTATAACGCCCTTACTTTTGCAAATCGGTTCAGTTTTGACAAAGTTATATGTTCGGAAAGTTTTGACATACTTATAGGTTCGGAAAGTTTTGACAAAGTTATAGGTTCGGAAAGTTTTAACATGAATTTCGAAAAAAAACATTTATAACTATGAATTCGAATTAATTATTGAGATCGAGCCACGACTAAAACGCCTTTCCTTTTAAAAATCGGTTCAGTTTTGACAAAGTTATAGGTTCGGATAGTTTAGACATATTTATAGGTTCAGAAAGTTTTGACATGAATTTCGAAAAAAAAAAACATTTCCAACTATGAATGCGGTTTAATTATTGAGATCGAGCTACGACTAAAACGCCTTTCCTTTTGAAAATCGGTTCAGTTTTGACAAAGTTATAGGTTCGGAAAGTTTTAACATAAATTTCGAAAAAAAAAACAGTTTCCAACTATGAATGCGGTTTAATTATTGAGATCGAGCCACGACTAAAACGCCTTTCCTTTTGAAAATCGGTTCAGTTTTGACAAAGTTATAGGTTCGGAAAGTTTTGACACAGTTAAAGGTTCGGAAAAAATTGACAAAGTTATAGGTTCGGAAAGTTTTGACATAGTTATAGGTTCGGAAAGTTTTGACAAAGTTATAGGTTCGGAAAGTTTTAACATAAATTTCGAAAAAAAAAACATTTCCAACTATGAATACGGTTTAATTATTGAGATCGAGTTACGACTAAAACGCCTTTCCTCTTAAAAATCGGTTTAGTTTTGACAAAGATATAGGTCCTGAAAGTTTTGACATATTTATAGGTTCGAAAAGTTTTGACATGAATTTCGAAAAAAAAACATTTCCAACTATGAATGCGGTTTAATTATTGAGATCGAGCCACGACTAAAACGCCTTTCCTTTTGAAAATCGGTTCAGTTTTGACAAAGTTATAGCTTCGGAAAGTTTTGACATAGTTATAGGTTCGGAAAGTTTTGACAAAGTTATAGGTTCGGAAAGTTTTAACATAAATTTCGAAAAAAAAACATTTCCAACAATGAATGCGGTTTAATTATTGAGATCGAGCCACGACTAAAACGCCTTTCCTTTTGAAAATCGGTTCAGTTTTGACAAAGTTATAGGTTCGGAAAGTTTTGACATAGTTATAGGTTTGGAAAGTTTTGACAAAGTTACAGGTTCGGAAAGTTTTAACATGAATTTCGAAAAAAAAACATTTCCAACTATGAATGCGGTTTAATTATTGAGATCGAGCCACGACTAAATCGCCCTTCCTTTTGAAAATCGATTCAGATTTGACAAAGTTATAGGGTCGGAAAGTTTTGACATAGTTATAGGTTTGGAAAGTTTTGACAAAGTTACAGGTTCGGAAAGTTTTAACATGAATTTCGAAAATAAAAACATTTCCAACTATGAATGCGGTTTAATTATTGGGATCGAGCCACGACTAAAACGCATTTCCTTTTGAAAATCGGTTCAGTTTTGACAAAGTTATAGGTTCGGAAAGTTTTGACATATTAATATTGTTGAGCTATTGAGCTTTTTCAATAGCTATCGAGTTTTTCAAAAATAAAATAAAAATGCACGAAATTTGCATTAATATAAATATAGTTTATTTGCCTTCGTGGCCAAACTTAAAACGAGTTAGAGATGTTAAAATGTTAATAATAAGCTCCGAAAACTTATTATCTACCGAAGTGCAGCTGCTGTAGCTGTTGAAATTAACACAAACACCTTTCGCGATCAAAAAACGACTGATTAGCTGCCGAATTGCAGCGGCTGTTGCTCCCCATCGGGGAGTCTTCCTCTCTCTCCCTCTCATATGCAAAACAAAGTTATTGTAGTTACGTTAAACTTGCTCTTATGCTGCGCAGAGCATAACTTATCATACGGTTAAATATTTAAGAGCGAAACTAATTTAGTGGTTGTTTGGTGAGGATACATGCGTAACCAAACATTCTCCCCCCGTTGAAAGACACGGGCTTTCAACAGCATCCTCCTTCGGAAGCGCACACAACTTGCGCACAGCTCTCTTTATAGTTCCAGTTGACGTTTTGAGAACATGCATGATGATGGCGCGTGTGACAGGATGATGGCTCGGAAGTATAATGGGATGCTGCGCATCGAAATCCAGATTCGAGTGCTTTAGACGGCCACCAACACGAAGAAGTCCAAACTCATCGATGAATGGGTTAAGCGAGGCAATAGAGCTGGATGATGCGATCGTCCGTCCGTCTTGAAGAGCCCTATACTCATCACTCAGATTCGCCTTCTGGATGCTCCGCAGGAGTAGCTGAGTGCCCTTGTGTATCCAATCTACTGTTAGACTGGGATGCCTGATGCGATTCCGAAATTTATATATATATCCGAAGACACGACGCAGCTTATGAAAGGAATTTGCAAACTTGCATCCTAAGCTGACATCAAAGCATCTAGGGATAGCAACTAGCACCTTTTGCCGCAGCTCAGGAAGCGTACGGGCCGGTAAACATGATGCGGGCCAGTCGCACTCTCCTTTTGTTAAGAAATCGGGACCATGAGACCACAACGATGATTCTAAAAGGTCGCTGGGAAGCGCTCCTCTAGAAAGAATGTCTGCCGGGTTGCATTCCGTCGGTACGTAGCGCCATTCCATTCCTGTCGTTAGCTCCTGTATTAAAGATATGCGATTAGCCGTGAACGTTTGGAAACGTGAAGGCTCATCTCGTATCCAGGATAAAACAACTGCCGAATCCGACCAACAATAGTATCTAGCGTTAAATAAATTCATGTGAGCTACTTCGCGAATAAGTTGAGATAGAAGTGAAGCAGCAGATAATTCCAACTTGGGTACTGTGAGAGTTCGTAAAGGTGCCACTCGAGACTTAGAGCACAACAAATGAGCTATGCGCCGTCCCTCTGTTATGGATACAACGTAAATGCATCCACCGTAAGCCTCAATGCTCGCATCACTAAAACCATGAACTTCGATGATGCTCTTTGGAACAATGACCAGTCGAGGGAGTTTTATTTGCTCTGTGTTGCAAATATCTGCACACAAGTTGTTCCAAGAACAGTGCAAAGAAGCAGGAAGACTCTCATCCCAATCCAACTGCTCTCTCCAAATGTGCTGCAGAAAGATCTTGGCCTTGGCTACCACGGGTCCGATAAGTCCAAGCGGGTCATAGAAACGAGCAATGGTAGACAGCACCGACCGTTTGCTAGGTTTTCCAGGCGCTTTCATAGGCGAAAAGTTGAACAGAAGGCAGTCAGAGGCTGGATCCCACGCAAGTCCGAGAGTCTTCGTGATATCCGTGCCATCGTCAAATTTTAGAAAGGTCTCCCTCTCCTCTTCAGGAACCTGTTGAAGCACGCGAGGATCGTTGGAGCACCACTTCCTAAGTTTAAAGTTTCCCTTTCGAAGCAGACTGACTGTTTGCTCCATGATATGAACAACTTCCTCGGCAGAGTCACCTCCAGTGATGAGATCATCTACGTAGAAATCGTTAAGGATCACCTTAGATCCAGCAGGAAATGATCTTCTTTCATCAATAGCTAACTGCTGCATGGAGCGAACCGCCAGAAAGGAAGCTGGCTTTGTGCCGTAGGTGACAGTATCCAGCTTGAAAACTTTAATTTCCTGATGAGGCGAATCACGCCACAAGATACATTGCAAATAGGAATCGGGTTCAGCCATCCTAACACACCTATACATTTTGCAAATGTCACCAGTCAGGGCTATTGGGAATGTCCTAAACTGCAACAGTGTAGCGAACAGCTTGCGTTGAATAGTTGGGCCTGCCATAAGGATTTCATTCAGGGAATAACCAGACGAAGACACGGCCGAACCATCAAAAACAACTCTAAGCTTAGTGGTTGAGCTATCTTCCTTGAGAACACAATGATGAGGAAGATAATACTTGCAGCGACTTAGCATGTGCGACTCCACAAGAGACATGTGGTTCAAATCCACATACTCCTTGATAAATGCTGAATATTGTGACTTCAACCCAGGATGACGCTCTAATTTGCGCTCGAGGTTGCAAAAACGACGATATGCTTGTTGATGTGAATCTCCAAGTAGATCCACAGTATGCTTAACTGGAAGGCGAACCGAATATTCGCCAGTGTCCAAACGAGCAAAAGTTTGTTTAAAATGCGCTTCACAATCAAGTTCCTCCTTGGTAGATTCGTTGACTAAACGAGAACACGATTCTACCTCCCAAAACCGACGAACGATTTCATCAAGCCTGTGATCTGGGATAGGATTTGGCATCGGAACCGCGCTAGTGACCATCAATGAGGCAGGGCTCGCTGAAGAAGTTCCTCCTGTCACTATCCAGCCCAATTGAGTTTTTTGAAGAATAGGCAAACCAGGCGCGATTTTGATTTGACCGACACACAACAATTCAAAAAACAGGCCAGCTCCAATTAACAAATCAATTTTGTGCGCCTTAAAGAAATCTGGATCAGCCAAGCGAATATTTGAGGGTATGTTCCAGAGCTCAGTGCTAATATCGTAGCTAGGCTGATTTCCAGTTATAGACGGAGCTATGAGAACTGAGATGTTGGCAGAGTACGCAGATGCTAGAGATTGAAAACTTATCTCGGCTGAATAGCCTTCTGAGGCAACAGTAGACTCCCCCAATCCTGAAATCAAAGTAGGTGAGCGATGCCTTCGCAGCTGGAGGTGCTGTGCTAGACGAGACGTAATAATGTGCACCTGCGAACCAGAATCAAGTAGCGCTCGGCAAGGGACTAAAACTCCAGTACGACTTCTAACGTTGATTACAGCAGTTGCCAAGAGCACCATGTCTTGACTACGATTTTGGGCTACAAGTGTTGCAGAAGGGTTTGCAGCACGCGGATGCGGAGCAACGTTAACTTGAGAGCCGTCAATCTGATTCTCGAAATGCAGAAGCGTATGATGCTTGGCCTTGCAACGGTAGCAGGTAGTGGAGCTGCACTCCTTTAACCGATGACCTTTACGCAGGCAATTGATGCAAAGGTTGAGCTTCTTCACCTCTTGTAGACGCAGTTGCGGAGACAGATTTGCAAAACGGGAACAGTTGTAAATAAAGTGGCCAGAGGTCTCACAAAGCACACATTTATTTGTGTTGGAGTGAGTAGCAACAAAGGCCTTTCTACTGGTGTTAACGATTTTACTACTTTTCCCCACCTTAGAGCTAGGCGTATACGTTGCCATAGCGTGTTCCACATTTTCCAACCTTTGACATCGTCGATCCAGAAATGCCATGAACTGCTCACAGGTCGGAATAGTATCCATTGGTGCTGTCTCCTCCCAACTGGTCTGCGTTGCCGTGTCCACTTTCTGCAGCAAACTGTGCACAATAATGAAATCCGCAATCTGCTCCACGTTGCCCAGGCTTTGTAGAGCGCGAATGTTGGCGTTAACTGTATCCGAAAGGGCTCGAAGTTTTACTGCTGATGATGACTCGATGCAATCTAAGCCCAAAATCTCCGTGACATGAGCTTGGAACATGAGACGCTTGTTGTTAAACCGTTTTTTAAGGAGCTCCAATGCAACTCGATAGTTAGCGCTGCTGATTTCCAACGAAGAAACACTATCTAGAGCTGATCCTTTCAGGCACGATCGCAAGTGCTGAAACTTCTCCACATCCGAAAGTCCTGAGTCCGCATCAATGATTGAAGAGAACATCGCTATGAACTCTGCAAACTTTGTATACCCTCCACTAAACTCGGGCAGCTTGATTTCAGGCAACCGGATTCTGCCTTGAGACAATGTGTGATTGTCACCACATGTATCTTGCCTCAAAGTCGAACACAACGGCGATGATAACTTTCGCTTGTTAATTTCGCGTCGCAAGCCGGTTTCAGCTAATATTGAGAAGTCATCAAAACTTGCACGTAACTCACTCCCGATTTCATCATAATCCAGCTCCTCCAATGCGTCATGCATGCGGTAAAATGCCTGATGAGCACTTTCCAACGCCTTAAGCCGAACAACCAACTCTTCTTCGCTAAGATGCACAATTTGCTCCGGAGCAAGTACTTTGGCCATCCGTTTTACTTGCTCATCAATAGCCTTGGCTTTGGCTTTGTAAAACGGGGCACCAGGAGACTGAGCGGCAGCAGAATTATGCATTTTTAAATGTTTTTGTAGGAGTCAATCAATTTTCCACTAATGCTTTAACACACACGTTCGACCGATGCAATGTCAATTTGAGGTCAAACTTTATTCACAAGCGCAGCAAAACGAAACAGGAAAAGCAATAACAATGCAGAAACGGCTGCTGCAACTGTTAAGCAAACGAGATAAGGGCATCGACCGTACCGAAAGTGAGCACAAAACGAACCGTTGATAACGAAGACGATGCAAGAGCGCGAGGGCGAGGTTTATTAACTTTATAATTTAAATAATTTGTGTTTATTTAAACGAACGAAATCACGTCGGGGTCACCAAATGTTGAGCTATTGAGCTTTTTCAATAGCTATCGAGTTTTTCAAAAATAAAATAAAAATGCACGAAATTTGCATTAATATAAATATAGTTTATTTGCCTTCGTGGCCAAACTTAAAACGAGTTAGAGATGTTAAAATGTTAATAATAAGCTCCGAAAACTTATTATCTACCGAAGTGCAGCTGCTGTAGCTGTTGAAATTAACACAAACACCTTTCGCGATCAAAAAACGACTGATTAGCTGCCGAATTGCAGCGGCTGTTGCTCCCCATCGGGGAGTCTTCCTCTCTCTCCCTCTCATATGCAAAACAAAGTTATTGTAGTTACGTTAAACTTGCTCTTATGCTGCGCAGAGCATAACTTATCATACGGTTAAATATTTAAGAGCGAAACTAATTTAGTGGTTGTTTGGTGAGGATACATGCGTAACCAAACAAATATGTTCGGAAAGTTTGACAAAGTTATAGGTTCGGAAAGTTTTGACATGAATTTCGAAAAACAACAAACATTTCCAACTATGAATGCGGTTTATTATTGAGATCAAGCCACGACTAAAACGCCTTTCCTTTTGAAAATCGGTTCAGTTTTGACAAAGTTATAGGTTCGGAAAGTTTTGACATAGTTATAGGTTCGGAAAGTTTTGACAAAGTTATAGGTTCGGAAAGTTTTAACATAAATTTCGAAAAAAAAAACATTTCCAACTATGAATGCGGTTTAATTATTGAGATCGAGCCACGACTAAAACGCCTTTCCTTTTGAAAATCGGTTCACTTTTGACAAAGTTATATTTTCGGTAAGTTTTAACATAAATTTCGAAAAAAAAAACAATTTCCAACTATGAATGCGGTTTAATTATTGAGATCGAGCCACGACTAAAACGCCTTTCCTTTTGAAAATCGGTTCAGTTTTGACAAAGTTATAGGTTCGGAAAGTTTTGACATAGTTATAGGTTTGGAAAGTTTTGACAAAGTTACAGGTTCGGAAAGTTTTAACATGAATTTCGAAAAAAAAACATTGCCAACTATGAATGCGGTTTAATTATTGAGATCGAGCCACGACTAAATCGCCCTTCCTTTTAAAAATCGATTCAGATTTGACAAAGTTATAGGGTCGGAAAGTTTGGACATAGTTATAGGTTTGGAAAGTTTTGACAAAGTTACAGGTTCGGAAAGTTTTAACATGAATTTCGAAAATAAAAACATTTCCAACCATGAATGCGGTTTAATTATTGGGATCGAGCCACGACTAAAACGCATTTCCTTTTGAAAATCGGTTCAGTTTTGACAAAGTTATAGGTTCGGAAAGTTTTGAATTATTAATAGGTTCGGAAAGTTTTGACAAAGTTATAGGTTCGGAAAGTTTTAACATGAATTTCGAAAAACAACAAACATTTCTAACTATGAATGCAGTTTAATTATTGAGATCAAGCCACGACTAAAACGCCTTTCCTTTTGAAAATCGGTTCAGTTTTGACAAAGTTATAGGTTCGGAAAGTTTTGACATAGTTATAGGTTCGGAAAGTTTTGACAAAGTTATAGGTTCGGAAAGTTTTAACATAAATTTCGAAAAAAAAAACATTTCCAACTATGAATGCGGTTTAATTATTGAGATCGAGCCACGACTAAAACGCCTTTCCTTTTGAAAATCGGTTCACTTTTGACAAAGTTATAGGTTTGGTAAGTTTTAACATAAATTTCGAAAAAAAAAACATTTCCAACTATGAATGCGGTTTAATTATTGCGATCGAGCCACGACTAAAACGCCTTTCCTTTTGAAAATCGGTTCAGTTTGACAAAGTTATAGGTTCGGAAAGTTTTAACACAGTTATAGGTTCGGAAAGTTTTGACAAAGTTATAGGTTCGGAAAGTATTAACATAAATTTCGAAAAAAAAAATATTTCCAACCATGAATGCGGTTTAATTATTGAGATCGAGCAACGGACTAAAACGCCTTTCCTTTTGAAAATCGGTTCAGTTTTGACAAAGTTATAGGTTCGGAAAGTTTTGACACAGTTAAAGGTTTGGAAAAAATTGGAAAGTTATAGGTTCGGAAAGTTTTGACATGAATTTCGAAAAAAAAACATTTCCAACTATGAATGCGGTTTAATTATAGAGATCGAGCCACGACTAAAACGCCTTTCCTTTTGAAAATCGGTTCAGTTTTGACAAAGTTATAGGTTCGGAAAGTTCTGACATAGTTATAGGTTCGGAATGTTTTGACAAAGTTATAGGTTCGGAAAGTTTTAACATGAATTTCGAAAAACAACAAACATTTCTAACTATGAATGCGGTTTAATTATTGAGATCAAGCCACGACTAAAACGCCCTTACTTTTGCAAATCGGTTCAGTTTTGACAAAGTTATATGTTCGGAAAGTTTTGACATACTTATAGGTTCGGAAAGTTTTGACAAAGTTATAGGTTCGGAAAGTTTTAACATGAATTTCGAAAAAAAAACATTTATAACTATGAATTCGAATTAATTATTGAGATCGAGCCACGACTAAAACGCCTTTCCTTTTAAAAATCGGTTCAGTTTTGACAAAGTTATAGGTTCGGATAGTTTAGACATATTTATAGGTTCGGAAAGTTTTGACATGAATTTCGAAAAAAAAAAACATTTCCAACTATGAATGCGGTTTAATTATTGAGATCGAGCCACGACTAAAACGCATTTCCTTTTGAAAATCGGGTCAGTTTTGACAAAGTTATAGCTTCGGAAAGTTTTGACATAGTTATAGGTTCGGAAAGTTTTGACAAAGTTACAGGTTCGGAAAGTTTTAACATGAATTTCGAAAAAAAAAAACATTTCCAACTATGAATGCGGTTTAATTATTGAGATCGAGCTACGACTAAAACGCCTTTCCTTTTGAAAATCGGTTCAGTTTTGACAAAGTTATAGGTTCGGAAAGTTTTAACATAAATTTCGAAAAAAAAACATTTCCAACTATGAATGCGGTTTAATTATTGAGATCGAGCCACGACTAAAACACCTTTCCTTTTGAAAATCGGTTCAGTTTTGACAAAGTTATAGGTTCGGAAAGTTTTGACACAGTTAAAGGTTCGGAAAAAATTGACAAAGTTATAGGTTCGGAAAGTTTTGACATAGTTATAGGTTCGGAAAGTTTTGACAAAGTTATAGGTTCGGAAAGTTTTAACATAAATTTCGAAAAAAAAAACATTTCCAACTACGAATACGGTTTAATTATTGAGATCGAGTTACGACTAAAACGCCTTTCCTTTTAAAAATCGGTTTAGTTTTGACAAAGATATAGGTCCTGAAAGTTTTGACATATTTATAGGTTCGAAAAGTTTTGACATGAATTTCGAAAAAAAAAACATTTCCAACTATGAATGCGGTTTAATTATTGAGATCGAGCCACGACTAAAACGCCTTTCCTTTTGAAAATCGGTTCAGTTTTGACAAAGTTATAGCTTCGGAAAGTTTTGACATAGTTATAGGTACGGAAAGTTTTGACAAAGTTAAAGGTTCGGAAAGTTTTAACATAAATTTCGAAAAAAAACATTTCCAACTATGAATGCGGTTTAATTATTGAGATCGAGCCACGACTAAAACGCCTTTCCTTTTGAAAATCGGTTCAGTTTTGACAAAGTTATAGGTTCGGAAAGTTTTGACATAGTTATAGGTTTGGAAAGTTTTGACAAAGTTACAGGTTCGGAAAGTTTTAACATGAATTTCGAAAAAAAAACATTTCCAACTATGAATGCGGTTTAATTATTGAGATCGAGCCACGACTAAATCGCCCTTCCTTTTGAAAATCGATTCAGATTTGACAAAGTTATAGGTTCGGAAAGTTTTGACATAGTTATAGGTTTGGAAAGTTTTGACAAAGTTATAGGTTCGGAAAGTTTTAACATGAATTTCGAAAAAAAAAACATTTCCAACTATGAATGCGGTTTAATTATTGAGATCGAGCCACGACTAAAACGCATTTCCTTTTGAAAATCGGTTCAGTTTTGACAAAGTTATAGTTGAAAGTTTTGACAATTATAGGTTCGGAAAGTTTTAACATAAATTTCGAAAAAAAAAACATTTCCAACTATGAATGCGGTTTAATTATTGAGATCGAGCCACGACTAAAACGCCTTTCCTTTTGAAAATCGGTTCAGTTTTGACAAAGTTATAGGTTCGGAAAGTTTTGACAAAGTTATAGGTTCGGAAAGTATTAACATAAATTTCGAAAAAAAAAACATTTCCAACTATGAATGCGGTTTAATTATTGAGATCGAGCCACGACTAAAACGCCTTTCCTTTTGAAAATCGGTTCAGTTTTGACAAAGTTATAGGTTCGGAAAGTTTTGACATAGTTATAGGTTTGGAAAATTTTGACAAAGTTATAGGTTCGGAAAGTTTTGACATGAATTTCGAAAAAAAAAACATTTCCAACTATGAATGCGGTTTAATTATTGAGATCGAGCCACGACTAAAACGCCTTTCCTTTTGAAAATCGGTTCAGTTTTGACAAAGTTATAGGTTCGGAAAGTTCTGACATAGTTATAGGTTCGGAATGTTTTGACAAAGTTATAGGTTCGGAAAGTTTTAACATAAATTTTGAAAAAAAAAAACATTTGCAACTATGAATGCGGTTTAATTATTGAGATCGAGCAACGACTAAAACGCCTTTCCTTTTAAAAATCGGTTCAGTTTTGACAAAGGATTAGGTTCGGAAAGTTTTGACACAGTTAAAGGTTCGGAAAAAATTTACAAAGTTAAAGGTTCGGAAAGATTTGACATAGTTATAGGTTCGGAAAGTTTTGACAAAGTTATAGGTTCGGAAAGTTTTAACATGAATTTCGAAAAACAACAAACATTTCTAACTATGAATGCGGTTTAATTATTGAGATCAAGCCACGACTAAAACGCCCTTACTTTTGCAAATCGGTTCAGTTTTGACAAAGTTATATGTTCGGAAAGTTTTGACATACTTATAGGTTCGGAAAGTTTTGACAAAGTTATAGGTTCGGAATGTTTTAACATGAATTTCGAAAAAAAAACATTTATAACTATGAATTCGAATTAATTATTGAGATCGAGCCACGACTAAAACGCCTTTCCTTTTAAAAATCGGTTCAGTTTTGACAAAGTTATAGGTTCGGATAGTTTAGACATATTTATAGGTTCGGAAAGTTTTGACATGAATTTCGAAAAAAAAACATTTCCAACTATGAATGCGGTTTAATTATTGAGATCGAGCCACGACTAAAACGCATTTCCTTTTGAAAATCGGTTCAGTTTTGACAAAGTTATAGCTTCGGAAAGTTTTGACATAGTTATAGGTTCGGAAAGTTTTGACAAAGTTACAGGTTCGGAAAGTTTTAACATGAATTTCGAAAAAAAAAAACATTTCCAACTATGAATGCGGTTTAATTATTGAGATCGAGCTACGACTAAAACGCCTTTCCTTTTGAAAATCGGTTCAGTTTTGACAAAGTTATAGGTTCGGAAAGTTTTAACATAAATTTCGAAAAAAAAACATTTCCAACTATGAATGCGGTTTAATTATTGAGATCGAGCCACGACTAAAACACCTTTCCTTTTGAAAATCGGTTCAGTTTTGACAAAGTTATAGGTTCGGAAAGTTTTGACACAGTTAAAGGTTCGGAAAAAATTGACAAAGTTATAGGTTCGGAAAGTTTTGACATAGTTATAGGTTTGGAAAGTTTTGACAAAGTTACAGGTTCGGAAAGTTTTAACATGAATTTCGAAAAAAAAACATTTCCAACTATGAATGCGGTTTAATTATTGGGATCGAGCCACGACTAAAACGCCTTTCCTTTTGAAAATCGGTTCAGTTTTGACAAAGTTATAGGTTCGGAAAGTTTTGACATATTAATAGGTTCGGAAAGTTTTGACAAAGTTATAGGTTCGGAAAGTTTTAACATGAATTTCGAAAAACAACAAACATTTCTAACTATGAATGCGGTTTAATTATTGAGATCAAGCCACGACTAAAACGCCTTTCCTTTTGAAAATCGGTTCAGTTTTGACAAAGTTATAGGTTCGGAAAGTTTTGACATAGTTATAGGTTCGGAAAGTTTTGACAAAGTTATAGGTTCGGAAAGTTTTAACATAAATTTCGAAAAAAAAACATTTCCAACTATGAATGCGGTTTAATTATTGAAATCGAGCCACGACTAAAACGCCTTTCCTTTTGAAAATCGGTTCAGTTTTGACAAATTTATAGGTTCGGAAAGTTTTGACATAGTTATAGGTTCGGAAAATTTGACAAAGTTATTGGTTTGGAAAGTTTTAACATAAATTTCGAAAAAAAAAAACATTTCCAACTATGAATGCGGTTTAATTATTGAGATCGAGCCACGACTAAAACGCCTTACCTTTTGAAAATCGGTTCAGTTTTGACAAAGTTAAAGGTTCGGAAAGTTTTGACACAGTTAAAGGTTCGGAAAAAATTGACAAAGTTATAGGTTATGAAAGTTTTGACATAGTTATAGGTTTGGAAAAAATTGGCAAAGTTATAGGTTCGGAAAGTTTTGACATGAATTTCGAAAAAAAAAACATTTCCAACTATGAATGCGGTTTAATTATAGAGATCCAGCCACGACTAAAACGCCTTTCCTTATGAAAATCGGTTCAGTTTTGACAAAGTTATAGGTTCAGAAAGTTTTGACATAGTTATAGGTTCGGAAAGTGTTGACAAAGTTATAGGTTCGGAAAGTTTTAACATAAATTTCGAAAAAAAAACACATTTCCAACTATGAGTGCGGTTTAATTATTGAGATTGAGCAACGACTAAAACGCCTTTCCTTTTGAAAATCGGTTCAGTTTTGACCAATTTATAGGTTCGGAAAGTTTTGACATAGTTATAGGTTCGGAAAATTTGACAAAGTTATTGGTTCGGAAAGTTTTAACATAAATTTCGAAAAAAAAACATTTCCAACTATGAATGCGATTTAATTATTGAGATCGAGCCACGACTAAAACGCCTTTCCTTTTGAAAATCGGTTCAGTTTTGACAAAGTTATAGGTTCGGAAAGTTTAGACATAGTTATAGGTTCGGAAAGTTTTGACAATGTTATAGGTTCGGAAAGTTTTAACATAAATTTCGAAAAAAAAAACATTTCCAACTATGAAAACGGTTTAATTATTGAGATTGAGTTGCGACTAAAACGCCTTTCCTTTTAAAAATCGGTTCAGTTTTGACAAAGTTATAGGTTCGGAAAGTTTTGACATAGTTATAGGTTCGGAAAGTGTTGACAAAGTTATAGGTTCGGAAAGTTTTAACATAAATTTCGAAAAAAAAACACATTTCCAACTATGAGTGCGGTTTAATTATTGAGATTGAGCAACGACTAAAACGCCTTTCCTTTTGAAAATCGGTTCAGTTTTGACCAATTTATAGGTTCGGAAAGTTTTAACATGAATTTCGAAAAACAACAAACATTTCCAACTATGAATGCGGTTTAATTATTGAGATCAAGCCACGACTAAAACGCCTTTCCTTTTGAAAATCGGTTCACTTTTGACAAAGTTATAGATTCGGTAAGTTTTAACATAAATTTCGAAAAAAAAACAGTTTTCAACTATGAATGCGGTTTAATTATTGAGATCGAGCAACGGACTAAAACGCCTTTCCTTTTGAAAATCGGTTCAGTTTTGACAAAGTTATAGGTTCGGAAAGTTTTGACACAGTTATAGGTTCGGAAAGTATTAACATAAATTTCGAAAAAAAAAATATTTCCAACCATGAATGCGGTTTAATTATTGAGATCGAGCAACGGACTAAAACGCCTTTCCTTTTGAAAATCGGTTCAGTTTTGACAAAGTTATAGGTTCGGAAAGTTTTGACACAGTTAAAGGTTTGGAAAAAATTGGCAAAGTTATAGGTTCGGAAAGTTTTGACATGAATTTCGAAAAAAAAACATTTCCAACTATAAATGCGGTTTAATTATAGAGATCGAGCCACGACTAAAACGCCTTTCCTTTTGAAAATCGGTTCAGTTTTGACAAAGTTATAGGTTCGGAAAGTTCTGACATAGTTATAGGTTCGGAATGTTTTGACAAAGTTATAGGTTCGGAAAGTTTTAACATAAATTTTGAAAAAAAAAAACATTTGCAACTATGAATGCGGTTTAATTATTGAGATCGAGCAACGACTAAAACGCCTTTCCTTTTAAAAATCGGTTCAGTTTTGACAAAGGATTAGGTTCGGAAAGTTTTGACACAGTTAAAGGTTCGGAAAAAATTTACAAAGTTAAAGGTTCGGAAAGATTTGACATAGTTATAGGTTCGGAAAGTTTTGACAAAGTTATAGGTTCGGAAAGTTTTAACATGAATTTCGAAAAACAACAAACATTTCTAACTATGAATGCGGTTTAATTATTGAGATCAAGCCACGACTAAAACGCCCTTACTTTTGCAAATCGGTTCAGTTTTGACAAAGTTATATGTTCGGAAAGTTTTGACATACTTATAGGTTCGGAAAGTTTTGACAAAGTTATAGGTTCGGAATGTTTTAACATGAATTTCGAAAAAAAAACATTTATAACTATGAATTCGAATTAATTATTGAGATCGAGCCACGACTAAAACGCCTTTCCTTTTAAAAATCGGTTCAGTTTTGACAAAGTTATAGGTTCGGATAGTTTAGACATATTTATAGGTTCGGAAAGTTTTGACATGAATTTCGAAAAAAAAAACATTTCCAACTATGAATGCGGTTTAATTATTGAGATCGAGCCACGACTAAAACGCATTTCCTTTTGAAAATCGGTTCAGTTTTGACAAAGTTATAGCTTCGGAAAGTTTTGACATAGTTATAGGTTCGGAAAGTTTTGACAAAGTTACAGGTTCGGAAAGTTTTAACATGAATTTCGAAAAAAAAAAACATTTCCAACTATGAATGCGGTTTAATTATTGAGATCGAGCTACGACTAAAACGCCTTTCCTTTTGAAAATCGGTTCAGTTTTGACAAAGTTATAGGTTCGGAAAGTTTTAACATAAATTTCGAAAAAAAAACATTTCCAACTATGAATGCGGTTTAATTATTGAGATCGAGCCACGACTAAAACACCTTTCCTTTTGAAAATCGGTTCAGTTTTGACAAAGTTATAGGTTCGGAAAGTTTTGACACAGTTAAAGGTTCGGAAAAAATTGACAAAGTTATAGGTTCGGAAAGTTTTGACATAGTTATAGGTTTGGAAAGTTTTGACAAAGTTACAGGTTCGGAAAGTTTTAACATGAATTTCGAAAAAAAAACATTTCCAACTATGAATGCGGTTTAATTATTGGGATCGAGCCACGACTAAAACGCCTTTCCTTTTGAAAATCGGTTCAGTTTTGACAAAGTTATAGGTTCGGAAAGTTTTGACATATTAATAGGTTCGGAAAGTTTTGACAAAGTTATAGGTTCGGAAAGTTTTAACATGAATTTCGAAAAACAACAAACATTTCTAACTATGAATGCGGTTTAATTATTGAGATCAAGCCACGACTAAAACGCCTTTCCTTTTGAAAATCGGTTCAGTTTTGACAAAGTTATAGGTTCGGAAAGTTTTGACATAGTTATAGGTTCGGAAAGTTTTGACAAAGTTATAGGTTCGGAAAGTTTTAACATAAATTTCGAAAAAAAAACATTTCCAACTATGAATGCGGTTTAATTATTGAAATCGAGCCACGACTAAAACGCCTTTCCTTTTGAAAATCGGTTCAGTTTTGACAAATTTATAGGTTCGGAAAGTTTTGACATAGTTATAGGTTCGGAAAATTTGACAAAGTTATTGGTTTGGAAAGTTTTAACATAAATTTCGAAAAAAAAAACATTTCCAACTATGAATGCGGTTTAATTATTGAGATCGAGCCACGACTAAAACGCCTTACCTTTTGAAAATCGGTTCAGTTTTGACAAAGTTAAAGGTTCGGAAAGTTTTGACACAGTTAAAGGTTCGGAAAAAATTGACAAAGTTATAGGTTAGGAAAGTTTTGACATAGTTATAGGTTTGGAAAAAATTGGCAAAGTTATAGGTTCGGAAAGTTTTGACATGAATTTCGAAAAAAAAAACATTTCCAACTATGAATGCGGTTTAATTATAGAGATCCAGCCACGACTAAAACGCCTTTCCTTATGAAAATCGGTTCAGTTTTGACAAAGTTATAGGTTCAGAAAGTTTTGACATAGTTATAGGTTCGGAAAGTGTTGACAAAGTTATAGGTTCGGAAAGTTTTAACATAAATTTCGAAAAAAAAACACATTTCCAACTATGAGTGCGGTTTAATTATTGAGATTGAGCAACGACTAAAACGCCTTTCCTTTTGAAAATCGGTTCAGTTTTGACCAATTTATAGGTTCGGAAAGTTTTGACATAGTTATAGGTTCGGAAAATTTGACAAAGTTATTGGTTCGGAAAGTTTTAACATAAATTTCGAAAAAAAAACATTTCCAACTATGAATGCGATTTAATTATTGAGATCGAGCCACGACTAAAACGCCTTTCCTTTTGAAAATCGGTTCAGTTTTGACAAAGTTATAGGTTCGGAAAGTTTAGACATAGTTATAGGTTCGGAAAGTTTTGACAATGTTATAGGTTCGGAAAGTTTTAACATAAATTTCGAAAAAAAAAACATTTCCAACTATGAAAACGGTTTAATTATTGAGATTGAGTTGCGACTAAAACGCCTTTCCTTTTAAAAATCGGTTCAGTTTTGACAAAGTTATAGGTTCGGAAAGTTTTGACATAGTTATAGGTTCGGAAAGTGTTGACAAAGTTATAGGTTCGGAAAGTTTTAACATAAATTTCGAAAAAAAAACACATTTCCAACTATGAGTGCGGTTTAATTATTGAGATTGAGCAACGACTAAAACGCCTTTCCTTTTGAAAATCGGTTCAGTTTTGACCAATTTATAGGTTCGGAAAGTTTTGACATAGTTATAGGTTCGGAAAATTTGACAAAGTTATTGGTTCGGAAAGTTTTAACATAAATTTCGAAAAAAAAAACATTTCCAACTATGAATGCGATTTAATTATTGAGATCGAGCCACGACTAAAACGCCTTTCCTTTTGAAAATCGGTTCAGTTTTGACAAAGTTATAGGTTCGGAAAGTTTAGACATAGTTATAGGTTCGGAAAGTTTTGACAATGTTATAGGTTCGGAAAGTTTTAACATAAATTTCGAAAAAAAAAACATTTCCAACTATGAAAACGGTTTAATTATTGAGATTGAGTTGCGACTAAAACGCCTTTCCTTTTAAAAATCGGTTCAGTTTTGACAAAGTTATAGGTTCGGAAAGTTTTGACATAGTTATAGGTTCGGAAAGTGTTGACAAAGTTATAGGTTCGGAAAGTTTTAACATAAATTTCGAAAAAAAAAACATTTCCAACTATGAATGCGGTTTAATTATTGAGATCGAGCAACGACTAAAACGCCTTTCCTTTTGAAAATCGGTTCAGTTTTGACAAATTTATAGGTTCGGAAAGTTTTGACATAGTTATAGGTTCGGAAAATTTGACAAAGTTATTGGTTCGGAAAGTTTTAACATAAATTTCGAAAAAAAAAACATTTCCAACTATGAATGCGATTTAATTATTGAGATCGAGCCACGACTAAAACGCCTTTCCTTTTGAAAATCGGTTCAGTTTTGACAAAGTTATAGGTTCGGAAAGTTTTGACATAGTTATAGGTTCGGAAAGTTTTAACATAAATTTCGAAAAAAAAACATTTCCAACTATGAATGCGGTTTAATTATTGAGATCGAGCCACGACTAAAATGCCTTTCCTTTTAAAAATCGGTTCACTTTTGACAAAGTTATAGGTTCGGAAAGTTTTAACATAAATTTCGAAAAAAAAACTTTTCCAACTATGAATGCGGTTTAATTATTGAGATCGAGCTACGACTAAAACGCCTTTCCTTTTAAAAATCGGTTCAGTTTTGACAAAGTTATAGGTTCGGAAAGTTTTGACATAGTAATAGGTTCGGAAAGTTTTGACAAAGTTATAGGTTCGGAAAGTTTTGACACAGTTAAAGGTTTGGAAAAAATTGACAAAGTTATAGGTTAGGAAAGTTTTGACAAAGTTATAGGTTCGGAAAGTTTTGACACAGTTAAAGGTTTGGAAAAAATTGGCAAAGTTATAGGTTCGGAAAGTTTTTACATGAATTTCGAAAAAAAAACATTTCCAACTATGAATGCGGTTTCATTATAGAGATCGAGCCACGACTAAAACGCCTTTCCTTTTGAAAATCGGTTCAGTTTTGACAAAGTTAATGGTTCGGAAAGTTTTGACACAGTTAAAGGTTTGGAAAAAATTGACAAAGTTATAGGTTAGGAAAGTTTTGACATAGTTATAGGTTCGGAAAGTTTTGACATAGTTATAGGTTCGGAAAGTTTTGACAATGTTATAGGTTCGGAAAGTTTTAACATAAATTTCGAAAAAAAAACATTTCCAACTATGACAACGGTTTAATTATTGAGATCGAGTTGCGACTAAAACGCCTTTCCTTTTAAAAATCGGTTCAGTTTTGACAAAGATATAGGTTCGGAAAGTTTTGACATAGTTATAGGTTCGGAAAGTTTTGACAAAGTTATAGGTTCGGAAAGTTTTGACAATGTTATAGGTTCGGAAAGTTTTAACATAAATTTCGAAAAAAAAACATTTCCAACTATGACAACGGTTTAATTATTGAGATCGAGTTGCGACTAAAACGCCTTTCCTTTTAAAAATCGGTTCAGTTTTGACAAAGATATAGGTTCTGAAAGTTTTGACATATTTATAGGTTCGAAAAGTTTTGACATGAATTTCGAAAAAAAAAAAAATTTTCAACTATGAGTGCGGTTTAATTATTGAGATCGAGCCACGACTAAAACGCCTTTCCTTTTTGAAAATCGGTTCAGTTTTGCAAAGTTATAGCTTCGGAAAGTTTTGACATAATTATAGGTTCGGAAAGTTTTGACAAAGTTATAGGTTCGGAAAGTATTAACATAAATTTCGAAAAAAAAAACATTTCCAACCATGAATGCGGTTTAATTATTGAGATCGAGCAACGACTAAAACGCCTTTCCTTTTGAAAATCGGTTCAGTTTTGACAAAGATATAGGTTCGGAAAGTTTTGACAAAGTTATAGGTTCGGAAAGTTTTAACATAAATTTCGAAAAAAAAACATTTCCAACTATGAATGCGGTTTAATTATTGAGATCGAGCAACGACTAAAACGCCTTTCCTTTTGAAAATCGGTTCAGTTTTGACAAAGTTATAGGTTCGGAAAGTTTTGACACAGTTAAAGGTTTGGAAAAAATTGGCAAAGTTATAGGTTCGGAAAGTTTTTACATGAATTTCGAAAAAAAAACATTTCCAACTATGAATGCGGTTTAATTATAGAGATCGAGCCACGACTAAAACGCCTTTCCTTTTTGAAAATCGGTTCAGTTTTGACAAATTTATAGGTTCGGAAAGTTTTGTCATAGTTATAGGTTCGGAAAATTTGACAAAGTTATTGGTTCGGAAAGTTTTAACATAAATTTCGAAAAAAAAAACATTTCCAACTATGAATGCGATTTAATTATTGAGATCGAGCCACGACTAAAACGCCTTTCCTTTTGAAAATCGGTTCAGTTTTGACAAAGTTATAGGTTCGGGAAGTTTAGACATAGTTATAGGTTCGGAAAGTTTTGACAATGTTATAGGTTCGGAAAGTTTTAACATAAATTTCGAAAATAAAACATTTCCAACTATGAAAACGGTTTAATTATTGAGATTGAGTTGCGACTAAAACGCCTTTCCTTTTAAAAATCGGTTCAGTTTTGACAAAGATATAGGTTCTGAAAGTTTTGACATATTTATAGGTTCGAAAAGTTTTGACATGAATTTCGAAAAAAAAAACATTTTCAACTATGAGTGCGGTTTAATTATTGAGATCGAGCCACGACTAAAACGCCTTTCCTTTTGAAAATCGGTTCAGTTTTGCAAAGTTATAGCTTCGGAAAGTTTTGACATAATTATAGGTACGGAAAGTTTTGACAAAGTTATAGGTTCGGAAAGTATTAACATAAATTTCGAAAAAAAAAACATTTCCAACCATGAATGCGGTTTAATTATTGAGATCGAGCAACGACTAAAACGCCTTTCCTTTTGAAAATCGGTTCAGTTTTGACAAAGTTATAGGTTCGGAAAGTTTTGACAAGTTATAGGTTCGGAAAGTTTTGACAAAGTTATAGGTTCGGAAAGTTTTAACATAAATTTCGAAAAAAAAACATTTCCAACTATGAATGCGGTTTAATTATTGAGATCGAGCCACGACTAAAACGCCTTTCCTTTTGAAAATCGGTTCAGTTTTGACAAAGTTATAGGTTCGGAAAGTTTTGACATAGTTATAGGTTCGGAAAGTTTTGACAAAGTTATAGGTTCGGAAAGTTTTAACATAAATTTCGAAAAAAAAAACATTTCCAACTATGAATGCGGTTTAATTATTGAGATCGAGCCACGGACTAAAACGCCTTTCCTTTTGAAAATCGGTTCAGTTTTGACAAAGTTATAGGTTCGGAAAGTTTTGACATAGTTAAAGGTTTGGAAAAAATTGGCAAAGTTATAGGTTCGGAAAGTTTTGACATGAATTTCGAAAAAAAAAACATTTCCAACTATGAATGCGGTTTAATTATTGAGATCGAGCCACGACTAAAACGCCTTTCCTTTTGAAAATCGGTTCAGTTTTGACAAAGTTATAGGTTCGGAAAATTTTGACATAGTTATAGGTTCGGAAAGTTTTGACAAAGTTATAGGTTCGGAAAGTTTTAACATAAATTTCGAAAAAAAAAACATTTCCAACTATGAATGCGGTTTAATTATTGAGATCGAGCCACGACTAAAACGCCTTTCCTTTTGAAAATCGGTTCAGTTTTGACAAAGTTATAGGTTCGGAAAGTTTTGACATAGTTATAGGTTCGGAAAATTTTGACAAAGTTATAGGTTCGGAAAGTTTTAACATGAATTTCGAAAAAAAAAACATTTGCAACTATGAATGCGGTTTAATTATTGAGATCGAGC
The DNA here is from genome assembly GCA_035044485.1 of Scaptomyza reducta. Taxonomy (NCBI): domain Eukaryota; kingdom Metazoa; phylum Arthropoda; class Insecta; order Diptera; family Drosophilidae; genus Scaptomyza; species Scaptomyza reducta. The sequence goes on along the minus strand of JAWNNV010000793.1, from coordinate 18,310 downwards.
CACGACTAAAACGCCTTTCCTTTTGAAAATCGGTTCAGTTTTGACAAAGTTATAGGTTCTGAAAGTTTTGACATATTTATAGGTTCGAAAAGTTTTGACATGAATTTCGAAAAAAAAAACATTTTCAACTATGAATGCGGTTTAATTATTGAGATCGAGCCACGACTAAAACGCCTTTCCTTTTGAAAATCGGTTCAGTTTTGACAAAGTTATAGGTTCGGAAAGTTTTGACATAGTTATAGGTTCGGAAAGTTTTGACAAAGTTATAGGTTCGGAAAGTTTTAACATAAATTTCGAAAAAAAAACATTTCCAACTATGAATGCGGTTTAATTATTGAGATCGAGCCACGACTAAAACGCCTTTCCTTTTGAAAATCGGTTCAGTTTTGACAAAGTTATAGGTTCGGAAAGTTTTGACACAGTTAAAGGTTTGGAAAAAATTTACAAAGTTATAGGTTCGGAAAGTTTTGACATGAATTTCGAAAAAAAAAACATTTCCAACTATGAATGCGGTTTAATTATTGAGATCGAGACACGACTAAAACGCCTTTCCTTTTGCAAATCGGTTCAGTTTTGACAAAGTTATAGGTTCGGAAAGTTTTGACATAGTTATAGGTTCGGAAAGTTTTGGCAAAGTTATAGGTTCGGAAAGTTTTAACATGAATTTCGAAAAAAAAAATATTTCCAACTATGAATTCGGTTTAATTATTGAGATCGAGCCACGACTAAAACGCCTTTCCTTTTGAAAATCGGTTCAGTTTTGACAAAGTTATAGGTTCGGAAAGTTTTGACATAGTTATAGGTTCGGAAAGTTTTGACATAAATTTCGAAAAAAAAAACATTTCCAACTATGAATGCGGTTTAATTATTGAGATCGAGCCACGACTAAAACGCCTTTCCTTTTGCAAATCGGTTCAGTTTTGACAAGTTATTTTGACAAAGTTATAGGTTCGGAAAGTTTTAACATAAATTTCGAAAAAAAAAAACATTTCCAACTATGAATTCGGTTTAATTATTGAGATCGAGCCACGACTAAAACGCCTTTCCTTTTGAAAATCGGTTCAGTTTTGACAAAGTTATAGGTTCGGAAAGTTTTGACATATTTATAGGTTCGGAAAGTTTTGACAAAGTTATAGGTTCGGAAAGTTTTAACATGAATTTCGAAAAAAAAAACATTTCCAACTATGAATGCGGTTTAATTATTGAGATCGAGCCACGACTAAAACGCCTTTCCTTTTGAAAATCGGTTCAGTTTTGACAAAGTTATAGGTTCGGAAAGTTTTGACATAGTTTATAGGTTTGGAAAATATTGGTAAAGTTATAGGTTCGGAAAGTTTTGACATGAATTTCGAAAAAAAAACATTTCCAACTATGAATGCGGTTTAATTATTGAGATCGAGCCACGACTAAAACGCCTTTCCTTTTGAAAATCGGTTCAGTTTTGACAAAGTTATAGGTTCTGAAAGTTTTGACATAGTTATAGGTTCGGAAAGTTTTGACATGAATTTCGAAAAAAAAAACATTTGCAACTATGAATGCGGTTAATTATTGAGATCGACCCACGACTAAAACGCCTTTCCTTTTGAAAATCGGTTCAGTTTTGACAAAGTTATAGGTTCAGAAAGTTTTGACATAGTTATAGGTTCGGAAAGTTTTGACAAAGTTATAGGTTCGGAAAGTTTTAACATAAATTTCGAAAAAAAAAACATTTCCAACTATGAATGCGGTTTAATTATTGAGATCGAGCCACGACTAAAACGCCTTTCCTTTTGAAAATCGGTTCAGTTTTGACAAAGTTATAGGTTCGGAAAGTTTTGACATAGTTAAAGGTTTGGAAAAAATTTGACAAAGTTATAGGTTCGGAAAGTTTTGACATGAATTTCGAAAAAAAAAACATTTCCAACTATGAATGCGGTTTAATTATTGAGATCGAGCCACGACTAAAACGCCTTTCCTTTTGAAAATCGGTTCAGTTTTGACAAAGTTATAGGTTCGGAAAGTTTTGACATAGTTATAGGTTCGGAAAATTTTGGCAAAGTTATAGGTTCGGAAAGTTTTGACATGAATTTCGAAAAAAAAAACATTTCCAACTATGAATGCGGTTTAATTATTGAGATCGAGCCACGACTAAAACGCCTTTCCTTTTGAAAATCGGTTCAGTTTTGACAAAGTTATAGGTTCGGAAAGTTTTGACATAGTTATAGGTTCGGAAAATTTTGACAAAGTTATAGGTTCGGAAAGTTTTAACATAAATTTCGAAAAAAAAAACATTTCCAACTATGAATGCGGTTTAATTATTGAGATCGAGCCACGACTAAAACGCCTTTCCTTTTGAAAATCGGTTCAGTTTTGACAAAGTTATAGGTTCGGAAAGTTTTGACATAGTTATAGGTTTGGAAAGTTTTGACAAAGTTATAGGTTCGGAAAGTTTTAACATGAATTTCGAAAAAAAAAACATTTCCAACTATGAATGCGGTTTAATTATTGAGATCGAGCCACGACTAAAACGCCTTTCCTTTTAAAAATCGGTTTAGTTTTGACAAAGATATAGGTTCTGAAAGTTTTGACATATTTATAGGTTCGAAAAGTTTTGACATGAATTTCGAAAAAAAAAAACATTTTCAACTATGAGTGCGGTTTAATTATTGAGATCGAGCCACGACTAAAACGCCTTTCCTTTTGAAAATCGGTTCAGTTTTGCAAAGTTATAGCTTCGGAAAGTTTTGACATAATTATAGGTTCGGAAAGTTTTGACAAAGTTATAGGTTCGGAAAGTATTAACATAAATTTCGAAAAAAAAACATTTCCAACCATGAATGCGGTTTAATTATTGAGATCGAGCAACGACTAAAACGCCTTTCCTTTTGAAAATTGGTTCAGTTTTGACAAAGATATAGGTTCGGAAAGTTTTGACAAAGTTATAGGTTCGGAAAGTTTTAACATAAATTTCGAAAAAAAAAACATTTCCAACTATGAATGCGGTTTAATTATTGAAATCGAGCCACGACTAAAATGCCTTTCCTTTTGAAAATCGGTTCACTTTTGACAAAGTGATAGGTTCGGAAAGTTTTAACATAAATTTCGAAAAAAAAACATTTCCAACTATGATTGCGGTTTAATTATTGAGATCGAGCCACGACTAAAACGCCTTTCCTTTTGAAAATCGGTTCAGTTTTCACAAAGTTATAGGTTCGGAAAGTTTTGACATAGTTATAGGTTCGGAAAGTTTTGACAAAGTTATAGGTTCGGAAAGTTTTAACATAAATTTCGAAAAAAAAAAACATTTCCAACTATGAATGCGGTTTAATTATTGAGATCGAGCAACGACTAAAACGCATTTCCTTTTGAAAATCGGTTCAGTTTTGACAAATTTATAGGTTCGGAAAGTTTTGACATAGTTATAGGTTCGGAAAATTTGACAAAGTTATTGGTAAGGCGTTTTAGTCGTGGCTCGATCTCAATAATTAAACCGCATTCATAGTTGGAAATGTTTTTTTTTCGAAATTTATGTTAAAACTTTCCGAACCTATAACTTTGCCAATTTTTTCCAAACCTTAAACTGTGTCAAAACTTTCCGAACCTATAACTTTGTCAAAACTGAACCGATTTTCAAAAGGAAAGGCGTTTTAGTCGTTGCTCGATCTCAATAATTAAACCGCATTCATAATTGGAAATGTTTTTTTTTTCGAAATTTATGTTAAAATTTTCTGAATCTATAACTTTGTCAAAACTTTCCGAACCTATAACTATGTCAAAACTTTCCGAACCTATAACTTTGTCAAAACTGAACCGATTTTCAAAAGGAAAGACGTTTTAGTCGTGGCTCGATCTCAATAATTAAACCGCATTCATAGTTGGAAATGTTTTTTTTTTCGAAATTCATGTTAAAACTTTCGGATCTCTATAATTAAACCGCATTCATAGTTGGAAATGTTTTTTTTTTCGAAATTCATGTCAAAATTTTCCGAACCTAAAACTTTGTCAATTTTTTCCGAACCTTTAACTGTGTCAAAACTTTCCGAACCTATAACTTTGTCAAAACTGAACCGATTTTCAAAAGGAAAGGCGTTTTAGTCGTGGCTCGATCTCAATAATTAAACCGCAATCATAGTTGGAAATGTTTTTTTTTCGAAATTTATGTTAAAACTTTCCGAACCTATAACTTTGCCAATTTTTTCCAAACCTTAAACTGTGTCAAAACTTTCCAAACCTATAAATTTGTCAAAACTGAACCGATTTTCAAAGGAAAGGCGTTTTAGTCGTTGCTCGATCTCAATAATTAAACCGCATTCATAGTTGGAAATGTTTTTTTTTTCGAAATTTATGTTAAAACTTTCCGAACCTATAACTTTGTCAAAACTTTCCGAACCTATAACTATGTCAAAACTTTCCGAACCTATAACTTTGTCAAAACTGAACCGATTTTCAAAAAGGAAAGGCGTTTTAGTCGTGGCTCGATCTCTATAATTAAACCGCATTCATAGTTGGAAATGTTTTTTTTTCGAAATTCATGTAAAAACTTTCCGAACCTATAACTTTGCCAATTTTTTCCAAACCTTTAACTGTGTCAAAACTTTCCGAACCTATAACTTTGTCAAAACTGAACCGATTTTCAAAAGGAAAGGCGTTTTAGTCGTTGCTCGATCTCAATAATTAAACCGCATTCATGGTTGGAAATGTTTTTTTTTCGAAATTTATGTTAATACTTTCCGAACCTATAACTTTGTCAAAACTTTCCGAACCTATAACTATGTCAAAACTTTCCGAACCTATAACTTTGTCAAAACTGAACCGATTTTCAAAAGGAAAGGCGTTTTAGTCGTATCTCGATCTCAATAATTAAACCGCATTCGTAGTTGGAAAAGTTTTTTTTTCGAAATTTATGTTAAAACTTTCCGAACCTATAACTTTGTCAAAAGTGAACCGATTTTCAAAAGGAAAGGCGTTTTAGTCGTTGCTCGATCTCAATAATTAAACCGCATTCATAGTTGGAAATGTTTTTTTTTTCGAAATTTATGTTAAAACTTTCTGAATCTATAACTTTGTCAAAACTTTCCGAACCTATAACTATGTCAAAACTTTCCGAACCTATAACTTTGTCAAAACTGAACCGATTTTCAAAAGGAAAGACGTTTTAGTCGTGGCTCGATCTCAATAATTAAACCGCATTCATAGTTGGAAATGTTTTTTTTTTCGAAATTCATGTTAAAACTTTCGGATCTATAATTAAACCGCATTCATAGTTGGAAATGTTTTTTTTTTCGAAATTCATGTCAAAATTTTCCGAACCTTTAACTTTGTCAATTTTTTCCGAACCTTTAACTGTGTCAAAACTTTCCGAACCTATAAGGGAAAGGCGTTTTAGCCTTTCCTTTTGAAAATCGGTTCAGTTTTGACAAAGTTATAGGTTCGGAAAGTTTTAACACAAATTTCGAAAAAAAAACATTTCCAACCATGAATGCGGTTTAATTATTGAGATCCAGCAACGACTCAAACGGCTTTCCTTTTGAAAATCGGTTCAGTTTTGACAAAGTTATAGGTTCTGAAAGTTTTGACACAGTTAAAGGTTTGGAAAAAATTGGCAAAGTTATAGGTTCGGAAAGTTTTAACATAATTTCGAAAAAAAAAAACATTTCCAACTATGAATGCGGTTTAATTATTGAGATCGAGCCACGACTAAAACGCATTTCGTTTTGAAAATCGGTTCAGTTTTGACAAAGTTATAGGTTCGGAAAGTTTTGACATAGTTATAGGTTCGGAAAGTTTTGACAAAGTTATAGGTTCGGAAAGTATTAACATAAATTTCGAAAAAAAAACATTTCCAACCATGAATGCGGTTTAATTATTGAGATCGAGCCACGACTAAAACGCCTTTCCCTTTGAAAATCGGTTCAGTTTTGACAAAGTTATAGGTTCGGAAAGTTTTGACATAGTTATAGGTTCGGAAAGCTTTGACAAAGTTTGATGGATTTTTGGAATAAAAAAAAAATTTGCAACTATGAATGCGGTTTTAATTATTGAGATCGAGCCACGACTAAAACGCCTTTCCTTTTGAAAATCGGTTCAGTTTTGACAAAGTTATAGGTTCGGAAAGTTTTGACAAAGTTATAGGTTCGGAAAGTTTTAACATGAATTTCGAAAAAAAAAACATTTGCAACTATGAATGCGGTTTAATTATTGAGATCGACCACGACTAAAACGCCTTTCCGTTTGAAAATCGGTTCAGTTTTGACAAAGTTATAGGTTCGGAAAGTTTTGACATAGTTATAGGTTCGGAAAGTTTTGACAAAGTTATAGGTTCGGAAAGTTTTAACATGAATTTCGAAAAAAAAAACATTTCCAACTATGAATGCGGTTTAATTATTGAGATCGAGCCACGACTAAAACGCCTTTCCTTTTGAAAATCGGTTTAGTTTTGACAAAGTTATAGGTTCGGAAAGTTTTGACACAGTTAAAGGTTTGGAAAAAATTGACAAAGTTATAGGTTCGGAAAGTTTTGACATGAATTTCGAAAAAAAAACATTTCCAACTATGAATGCGGTTTAATTATTGAGATCGAGCCACGACTAAAACGCCTTTCCTTTTGAAAATCGGTTTAGTTTTGACAAAGTTATAGGTTCGGAAAGTTTTGACATAGTTATAGGTTCGGAAAGTTTTGACAAAGTTATAGGTTCGGAAAGTTTTAACATGAATTTCGAAAAAAAAAACATTTCCAACTATGAATGCGGTTTAATTATTGAGATCGAGCCACGACTAAAACGCCTTTCCTTTTGAAAATCGGTTCAGTTATTGACAAAGTTATAGCGTTCGGAAAGTTTTGACATAGTTATAGGTTCGGAAAGTTTTGACAAAGTTATAGGTTCGGAAAGTTTTAACATAAATTTCGAAAAAAAAAACATTTCCAACTATGAATGCGGTTTAATTATTGAGATCGAGCCACGACTAAAACGCCTTTCCTTTTGAAAATCGGTTCAGTTTTGACAAAGTTATAGGTTCGGAAAGTTTTGACATAGTTATAGGTTCGGAAAGTTTTGACAAAGTTATAGGTTCGGAAAGTTTTAACATGAATTTCGAAAAAAAAAAATTTCCAACTATGAATGCGGTTTAATTATTGAGATCGAGCCACGACTAAAACGCCTTTCCTTTTGAAAATCGGTTCAGTTTTGACAAAGTTATAGGTTCTGAAAGTTTGGACATATTTATAGGTTCGAAAATTTTGACATGAATTTCGAAAAAAAAAACATTTGCAACTATGAATGCGGTTTAATTATTGAGATCGAGCCACGACTAAAACGCCTTTCCTTTTGAAAATCGGTTCAGTTTTGACAAAGTTATAGGTTCGAAATTTTGACATAGTTATAGGTTCGGAAAGTTTTGACAAAGTTATAGGTTCGGAAAAAATTTTGACATGTTCAAACATGAATGCTGTTTAATTATTGAGATCGAGCCACGACTAAAACGCCTTTCCTTTTGAAAATCGGTTCAGTTTTGACAAAGTTATAGGTTCGGAAAGTTTTGACATAGTTATAGGTTCGGAAAATTTGACAAAGTTATAGGTTCGGAAAGTTTTAACATGAATTTCGAAAAAAAAAACATTTCCAACTATGAATGCGGTTTAATTATTGAGATCGAGCCACGACTAAAACGCCTTACCTTTGAAAATCGGTTCAGTTTTGACAAAGTTATAGGTTCGGAAAGTTTTGGACATAGTTATAGGTTCGGAAAGTTTTGACAAAGTTATAGGTTCGGAAAGTTTTAACATGAATTTCGAAAAAAAAAACATTTCCAACTATGAATGCGGTTTAATTATTGAGATCGAGCCACGACTAAAACGCCTTTCCTTTTGAAAATCGGTTCAGTTTTGACAAAGTTATAGGTTCGGAAAGTTTTGACATAGTTATAGGTTCGGAAATTTGACAAAGTTATGGTTGGAAAGTTTACCATGAATTTCGAAAAAAAAACATTTCCAACTATGAATGCGGTTTAATTATTGAGATCGAGCCACGACTAAAACGCCTTTCATTGAGATCGAGCCACGACTAAAACGCCTTTCCTGTTGAAAATCGGTTCAGTTTTGACAAAGTTATAGGTTCGGAAAGTTTTGACATAGTTAATGGTTCGAAAAAATAAACATTTGCAACTATGAATGCGGTTTAATTATTGAGATCGAGCCACGACTAAAACGCCTTTCCTTTTGAAAATCGGTTCAGTTTTGACAAAGTTATAGGTTCGGAAAGTTTTGACATAGTTATAGGTTCGGAAAGTTTTGACAAAGTTATAGGTTCGGAAAGTTTTAACATAAATTTCGAAAAAAAAAACATTTCCAACTATGAATGCGGTTTAATTATTGAGATCGAGCCACGACTAAAACGCCTTTCCTTTTGAAAATCGGTTCAGTTTTGACAAAGTTATAGGTTCGGAAAGTTTTGACATAGTTATAGGTTCGGAAAAATTGACAAAGTTATAGGTTCGGAAAGTTTGAACATGAATTTCAGAAAAAAAAAACATTTCCAACTATGAATGCGGTTTAATTATTGAGATCGAGCCACCACTAAAACGCCTTTCCTTTTGAAAATCGGTTCAGTTTTGACAAAGTTATAGGTTCGGAAAGTTTGGACATAGTTATAGGTTCGGAAAGTTTTGACAAGTTAGAGTTCGAAAGTTTTAACATGAATTTCGAAAAAAAAAACATTTGCAACTATGAATGCGGGTTAATTATTGAGATCGAGCCACGACTAAAACGCCTTTCCTTTTGAAAATCTGTTCAGTTTTGACAAAGTTATAGGTTTCAGAAAGTTTTGACATAGTTATAGGTTCGGAAAGTTTTGAGAAAGTTATAGGTTCGGAAAGTTTTAACATAAATTTGGAAAAAAAAACATTTCAAACTATGAATGCGGTTTAATTATTGAGATCGAGCCACGACTAAAACGCCTTTCCTTTTGAAAATCGGTTTAGTTTTGACAAAGTTATAGGTTCGGAAAGTTTTGACACAGTTAAAGGTTCGGAAAAAATTTACAAAGTTATAGGTTCGGAAAGTTTTGACATGAATTTCGAAAAAAAAACATTTCCAACTATGAATGCGGTTTAATTATTGAGATCGAAAGTTTTAACATAATTTCGACTAAAACGCCTTTCCATCTTTGCAAATGCGGTTCAGTTATTGAGACGAGCCACGAGTTATACGGCTTTCCTTGGAAAATCGGTTCATTTTGACAAAGTTATAGGTTCGGAAAGTTTTGGCAAAGTTATAGGTTCGGAAAGTTTTGACATGAAGTTATCGATTCAAAAAATATTTCCAACTATGAATTCGGTGTAATTATTGAGATCGAGCCACTAGATCGACCACGACTAAAACGCCTTTCCTTTTGAAAATCGGTTCAGTTTTGACAAAGTTATAGGTTCGGAAAGTTTTGACATAGTTATAGGTTCGGAAAGTTTTGCAAAGTATAGGTTCGGAAAGTTTCACCATGAATTTCGAAAAAAAAAAAACATTTCCAACTATGAATGCGGTTTAATTATTGAGATCGAGCCACGACTAAAACGCCTTTCCTTTTGCAAATCGGTTCAGTTTTGACAAAGTTATAGGTTCGGAAAGTTTTGACATAGTTATAGGTTCGGAAAGTTTTGAGAAAGTTATAGGTTCGGAAAGTTTTAACATGAATTTCGAAAAAAAAAATATTTCCAACTATGAATGCGGTTTATTTATTGAGATCGAGCCACGACTAAAACGCCTTTCCTTTTGAAAATCGGTTCAGTTTTGACAAAGTTATAGGTTCGGAAAGTTTTGACACAGTTAAAGGTTTGGAAAAAATTCAAAGTTATAGGTTCGGAAAGTTTTGACATGAATTTCGAAAAAAAAAACATTTGCAACTATGAATGCGGTTTAATTATTGAGATCGAGCCACGACTAAAACGCCTTTCCTTTTGAAAATCGGTTCAGTTTTGACAAAGTTATAGGTTCGGAAATTTTGACATAGTTATAGGTTGGAAAGTTTCGACAAAGTTACAGAAAGGTCCGGAAAAAATTTACAAAGTTATAGGTTCGGAAAGTTTTGAATGAATTTCGAAAAAAAAACATTTCCAACTATGAATGCGGTTTAATTATTGAGATCGAGCCACGACTAAAACGCCTTTCCTTTTGAAAATCGGTTCAGTTTTGACAAAGTTATAGGTTCGGAAAGTTTTGACACAGTTATAGGTTCGGAAAGTTTTGACAAAGTTATAGGTTCTGAAAGTTTGGACATGAATTTCGAAAAAAAAAACATTTGCAACTATGAATGCGGTTTAATTATTGAGATCGAGCCACGACTAAAACGCCTTTCCTTTTGAAAATCGGTTCAGTTTTGACAAAGTTATAGGTTCGGAAAGTTTTGACATAGTTAAGGTTCGGAAATTGCAAAGTTATAGGTTCGGAAATTTTACATGAATTTCGAAAAAAAAAAATTTCCAACTATGAATCGGTTTAATTATAGAGTTCGGGAAAGTTTTAACATGAATTTTCGAAAAAAAAAACATTTCCAACTATGAATGCGGTTTAATTATTGAAATCGAGCCACGACTAAAACGCCGTTCCTTTTGAAAATCGGTTCAGTTTTGACAAAGTTATAGGTTCGGAAAGTTTTGACACAGTTAAAGGTTCGGAAAAAATGGACAAAGTTATAGATTCGGAAAGTTTTGACATGAATTTCGAAAAAAAAACATTTCCAACTATGAATGCGGTTTAATTATTGAGATCGAGCCACGACTAAAACGCCTTTCCCTTTGAAAATCGGTTCAGTTTTGACAAAGTTATAGGTTCGGAAAGTTTGGACATAAAATTCGAAAACAAAACATTTCCAACCATGAATGCGGTTTAATTATTGAGATCCAGCAACGACTAAAACAGCTTTCCTTTTGAAAATCGGTTCAGTTTTGACAAAGTTATAGGTTCGGAAAGTTTTGACACAGTTAAAGGTTTGGAAAAAATTGGCAAAGTTATAAGTTCGGAAAGTTTTAACATGAATTTCGAAAAAAAAACATTTCCAACTATGAATGCGGTTTAATTATTGAGATCGAGCCACGACTAAAACGCCTTTCCTTTTGAAAATCGGTTCAGTTTTGTCAAAGTTATAGGTTCAGAATAGTTTTGACATAGTTATAGGTTTGGAAAGTTTTGACAAAGTTACAGGTTCGGAAAGTTTTAACATGAATTTTGAAAAAAAAAACATTTCCAACTATGAATGCGGTTTAATTATTGAGATCGAGCCACGACTAAAACGCCTTTCCTTTTGAAAATCGGTTCAGTTTTGACAAAGTTATAGCTTCGGAAAGTTTTGACATAGTTATAGGTTCGGAAAGTTTTGACAGAAGGTTATAGATTCGGAAAGTTTTAACATAAATTTCGAAAAAAAAAACATTTCCAACTATGAATGCGGTTTAATTATTGAGATCGAGCCACGACTAAAACGCCTTTCCCTTTGAAAATCGGTTCAGTTTTGACAAAGTTATAGGTTCGGAAAGTTTTGACATAGTTATAGGTTCGGAAAGTTTTGACAAAGTTATAGGTTCGGAAAGTATTAACATAAATTTCGAAAAAAAAACATTTCCAACTATGAATGCGGTTTAATTATTGAGATCGAGCCACGACTAAAACGCCTTTCCCTTTGAAAATCGGTTCAGTTTTGACAAAGTTAAAGGTTCGGAAAGTTTTGACACAGTTAAAGGTTCGGAAAAAATTGACAAAGTTATAGGTTAGGAAAGTTTTGACATAGTTATAGGTTCGGAAAGTTTTGACAAAGTTATAGGTTCAGAAAGTTTTAACATAAATTTCGAAAAAAAAAACATTTCCAACTATGAATGCGGTTTAATTATTGAGATCGAGCCACGACTAAAACGCCTTTCCTTTTGAAAATCGGTTCAGTTTTGACAAAGTTATAGGTTTGGAAAGTTTTGACACAGTTTAAGGTTTGGAAAGATTTGGCAAAGTTATAGGTTCGGAAAGTTTTAACATAAATTTCGAAAAAAAAAACATTTCCAACTATGAATTGCGGTTTAATTATTGAGATCGAGCCACGACTAAAACGCCTTTCCTTTTGAAAATCGGTTCAGTTTTGACAAAGTTATAGGTTCGGAAAGTTTTGACACAGTTAAAGGTTCGGAAAAAATTGACAAAGTTATAGGTTCGGAAAATTTTGACATGAATATCGAAAAAAAAACATTTCCAACTATGAATGCGGTTTAATTATAGGATCGAAAGTTTTAACATGAATTTCGAAAAAAAAAACATTTCCAACTATGAATGCGGTTTAATTATTGAGATCGAGCCACGACTAAAACGCCTTTCCTTTTGAAAATCGGTTCAGTTTTGACAAAGTTATAGGTTCGGAAAGTTTTGACACAGTTATAGGTTCGGAAAGTTTTGACAAAGTTATAGGTTCTGAAAGTTTGAACATAAATTTCGAAAAAAAAAACTTTTGCAACTATGAATGCGGTTTAAATATTGAGATCGAGCAACGACTAAAACGCCTTTCCTTTTGAAAATCGGTTCAGTTTTGACAAAGTTATAGGTTCGCAAAGTTTTGACACAGTTATAAGGTTCGGAAAAATTTGGCAAAGTTATAGGTTCGGAAAGTTTTAACATAAATTTCGAAAAAAAAACATTTCCAACTATGAATGCGGTTTAATTATTGAGATCGAGCCACGACTAAAACGCCTTTCCTTTTGAAAATCGGTTCAGTTTTGACAAACGTTATAGGTTCGGAAAGTTTTAGATCGGAAAGTTTACGAATTTCGAAAAAAAAAACATTTCCAACTATGAATGCGGTTTAATTATTGAGATCGAGCCACGACTAAAACGCCTTTCCTTTTGAAAATCGGTTCAGTTTTGACAAAGTTATAGGTTCGGAAAGTTTTGACACAGTTAAAGGTTTGGAAAAAATTGACAAAGTTATAGGTTCGGAAAGTTTTGACATGAATTTCGAAAAAAAAAAACATTTCCAACTATGAATGCGGTTTAATTATTGAGATCGAGCCACGACTAAAACGCCTTTCCTTTTGAAAATCGGTTCAGTTTTGACAAAGTTATAGGTTCGGAAAGTTTTGACATAGTTATAGGTTCGGAAAGTTTTGACAAAGTTATAGGTTCGGAAAGTTTTAACATAAATTTCGAAAAAAAAACATTTCCAACTATGAATGCGGTTTAATTATTGAGATCGAGCCACGACTAAAACGCCTTTCCTTTTGAAAATCGGTTCAGTTTTGACAAAGTTATAGGTTCGGAAAGTTTTGACATAGTTATAGGTTCGGAAAGTTTTGACAGACAGAGTAAGGTCGGTTTTTGACAAAGTTATAGGTTCGGAAAGTTTTGACAAGTTAAGGTTCGGAAAGTTTTGACATGAATTTCGAAAAAAAAAACATTTCCAACTATGAATGCGGTTTAATTATTGAGATCGAGCCACGACTAAAACGCCTTTCCTTTTGAAAATCGGTTCAGTTTTGACAAACGTTATAGGTTCGGAAAGTTTGACAAGTTATAGGTTCGGAAAGTTTACATAATTTCGAAAAAAAAACATTTCCAACTATGAATGCGGTTTAATTATTGAGATCGAGCCACGACTAAAACGCCTTTCCTTTTGAAAATCGGTTCAGTTTTGACAAAGTTATAGGTTCGGAAAGTTTTGACATAGTTATAGGTTCGGAAAGTTTTGACAAAGTTATAGGTTCGGAAAGTTTTAACATAAATTTGAAAAAAAAAACATTTCCAACTATGAATGCGGTTTAATTATTGAGATCGAGCCACGACTAAAACGCCTTTCCTTTTGAAAATCGGTTCAGTTTTGACAAAGTTATAGGTTCGGAAAGTTTTGACATAGTTATAGGTTCGGAAAATTTGACAAAGTTTAGGTTCGGAAAGTTTTAACATAATTCGAAAAACATCCAACTAAACGGTTTAATTTGAGATCGTTTTGACATAAATTTCGAAAAAAAAAACATTTCCAACTATGAATGCGGTTTAATTATTGAGATCGAGCCACGACTAAAACGCCTTTCCTTTTGCAAATCGGTTCAGTTTTGTCAAAGTTATAGGTTCGGAATAGTTTTGACATAGTTATAGGTTTGGAAAGTTTTGGCAAAGTTACAGGTTCGGAAAGTTTTAACATGAATTTCGAAAAAAAAAACATTTCCAACTATGAATTCGGTTTAATTATTGAGATCGAGCCACGACTCAAACGGCTTTCCTTTTGAAAATCGGTTCAGTTTTGACAAAGTTATAGGTTCGGAAAGTTTTGACACAGTTATAGGTTCGGAAAGTTTTGGCAAAGTTATAGGTTCGGAAAGTTTTAACATGAATTTCGAAAAAAAAAACATTTCCAACTATGAATGCGGTTTAATTATTGAGATCGAGCCACGACTAAAACGCCTTTCCTTTTGAAAATCGGTTCAGTTTTGTCAAAGTTATAGGTTCGGAATAGTTTTGACATAGTTATAGGTTCGGAAAGTTTTGGCAAAGTTACAGGTTCGGAAAGTTTTAACATGAATTTCGAAAAAAAAAACATTTCCAACTATGAATGCGGTTTAATTATTGAGATCGAGCCACGACTAAAACGCCTTTCCTTTTGAAAATCGGTTCAGTTTTGACAAAGTTATAGCTTCGGAAAGTTTTGACATAGTTATAGGTTCGGAAAGTTTTGACAAAGTTATAGATTCGGAAAGTTTTAACATAAATTTCGAAAAAAAAACATTTCCAACTATGAATGCGGTTTAATTATTGAGATCGAGCCACGACTAAAACGCCTTTCCCTTTGAAAATCGGTTCAGTTTTGACAAAGTTATAGGTTCGGAAAGTTTTGACATAGTTATAGGTTCGGAAAGTTTTGACAAAGTTATAGGTTCGGAAAGTATTAACATAAATTTCGAAAAAAAAAACATTTCCAACTATGAATGCGGTTTAATTATTGAGATCGAGCCACGACTAAAACGCCTTTCCCTTTGAAAATCGGTTCAGTTTTGACAAACTTATAGGTTCGGAAAGTTTTAACATAAATTTCGAAAAAAAAAACATTTTGAACCATGAATGCGGTTTAATTATTGAGATCCAGCAACGACTCAAACGGCTTTCCTTTTGAAAATCGGTTCAGTTTTGACAAAGTTATAGGTTCGGAAAGTTTTGACACAGTTAAAGGTTTGGAAAAAATTGGCAAAGTTATAGGTTCGGAAAGTTTTAACATGAATTTCGAAAAAAAAAACATTTCCAGCTATGAATGCGGTTTAATTATTGAGATCGAGCCACGACTAAAACGCCTTTCCTTTTGAAAATCGGTTCAGTTTTGACAAACTTATAGGTTCGGAAAGTTTTAACATAAATTTCGAAAAAAAAACATTTCCAACCATGAATGCGGTTTTATTATTGAGATCCAGCAACGACTCAAACGGCTTTCCTTTTGAAAATCGGTTCAGTTTTGACAAAGTTATAGGTTCGGAAAGTTTTGACACAGTTAAAGGTTTGGAAAAAATTGGCAAAGTTATAGGTTCGGAAAGTTTTAACATGAATTTCGAAAAAAAAAACATTTCCAACTATAAATGCGGTTTAATTATTGAGATCGAGCCACGACTAAAACGCCTTTCCTTTTGAAAATCGGTTCAGTTTTGACAAAGTTATAGGTTCGGAAATTTTTGACATAGTTATAGGTTCGGAAAGTTTTGACAAAGTTACAGGTTCGGAAAGTTTTAACATGAATTTTGAAAAAAAAAACATTTCCAACTATGAATGCGGTTTAATTATTGAGATCGAGCCACGACTAAAACGCATTTACTTTTGAAAATCGGTTCAGTTTTGACAAAGTTATAGCTTCGGAAAGTTTTGACATAGTTATAGGTTCGGAAAGTTTTGACAAAGTTATAGATTCGGAGAAGTTTTAACATAAATTTCGCAAAAAAAATTAATTTCCAACTATGAATGCGGTTTAATTACTGAGATCGAGCCACGACTAAAACGCCTTTCCCTTTGAAAATCGGTTCAGTTTTGACAAAGTTATAGGTTCGGAAAGTTTTGACATAGTTATAGGTTCGGAAAGCTTTGACATGAATTTGGAATAAAAAAAATTTGCAACTATGAATTCGGTTTAATTATTGAGATCGAGCAACGACTAAAACGCCTTTCCTTTTGAAAATCGGTTCAGTTTTGACAAAGTTATAGGTTCGGAAAGTTTTGACAAAGTTATAGGTTCGGAAAGTTTTAACATAAATTTCGAAAAAAAAACATTTCCAACTATGAATGCGGTTTAATTATTGAGATCGAGCCACGACTAAAACGCCTTTCCCTTTGAAAATCGGTTCAGTTTTGACAAACTTATAGGTTCGGAAAGTTTTAACATAAATTTCGAAAAAAAAAACATTTCCAACCATGAATGCGGTTTAATTATTGAGATCGAGCCACGACTCAAACGGCTTTCCTTTTGAAAATCGGTTCAGTTTTGACAAAGTTATAGGTTCGGAAAGTTTTGACACAGTTATAGGTTTGGAAAGTTTTGGCAAAGTTATAGGTTCGGAAAGTTTTAACATGAATTTCGAAAAAAAAACATTTCCAACTATGAATGCGGTTTAATTATTGAGATCGAGCCACGACTAAAACGCCTTTCCTTTTGAAAATCGGTTCAGTTTTGACAAAGTTATAGGTTCGGAAAGTTTTGACATAGTTATAGGTTTGGAAAATTTTGACAAAGTTACAGGTTCGGAAAGTTTTAACATGAATTTCGAAAAAAAAAACATTTCCAACTATGAATGCGGTTTAATTATTGAGATCGAGCCACGACTAAAACGCCTTTCCTTTTGAAAATCGGTTCAGTTTTGACAAAGTTATAGCTTCGGAAAGTTTTGACATAGTTATAGGTTCGGAAAGTTTTGACAAAGTTATAGGTTCGGAAAGTTTTGACATGAATTTCGAAAAAAAAACATTTCCAACTATGAATGCGGTTTAATTATTGAGATCGAGCCACGACTAAAACGCCTTTCCTTTTGAAAATCGGTTCAGTTTTGACAAAGTTATAGGTTCGGAAAGTTTTGACATAGTTATAGGTTCGGAAATTGGCAAAGTTATAGGTTCGGAAAGTTTTAACATGAATTTGGAAAAAAAAAAATTTCCAACTATGAATTCGGTTTAATTATTGAGATCGAGCCACGACTAAAACGCCTTTCCTTTGCAAATCGGTTCAGTTTTGACAAAGTTATAGGTTCGGAAGTTTTGACATAGTTATAGGTTCGGAAAGTTTTCAAAGTTATAGGTTGAAAGTTTTAACTGAATTTGAAAAAAAAAACATTTCCAACTATGAATGCGGTTTAATTATTGAGATCGAGCCACGACTAAAACGCCTTTCCTTTTGAAAATCGGTTCAGTTTTGACAAAGTTATAGGTTCGGAAAGTTTTGACATAGTTATAGGTTCGGAAAGTTTTGACAAAGTTATAGGTTCGGAAAGTTTTAACATAAATTTCGAAAAAAAAAACATTTCCAACTATGAATTCGGTTTAATTATTGAGATCGAGCCACGACTAAAACGCCTTTCCTTTTGAAAATCGGTTCAGTTTTGACAAAGTTATAGGTTCTGAAAATTTTGACAAAGTTATAGGTTCGGAAAATTTTGACATGAATTTCGAAAAAAAAAACATTTGCAACTATGAATGTGGTTTAATTATTGAGATCGAGACACGACTAAAACGCCTTTCCTTTTGAAAATCGGTTCAGTTTTGAAAAAGTTATAGGTTCGGAAAGTTTTGACATAGTTATAGGTTCGGAAAATTTTGGCAAAGTTATAGGTTCGGAAAGTTTTAACATAAATTTCGAAAAAAAAACATTTGCAACTATGAATGCGGTTTAATTATTGCGATCGAGCCACGACTAAAACGCCTTTCCTTTTGAAAATCGGTTCAGTTTTGATAAAGTTATAGGTTCTGAAAGTTTGGACATATTTATAGGTTCGGAAAGTTTTGACATGAATTTCGAAAAAAAAAACATTTCCAACTATGAATGCGGTTTAATTATTGAGATCGAGCCACGACTAAAACGCCTTTCCTTTTGGAAAATCTGTTCAGTTTTGACAAAGTTATAGGTTCGGAAATTTTGACATAGTTATAGGTTCGGAAAGTTTTGACAAAATTATAGGTTCGGAAAGTTTTAACATGAATTTCGAAAAAAAAAAACATTTCCAACTATGAATTCGGTTTAATTATTGAGATCGAGCCACGACTAAAACGCCTTTCCTTTTGAAAATCGGTTCAGTTTTGACAAAGTTATAGGTTCTGAAAGTTTTGACATAGTTATAGGTTCGGAAAAAATTG
>JAWNNV010000792.1:0-25843 GCA_035044485.1 Scaptomyza reducta | reverse complement strand
TTTATTAATTATATAAAATTTGTCTTATTACCATTAAGGCAACTTTTACAGATTTAACTTACAGGTCTAATGTTTTTTGAAGAAAAACATTCGAACATTTGGGGTGTGAGCTTAGCTTAAACACTTAACATTAACAATCAAATATAACATAACATTTACAGTGTTTGTGTCTAGGCTAACATTTAGCTTAGACACTTACTACTAACATATGAGATTGGTGTTGGTTCGTGTATAGTGTATATTCGTGTATATGATCATTCGATCAGCTGAACTATTAAGCTGAGTTGGCATGCCTGTGTTTTTCATGTGCTTACAAAACATAAGAAGAAGACAAGTTTTTAATTCTAATTGACAAGACAAGTAATGACTAATTTAACTAATTTAACTAATTTCTTTCTTTTTCCTTTTCTTTTCAGGTACCGAGGGGACATCTTGGGGACATCGTTGGACCTTTGTATTGGAGCCGTAACGCATCGCAGGAATCTGGTCGTCAGGTGGTGTTTCGCAGCGTTGCGATCAGGTGAGTTAAAAAAAAAATAAATAAATTATAAACATATATACATACAAAGGGTGAACAGTAATTAATTTTAAAACTAATTATAAATCGCATGGCCGTCGGGCCGCACTCAGCTCCGGTGGTCGTATGCCGTGGTGTGGACACTCCATAACTGCCGCTGGCGCCCCCGCTGCCAGTCGCCGTCTGGGCCCAGCAGCACAATCCAGGTGAGTGTCCTTGCATCCACTGTCACTCTCCACAGTGTCCGTCAAAGCACCAGTATTTTCGGCATCGCTGCCATCCACCTCTCGCTCCAACCGTCCCCTTAGCAGCTCCATTGCCTCGTCAAGAGCCAGTTCCTGGTTCAACGTTTCGGGCGCGCAGTGTGCAGTCGCTGGCCGCTTTGCATCTGCGGGCCTGAGTGAAGGTGGAGGATGCTCCTCCTCCCGTGCGTGGGACAGCTCCAATTGGACGCCGTTTGTGGAGAGAACATTCTCCAGCCCGGACCTGCCTTGCCCTGGCATCTGTGGCTGGGGATCCCTTCCTTCCTCTTGGGGTGTTATTGGGTCATCCTCTATTACTATAAGATCCCCCTCATAGTCAGGCATGATGATGCGTTGGATGACCGGCGGCTGGCCATAAATGAGGAGCTCCATCATATCCTTCGGAGTCTGTCCACTGGCGTATCGCTTCCTCAGGCAGTTTATTTCAAGTGATCCGAACCTAGTTGGGTTCGGGTCATCCACGTTTTGCTGCCTCATTTTTCTCAATTTTCTTTCGTGGTTCTCTTCATCAGCTTTTTTTTTTCTTTTTCCAGCTCCACGTTTTCCAATCGCAACAACGTCGGGAGTGTTTGCTCTATCTGCTGCGGGTGACTTTGCAGGTTCGGTTGCAGGGGTCGGATGTGTTGTTGCAGCTGTTTGGTGTACCTCCGCCTCTTCAGTCGGTGCGGTTCATAAGGCTGTGCAATGAGAATCCTTGCTTCAGGATTGGGGTGACAGGATAGCGCACTGGTGAAGCGGCCGCTCGTCGCCTGGAAGGTCTCTTCCACCGTGTCAATATTGTGAGTATCCCTCAGCGTTTCATTTTTTGTATATATAGTTGCCTTGAGTGCCTTTCTCATGATATTGTTCTGCAGTCCCTGTATGCGGAGCAGCTGTGTATCGCTCGTCAAAGCTCCCCAAACCGGCAGGCCGTAGTGCCATATGGGCATTATTAGCTGTTTGAGCAGTGTGGCTTTGCAGTCTTTTCCCAGCCTACTGCTGGGGCCGATCAACCATTGGAGTTTAGCTGCTCTCCCTTTCAATTTACCGCAGACACGGGAGATGTGGGATTTGAAGGTTAATTTCTGGTCCAACACAACGCCAAGGTATGTGTGCTGGTTCTTTGTAGGGATTGCAGTTCCGTTTAAAGCTGGAGGATTGGGTCTGTCCGTTGTTTTGAGGGTCCGCAGAGTGAAATTTATGTGAGCTGTTTTTTTTATATTTAGTGTTATGGCCCATTTTTTTGCCCATCTGATAAAGCGGCCCATGTATACCTCATTGTTTCTTACCGCTGTGTTTGGGTTTGCCGACGCACTCATGACTACCGTGTCATCTGCATAGGTGGAGAGGAGCATGCTGGAGTTGATATTATCTTGCTGGGGTAGGGGCATGTCCGATGCGTATATTGTGTACAGCATGGGGCCCAGTACGCTGCCTTGCGGTACTCCTGCTTGGATCAAGCCAACTCTGGACAGTGTGCCATCTGTGCTGCTTACAGTGAACGTCCGTTCCCTTAGGTAGCTCTCCACTATCTTGTATAGGTTCAGGGGCAGCAGTTTAATTAACTTGCATAGCAGACCGTCGTGCCAGACTCGGTCGAAAGCCTCCGATATGTCCAGGAAGACTGCGGAGCATAGTTGCTTTGCCTCGAAAGCCTTCAGGATGTACTGGGTGACTCGAGCCAGCTGTTGCTCTGTCCCATGCTCTCTCCTGAAACCGAACTGGTAGTTTGGTATGGCCTTTGCAAAGTCCTCCACCTCCAGTAGTCTGGCCATTAGAAGCTTTTCAAATATTTTGGAGAAGCCAGGCAGCAGGCTGATCGGCCTGTAGGAGTTTGCCTCAGCTGTGGTTTTTTTGGGCTTCAGTATCATGTTTATATCGGCTCGTTTCCAGTTTCTGGGGACGTGTCCAAGTCTCAGCATTGAGTTATATATCAGCAATAAATAAAGGAGAGCTTTTGTCGGTAGTTTTTTAATTAATTTATTGTCAACTCTATCTTCCCCAGGTGCCTTAGCCGGGTCCAGCACCTCGATTGCACTCTTCAGTTCCGGCAGGGTAATCGGTCTGCAGGGATGTACGTGGTCTGAATTATTTTCTTTTCCTGCTTTCAGTCTGTTTGCCTCCTGGATAATTTGCGTCCGTTCGCTGGGCGTGCTTTCAAATTTCGGGCAGAATCTCTCCTCCAGGTGAGTTACAAATGTTTCAGCTTTCTCACTGCTCGTGCGGGTCCACCTCACGCTGCCATCTGTCAGGAGGGTCCTCAATGGCCAGTCCGGTTGTGGCTGCCTTTTGATATTAGATGTGAGTCGCCAAAGTTTTTGCATCTGGTACCTGTCCTGTGGTACTATCCCTGCAAGTAGCTTATTAGTTTTTTTGTTTCTTAGCTGTTTCAGTGCCTTGGACAGCTGGTTTTGCGTTGCCCTGTAGCGTCTCTTTGCATCCTCCGTGCGAGTCGCCACCAGGATTTCCTTTAACCTCTGCTTCTTTTGGAGCAGATTCCTGGTAGCTTCGTCGAGCTGCAGATGATGTTGCCTGTTGTGTCTACTGTGTCCACCCTGTGTCCATTGTTCCCTCCTTGGGGTGGCAGCAGCTGCAGCGTTATTTATATTGGTCATAAGTATGGCCACCGCGTCATCAATGTCCTCGACTGTGCGAACTTCAGTATTTAGGTGGATGTGCTGCTCCAGGGACTGTTGGAACAGGTTCAAGTCGGCGTCGTCAGGAAGGAGGCGCTTTTTTTTTTGTATATGCGTAGGCTGGCCCCTATCTTTACCTATCATCAGCTCGACTCTCAGGGCCAGATGGTCGGAGTCCAGGTCTGTACATGGAGTAATGGCCAGGTGAGTATCCGCCAGTCCTCTATATATTGCGAAATCCAAAGCTGACGGCCTCTTCCTTTTATCGTAGGGGTAGTGTGTTGCCCCTCCAGTAGCCAGCACGTTGCAGCCATTGCTGGATTGTACTGCATCCAACAGCGCCTTGCCTCTTGGACAGGCCCTTATGTTGCCCCACCATGGGTGTTTGGCATTCCAGTCACCGCACATAAGGAATTTGCAAGCTGGTGCCGCTTCAGGTAAGTTTGACATGTGTTTTATAAGCCGCTTAAAATGGATTGACGTCCACTTGTATTGCGGTGGACAATAGATGGGAGCTAATATGATTCCTTTTTTATTCCTTTCGTCCCCCGCGAAAATGACAATGGGAGAGCTCTGAAGGAATGGCTTATTGATTGGATCCAGGGCAGAGTGGCGAATATCGTTCCTGACCAGGATGGCTACACCACCACTGCGTGGATTATCTGGATTGGAGGCTTTGTGTGTAGCGAATCCCTTGATTAGTAGGGCTCCTGCGTTGTCTGCCATGCGCGTCTCTACTATCATCATGATATGGATGTTCGCCCTCTGCATGAACACCTCCACCTCGTTCATCTTATTTCGAGCCCCGCATGCGTTCCAGAAGGCTATATTGATGTTGCCGTTGACAGAGCTCGGTGTGGCTGTATTCAGGACAGGTCTGGGATTGGCCCAGCCAGTGTTGCGCGAGTCCTGTGCTGTACTAGTCATTTTGTGCGTCATTGGCACGGTGGAGTGAAGTATCATTACCTGTACTTCTTAGTGTGATTATATTGTTGACTAGTTTATCAATTGTATTTAATAAAGCGTCTAATTTCAGTTCTAGCCTCTGGAACATCTGTTCCTGGGGTGTGGAGCTGGCCTGGTTTCTCCTGCTACCTGTTTGCTGTTGTTGATGGGATTGCTGTTCTTGCTGTACCTGCTCCTTGTGCGGTTTTTGCTTGTGGTTGACCCGTTGCCGTACTGCCGGGTTGATGTGGAATAGCCTCCTGTAGAGGGGCAGTCTGACTTGTGTTGAGGACTGCTGTTCTTGGGGCTGAGTCTGCGGCCTGTTGGTGCGAATAAGTGGAGTACCAGGCGTTTTTGATTGTGGTCGCTGCATCCTTTGTGGCCGCCGTTTGCGTTGCGGTTGATTGTGTGGTCTCTGGTTCCGTCGATCTTCCGTTGCCGAGGCTACAACATCATCCGTGGTGAGGCCACTGCGAACTACTCTGCTATAGCTCAGCCTGTTATTAGGCTGGGTTTGCCCCTTTTTTTTGATGGTATGCTGCTGTGCTTGTTGCCTGGTTTTTTGAAACTGTAATTGGTGTTGAGGGTTCAGATGTTGTGGGTGCTGTTGTTGATGCTGTTGGTGCTGTTGTTGTTGTAGTTGCCACTGTTGCTGAATTGTTTTGTGCCCTCTGATAAGCTTGTTTGCTCTCATGTCTGCTCGTGCCTTCTTGTAGGCCGGGCAGCCCTTGTAGCAGCAGACGTGGTTGCCTTTGCAGTTTGCGCACTTTGGTTCGTCCTGCCTTGGTTTTTTACACTCTGTTGTTGGGTGTTCACCTGCGCATTTCATGCAGGTGAACTTTCTCCTGCAGTAGTTTTTTGTGTGGCCAAACTGCTGGCATCTATGGCACTGAGCAGGGTCACGAGGCTTGTATTGCCTCTCCACCGCGATCGCCTGTCTACCTAGCTGCTTAATTGTGAGCACATCTATGTGCTTGTCATCCGTTTTTGGTTGGATTTCCACTTCAAAAAGATTTAATGGCCTTCCGCTAAACCTATGTCTTATGTTCCTGGTGTACCTAGCTGAGTAGCCCAGGACTTTAAGCTCCTCGGTTATCCATGTGCACGGTGTAGAGTAATGTAGGTGCCGGATGACAATCCTATATCCTTTCTCGTTCCGTGGCTGAAATGTATGTAGCTGAATGCCATCCTCCTCCAGGGCATTTAGTACGGCGATGCGTGTAGCCATATTCTCGCATAGAACTCTCAGTCCACTGTCTGAGCAAGTTTTCGTTGTAAATTTGCCTATGCTAGGATTGCTGGTTAATTTTTGAATTAGTGGCATAATGGCAGGGACTAGGGGTAGGTATAATGGGGGGACATTTGTGCTGCGTAATGTCTTATCTATATTTGCATATGTCTGAGGTTGCTGGTGTGTTTGTTGCTTCTGCTGCGGTTGTTGTTGTTGCATCTGTTGTTGATGCTGTTGAATCCGCTGCTGATCTTGTTGCTGGTGCTGCCGCTGGTGTTGTGACTGCTGCTGTATATGTTGTGGCTGCAGATGCTGCAGTTTCTGTAAGTGTTGCTGTTTATGCAGCCCTTGTTGTTGTTGTTGATGTTTCTGCTGCTGTTGCTGATTCTGCTGCTGATGTTGATGAAGCTGTTGTTGTTGGTGTGTTTGCTGCTGCTGCTCTTGTTGTTGCTGTTGTGGTTGAGCCTTTGATTTTTGGGGCTCGTTGTCATTTTCGTCGTCGTTATTTGCTCGGATCCTCCTTGCCTCTTGAAGCATCCTGGCAAAGCCGCTCTTAAAAACTGGCGTGTTTGGGCCATCGTCTTCGACATTAATCTCCTCATCAGACTCCACCTCAGCGCATTTGCGTTTTAGAGGGGAGCTGTGAGGATTGTCCGTCATATATGTGGCTGCTTTGGGCTTGCAAATCGGCGTCATGGGTAGGGGTAAGAGCATGGGCGTAGGCAGATCGTTTAAGAGGGGCTGAGGCACTCCAGTCAACCAGTTGGCTACCAATGTGTTATTGGTATTTGGCACTGGTCGTACCTCAGTCTCTTTTAATATTGGCAGCAAGCACTTTTTGCTTGCATATAGTTTTTTGTTAGGCTGCATTGCACTCATTTGATTAGTGTGAATGGCATCCTTTGTCATGTTCGTAGTTATGATGGTGTGTCCGTCTCTGCCGTTGGTGTTGTTGTTGCTTGTTTCTGAGTTGATTTGCGCGCGTTGCGTTTGCGCGTGTTCGTCAAGTTGTAGTGAGTGACTATTTGTTTGTTTGAGTGAGTGTATTTTATTTGTCAATTGAGTGGGAGTGGCGTTGAGAGTTTGAAGGTGTTCGGCAGTGAGAGCGTTTGAGCCTCCATTTCCACTCTTTGCCACTTTCCTTTCACTAATCGTGCCACCAATACCATCACGTTTAGGCGACGAAATTGACGCCTCGATCTCGCTGATGGCGGGAGAGATTGAAGCGGCTGATTTTTGCATTTTTTGGCCTTTGAAGCGACGTTCGAATTCAATGACCGTCGCTCCGAGGGGGCTTTCAGGGGAGAGGGGCACGAGCGCGTCCTCCTCAGCCTCAGACCATGTTTCAAAGAATGAGGCGTTCAGTGCCCCATTCTCACCGAAAACCCGAGTGGGCATATCCGTCTCTGACGGTGACGATATTTCAATGCACTCACCCCCGTTACAAAAGGTTTCGTCAGCAGTCTCCATGTCCTCGGACTCCAGATCATGTGCATCCCTTCCTGTAAGCTCTTTGCTTCCCATCTGTGGCTCAAGGGTGCGTTGACTCCTCACGATTCACTGGCATTTATTTATTTATTTATTTATTTTTTTCGTTGCTTTTAATTCACTCGCGTATACTTATTTATATGTTCATATATATTTCGCACGCTCGCACGTTCGCGTCGTCGGTTGGCTGGCGGGCAATTGCTACTGGAAAAAAAAAGGACTTGTCTTTTTATTCAATCTTACAGCCGCAAGTGTGAATAAATAAACGCTCAACATATTGCGAACATATAAAACGAACATATAAAACGAACATTTATATTAAAATAAATGCAATTAAATGCAACAAAAGCTGCCACTTATCGAGTGAAATAAAATCACATAAAAAAGACAATTAAATAACAAAAAATTAAAATAAAAAAGTGCAAATAAATAATAATATATACTAATAATAAATTTATATAATTATATATATATATAAAATCGGGAAAGTTTACCGATTTTGCAATAAAATGCTCCGTAGGAAGAGCTATAAAAGGAAAAAGAAAACCTCGCTAGCTGCGTTACGCTGGAGGAAAAAAGGAGCTGGAGCCATGGACGAGATGGAGCGCGCCAGGTGGGAGGCACTGGCTCAGGATGCTCTGGAAGAGGATTCCATGGATTTAACGCTTATAAATGGGGGTGAGTGCACAGATGTGTTACCGACCATGACGGATATGCTCACCCGGGCCCAGGGAGCGGGTGAGGATCGGGGTGCGTCTGTCCATGAGTCATGGTTTGACTCGGACGCAGACATCACCCCGCCTCACTCCCCCGAAAGCCCCCTCCAGGCGACGATTAATGAGTTTAATCGTCGCTTTGGAGGCCATCGCGCAGCTGGCTCATTCTCTGCCAGCGTCAACGCGCATTGCGCTCACATTTCGCCGCCAAAACTAGCAAGAATTGGCGGCAAACATGGAGAAAGGGAAGAGAGTGTTGAAAAGAGTGGAAAAAGCGATGCAACAGTTATTGAGTGCTTTTCAGCGCTCAACGCTTTTTCCACTCACACACATACTCTCACTCTCTCTCCCTTATCCACGCACCTACATACACGCACAAACGAACACACTAACGCACACTCGCTCAATTCGACGATTAAAGAAAGTGCGCAAACGCAACACTCAAAAACGGCCAACAACAACAACACTGACGAAATAGAAAACGAAGACGACACCAATACTAACATAACGACGAGCGCTATTTACGCTCAACAAATGAACAAGAACACGGAGTCAACATTAAAAGACAGTAATGCTGTAGTAGACAACTGGCTGATCGGTGTGCCCCCGCTCCGACAATTGGAACTGCCCACGCCTATGCCCCTGCCCTTACCCCTGACCACTGGAAATGCATACAGCTCCCCTCTAAAACGCAATTGCGCAGAGGTGGAGTCTGATATTGACGTCGGACTAAATACTCCAATTTTTAAGAGCAGCTTCGCATTGATGCTGCAGGCAAGGCACAAGAAAGCTAAAGGTGACGACGAAATTGACAATGAGCCCGGCAAGGCTCAAACGCAGCAGCAGCAACAACAACAGCAACAGCAGCAACGTCATCAGCAGCAAAATCAACATCAACAACAACAACATAAGCAGCAGCAGCAACAGCTTAAAAACCAACAAAAAAACCAACAGCCACAACAACAACAACTGTTTCAACAACAACAAGCACAAACGACACAGCCCCGATCACAAAATAATCAGGCCTACCCATTACGGGGCAGCAAAGTCCCCACTCTTTACCTACCCCATGTCCCAAATGTTATGCATCTTATTGAAAAATTAAACTCCAACCCTGGGGTGGGAAAATTCTCCACTAAATCCTCACTGGGCAGCGGGCTCAGAGTCCTATGTGAGGATTTAGCTTCTCACAATGCGGTACTGGATGCCCTGGAGGAGGATGGGATCCAGGTACACACGTACCAGCCGCGTAGTGAGAAAGGCTTGAGAATTATAATACGCCAACTACATCACTCCACGCCGAGTGAACACATAACACAGGAGTTAAAAAATCTGGGCTTTAATGTTAAATACATTAAAAACATAAAACACAGATATAACAATATACCCTTAAACCTTTTTGAAGCAGAGATCCAGCCGATGTTGGATGGTGGCCACGAGAAGGCACTATCAATAAAACAACTGGGCAGCCAATTCGTATCGGTGGAGAGGCAGGCGAGGCCTCGTGACCCGGTACAGTGTCACAGGTGTCAAAAGTTTGGGCATACCCGGAATTATTGCAGGAGGGCGTTCACCTGCATGAAATGTGCAGGTGAACACCCCTCTACGGCTTGCACCAAGCCACGGGAACTAGAGCCTAAATGTGCTAACTGTGGTGGAAGCCATGTTTGCTCATATAAGGGGTGCCCTGAATTTAAAAAGGCACGAGCGCAAATGGCCTCTAACAAGGCGTTTGCTGGAATGAGGAGGGGACAGCTGAGGCAACAACATCAGCAGCCTCAAAATAACATGCTGCAACAAAAGCCACAACGTTACAGTCAACAGCAACATCAGCACCAAATAGACAATCGGCTTAGCTACAGCCATATATTACGCGGAGGTAATACTACAGACGTAGTAGAGCCCCCAAGGATGGAGCGGATGCAGCAACGACTGCAACAACAACCAAAATGGCAACGTCAGCAGCAGCAAAAGACACCCTGCAAAGCTGAAAAAACGCCAAAAACTCCGGCCAATAAAACACAACAGAAGCAGCAACGCACAAATACAAACCCAAAAAACAAATCTCATGCCAACAACAAGCCCCTGTATAGCCGATTAAATCATATTAACCCGGCAGAGAGGCACCTAATCAGCTATACCCAAAAGCTAAGGGAGGAACAATTTGACCTGCAGCAGCAGCAGCAAGCTAATAATACAAATACAAACTTAAACAACTTCACTACCCAGGAACAGGCGTTTACGAGGTTAGAAAAAAAAATGGACACTTTATTAAACGCAATTATTGGATTGGTTAACAGCATAAACACAAATAAAATCGCTAGTAGTAACATGTCAGTATCCACAGTAACTGACTGTCACTACGCATAACTACAAACAAATAATATAACATACATAATGAATTACATTGAAATGACATTAACCTAATATAAATAATACATACAAACTTAATTCAAAAGATACAATAATTAAATAACAATGTATACTAAAAACTACAGTAAATATAACGACGACTGAGGAGGCAAGGATACGATGACAATGACGATGAGACGCGAGACGAAGGCGGAAATCGTTTGCTAATCCAATACCCAAATCCAATGCTGATCCCTGAGAATAAAATAAACAAAAATTAATAAAAAGCTTAAATTGATATGCACTGATATACTTATCTTGCATACGCGGCGCCTCGTCACTGGTTTCTCCTCAAACACCAAAACATGAAAATAAAAAGAAAAGGAAAAGAAAAGAAGGATTAAAATATTAACTCAAAAAAATATTAGTCACTTTTTACACTTACCTTGTTAATGCTGCTAAATCCTCAAACCTCAAACCTGTAAATAAAAAGAAAAAAGAAAAAGAAGGATTAAAACATGAACTCAAATAAAATATCAGTCACTTTTACACTTACCTTGTGAATGTCGCTAAATCCTCAAACCTGTAAATAAAAAGAAAAAAATAAAATAAATAAAAATTTAAAGGAAAAAAAAAAAAAGAAAAATAAAAGAAGGATTAAAAATATTAATTAAAAATAAATAATTTTTTCTTATAAGTTAAATTTAAAAAGAAAAAAAAAATATAAAAAAAGAAAAATAAAAAAATAATAAAAATAATAATTAAAAAAAAAAAATAAAAATAAAAATACTAGTCACAACTACACATACCTTAATTTTGTGGCATAAATCCTCAAAACATGTAAAAGAATAGAAAAAAAAAAGAAAAAATAAAAAAGATTAAAATGGTTAAAAAATGCAAAAAAAAATCAAAATTGCCAGCCACTCACCATTTTCAAACGGTTTATCCGATTACAATAAAAACTGCACCACAGGAATGGGGAAGGCCTCAGCTGTCTCCCCCTGTACTTCCTTTTTGGATTCCTGGCAGGATCTGGAGTGAAGAGCCCATCCTTTGGATAGTCCATGTTGCGTGGCAGGCGGCATGGCGATGGCTTTTCACTCCAAAAAATACAATTCACTGGAAACTATATGCGGCTACTGGAACGACCAGACGATGGCGACTCCAAGGACGTCAGCCAGTGATGACTCAAACAATGAGTCCTGGTCCTGAAAATAAATCAATTATTAATTAAATAAAAAATAAAACTACAATTTAAATCTACTTACGGCTCGCCTAAATATGCTCCGATCCAGACGTTTCCTGCGCCGACTAGGTGGTGAAGGCCTTGGCCTTTATCCCCATACAATTTTATCCACATAAATATAACGACGACTGAGGAGGCAAGGATACGATGACAATGACGATGAGACGCGAGACGAAGGCGGAAATCGTTTGCTAATCCAATACCCAAATCCAATGCTGATCCCTGAGAATAAAATAAACAAAAATTAATAAAAAGCTTAAATTGATATGCACTGATATACTTATCTTGCATACGCGGCGCCTCGTCACTGGTTTCTCCTCAAACACCAAAACATGAAAATAAAAAGAAAAGGAAAAGAAAAGAAAAGAAGGATTAAAATATTAACTCAAAAAAATATTAGTCACTTTTTACACTTACCTTGTTAATGCTGCTAAATCCTCAAACCTCAAACCTGTAAATAAAAAGAAAAAAGAAAAAGAAGGATTAAAACATGAACACAAATAAAATATCAGTCACTTTTACACTTACCTTGTGAATGTCGCTAAATCCTCAAACCTGTAAATAAAAAGAAAAAAATAAAATAAATAAAAATTTAAAGGAAAAAAAAAAAAGAAAAATAAAAGAAGGATTAAAAATATTAATTAAAAATAAATAATTTTTTCTTATAAGTTAAATTTAAAAAGAAAAAAAAAATAAAAAAAGAAAAATAAAAAAAATAATAAAAATAATAATTAAAAAAATAAAAATAAAAATAAAAATACTAGTCACAACTACACATACCTTAATTATGTGGCATAAATCCTCAAAACATGTAAAAGAATAGAAAAAAAAAAGAAAAAATAAAAAAGATTAAAATGGTTAAAAAATGCAAAAAAAATCAAAATTGCCAGCCACTCACCATTTTCAAACGGTTTATCCGATTACAATAAAAACTGCACCACAGGAATGGGGAAGGCCTCAGCTGTCTCCCCCTGTACTTCCTTTTTGGATTCCTGGCAGGATCTGGAGTGAAGAGCCCATCCTTTGGATAGTCCATGTTGCGTGGCAGGCGGCATGGCGATGGCTTTTCACTCCAAAAAATACAATTCACTGGAAACTATATGCGGCTACTGGAACGACCAGACGATGGCGACTCCAAGGACGTCAGCCAGTGATGACTCAAACAATGAGTCCTGGTCCTGAAAATAAATCAATTATTAATTAAATAAAAAATAAAACTACAATTTAAATCTACTTACGGCTCGCCTAAATATGCTCCGATCCAGACGTTTCCTGCGCCGACTAGGTGGTGAAGGCCTTGGCCTTTATCCCCATACAATTTTATCCACATAAATATAACGACGACTGAGGAGGCAAGGATACGATGACAATGACGATGAGACGCGAGACGAAGGCGGAAATCGTTTGCTAATCCAATACCCAAATCCAATGCTGATCCCTGAGAATAAAATAAACAAAAATTAATAAAAAGCTTAAATTGATATGCACTGATATACTTATCTTGCATACGCGGCGCCTCGTCACTGGTTTCTCCTCAAACACCAAAACATGAAAATAAAAAGAAAAGGAAAAGAAAAGAAAAGAAGGATTAAAATATTAACTCAAAAAAAATATTAGTCACTTTTTACACTTACCTTGTTAATGCTGCTAAATCCTCAAACCTCAAACCTGTAAATAAAAAGAAAAAAGAAAAAGAAGGATTAAAACATGAACACAAATAAAATATCAGTCACTTTTACACTTACCTTGTGAATGTCGCTAAATCCTCAAACCTGTAAATAAAAAGAAAAAAATAAAATAAATAAAAATTTAAAGGGAAAAAAAAAAAAGAAAAATAAAAGAAGGATTAAAAATATTAATTAAAAATAAATAATTTTTTCTTATAAGTTAAATTTAAAAAGAAAAAAAAAAATAAAAAAAGAAAAATAAAAAAATAATAAAAATAATAATTAAAAAAAAAAAATAAAAATAAAAATACTAGTCACAACTACACATACCTTAATTATGTGGAATAAATCCTCAAAACATGTAAAAGAATAGAAAAAAAAAAGAAAAAATAAAAAAGATTAAAATGGCTAAAAAATGCAAAAAAATCAAAATTGCCAGCCACTCACCATTTTCAAACGGTTTATCCGATTACAATAAAAACTGCACCACAGGAATGGGGAAGGCCTCAGCTGTCTCCCCCTGTACTTCCTTTTTGGATTCCTGGCAGGATCTGGAGTGAAGAGCCCATCCTTTGGATAGTCCATGTTGCGTGGCAGGCGGCATGGCGATGGCTTTTCACTCCAAAAATACAATTCACTGGAAACTATATGCGGCTACTGGAACGACCAGACGATGGCGACTCCAAGGACGTCAGCCAGTGATGACTCAAACAATGAGTCCTGGTCCTGAAAATAAATCAATTATTAATTAAATAAAAAATAAAACTACAATTTAAATCTACTTACGGCTCGCCTAAATATGCTCCGATCCAGACGTTCCCTGCGCCGACTAGGTGGTGAAGGCCTTGGCCTTTATCCCCATACAACTTTGGACCGATCCTGGCGGTCCAAGGGTCCAAAAACTCACCCGACGCGCGGGCCCTTAAATGCGCGCGGGCAGCACCGATGACCTGAAAATAAAAAAACAAAAATTAATACACATGCAAAAAAAATGATACTATTTTAAAAAAATACTTATCTCGTTTTGCACCTCGTAAAACTGGACCGTTCCTGGGCCTCCAATGGTCCAGATTCACCTTCATGATGCGGGGCCAAACTGCGCGACGGGCGGCAAATGGCGGCGCATACTGCCGTGCACACACACACACACACAGCCCTGATGAGATGCGCGTCCAAAAAAATCATCCAAAGCGATGTCACGTTACCTGCAAAAAAATTATAATTAGTTTTAAGATTAATTATTGTTCAGCTTTTTTTTTTGTATATATGTTTATACTTCTTTTTTTTTTTTGATCTTTACGCATCTAGAGTGATACGCACAATGAGTTCACTCTCACCCTCTCTGCATTACCTAGGCCTGAACCAGCAGGCTGTTGGTTGAGTTAGGGGGGGAGTGAACAATTTTATTCAAATGATATCTTAAATATAACATCTTTCTTGAATTAATTTACACCGCATTTTCTTTTAATTTCTATGCTTAGGTTAATAGTGATAAGACTAAATTTAATTAATTTTAATCTTAATAACTAATATCTTAATACTAACATTTTCTAACGTTTGTTTTCATTAACTTTTTATTTTGTAATTTCAGGTTGTTGGTTTCATTAACTGAGTCATTAGTTATGCTCATTCATCATTAATTTAATTTTAATTTTAGTTACTAACTTATTCTAATTTTAATTCTAATGATCTAACTTTTTATTTGCTTATTAATATATTTGTTTTGTTGGGTTCCGGATCCTGACCATCTCTCGTCGGTGTAGGGGTCAGGCGTAGGATAAGTGACTTTTTTGTAGTTGTTTGCTTGTTTGTTTGTTAATAATATTTGTTTGTTTTTGATCTTGATCTTTACGCATCTAGAGTGATACGCACAATGAGTTCACTCTCACCCTCTCTGCATTACCTAGGCCTGAACCAGCAGGCTGTTGGTTGAGTTAGGGGGGGAGTGAACAATTTTATTCAAATGATATCTTAAATATAACATCTTTCTTGAATTAATTTACACCGCATTTTCTTTTAATTTCTATGCTTAGGTTAATAGTGATAAGACTAAATTTAATTAATTTTAATCTTAATAACTAATATCTTAATACTAACATTTTCTAACGTTTGTTTTCATTAACTTTTTATTTTGTAATTTCAGGTTGTTGGTTTCATTAACTGAGTCATTAGTTATGCTCATTCATCATTAATTTAATTTTAATTTTAGTTACTAACTTATTCTAATTTTAATTCTAATGATCTAACTTTTTATTTGCTTATTAATATATTTGTTTTGTTGGGTTCCGGATCCTGACCATCTCTCGTCGGTGTAGGGGTCAGGCGTAGGATAAGTGACTTTTTTGTAGTTGTTTGCTTGTTTGTTTGTTAATAATATTTGTTTGCTTGTTTGTTTCTTGTCTTGTAGCTGCTTATATTGTCGGAGGTGCAGTGGGTTGTGGGGCCCTGGTTATCTATTTTCGATTCCAGGGTCGCATGGCGTTCAGAGCAGTTGTTTGGTTTGTTTAATTTAGTTTGTATTTTTATTTTCAGGAGGACGATTAGTGGATCCCCGGCGGAGAATCTCTCTCAGTTGTCTTATAAGGTAAGTGTGTTTCTTGTTATAATGTTTAGTTAATTTTCCCCTAGGCTGTTTTGTGTGGATGCAGTTTTATATTGGTTTGGTGCTTTGTTATCGATATCGTGACCAGGGTCCATGTGGCTTGCAGACCAGCTTTGTAATGATGCTTTGTTGGTAAGTTGTTATTATTGTTTTCTTTAATGGTTTATTTTATTTTATTTATTTTATTTGTTTATTTATTTTCAGGATGGCGTTTAGTGGATCCCCAGGAGCGAATCTCTCTCAGTAGGCGTGTGGTAAGTATATTATTATTATTGTTTTCTTTATTGGTTTATTTTATTTTATTTAATTTATTTGTTTGTTTGTTCCAGGAGGGCGTTTATGGATCCCAGGCAGCGAGTCCCTCTCAGTAGGCGTATGGTAAGTGTATTTCTTGTTTTTATGTTTGGTTAATTTTTCCCGTAAGCAGGTTTGTGTGCATGCAGTTTTATATATGCAATTTAATTTAATAGTTTTATTATTCGTGCTTGCTTTAATGGTTTATTTTATTTTATTTATTTTATTTGTTTATTTATTTTCAGGATGGCGTTTAGTGGATCCCCAGCAGCGAATCTCTCTCAGTAGGCGTGTGGTAAGTATATTATTATTATTATTGTTTTCTTTATTGGTTTATTTTATTTTATTTTAATTTATTTGTTTGTTTGTTCCAGGAGGGCGTTTATGGATCCCAGGCAGCGAATCTCTCTCAGTAGGCGTATGGTAAGTGTATTTCTTGTTTTTATGTTTGGTTAATTTTTCCCGTAAGCAGGTTTGTGTGCATGCAGTTTTATATATGCAATTTAATTTAACAGTTTTATTATTCGTGTTTGCTTTATCAGGATTTGCTACTGCGAGAAGGGCATGCGTTTGGTTACGTCAGTTTGTACAGTTGCTGCATTAATATCAGAGATGACCACCTTTTTGCCTGTTTCAAGTCGGAGCACTTGGAGCATTTGAAGTAGCAGCAGGCAGCAGGCCCAGGATAGATTTGATTTAGATAAGTTTTAACTGTGTCTTTGTGTTTAAGCTGAATTAATGTTAATTTATATTTTCCAGGTTACCCCGTTGGATTTTCTAAGGCTGTATCGCCGGCTGTAGTCCTATAATTGCGGCGACCATCATCCGTCTTGCAGGGAAGTAGAGGAGGTTGATTACAAGTGTGCGTGGATTGCCATAGTAAAGCCATCTATTGTGATTCCGTGGTTTTAGGTTTTCTTAGGTTAGACTTTTATTTTACTTTGGTTAAGCTTTAATTTGTATTGCTTTTTGTAGTTTGTGGTTATTTGTATATGTTATTTGTGATATGTTATTTGTTTAGTTTGTTGTTGTTTGCTAGTTTGTAGTGGTCATTTAAATAATTTCTTAGTGTTTGCTTTGTATATCTGTTAATTTGTTTGTTATATTAACTTTTTCGTTTTCAAGTTGTTTAATTAGTTTATTTCAGAGGCAGTATGGCCAATAAGTGATTGTGTGTTTTTAGTTTATTGTAGCTTAATTTTCCCGTAGGTAAGTTCTGGTGCATGCAGTTTTATATTTGTGTTTTATTAATTTAATATTTTAATTCAAGTATATCCAGCATATGTGTTTGCGTGGCTTTAGGTTCTCGTAGGTTGAATTTTATTTGTACTTTGGTTAAACTTTAATTTGTACTATTGTTTGTGGTTATTTGTTGTAGTTTGTTGATGTTATTAGTTTATAGTGGTCATTTAATAATTGTTTGGTGTTTGTTTTGTATAGCTATTTATTTGTTTGTTGAGTTGACTTTTGCATTTTCAAGTATATTATTTCGTTTCGTTTGTTAATTTCAGGGACACATACATGCAGCTTTATTTTGCCGCTGGTAAGTTATTGTGCATGTAGTTTTATTTATTTGTATATGTTATTTGTGATATGTTATTTGTTTATTTTGTTGTTGTTTGCTAGTTTGTAGTGGTCATTTAAATAATTTCT
Source organism: Scaptomyza reducta (assembly GCA_035044485.1). Classification (NCBI taxonomy): domain Eukaryota; kingdom Metazoa; phylum Arthropoda; class Insecta; order Diptera; family Drosophilidae; genus Scaptomyza; species Scaptomyza reducta. The sequence continues at coordinate 8,254 of JAWNNV010000792.1, read as the reverse complement.
TAGTGTTTGCTTTGTATATCTGTTAATTTGTTTGTTATATTAACTTTTTCGTTTTCAAGTTGTTTAATTAGTTTATTTCAGAGGCAGTATGGCCAATAAGTGATTGTGTGTTTTTAGTTTATTGTAGCTTAATTTTCCCATAGGTAAGTTCTGGTGCATGCAGTTTTATATTTGTGTTTTATTAATTTAATATTTTAATTCAAGTATATCCAGCATATGTGTTTGCGTGGCTTTAGGTTCTCGTAGGTTGAATTTTATTTGTACTTTGGTTAAACTTTAATTTGTACTATTGTTTGTGGTTATTTGTTGTAGTTTGTTGATGTTATTAGTTTATAGTGGTCATTTAATAATTGTTTGGTGTTTGTTTTGTATAGCTATTTATTTGTTTGTTGAGTTGACTTTTGCATTTTCAAGTATATTATTTCGTTTCGTTTGTTAATTTCAGGGACACATACATGCAGCTTTATTTTGCCGCTGGTAAGTTATTGTGCATGCAGTTTTATTTGTGTTTTAATAATTTAATATTTTATATTTATATTTAAAATTTCTTTAACAGGCTAGCTTCAGCTAGAAGGGCATGCGTTTAGTTTCGGCAGTTTGAACTGTTGCTGCAGTAGGATCGGAGGAGTCCAGCTTGTTTCCTGCTTCAAGTCGGGGCACTTGTAACATTTGGAGTAGCAGCAGGCCCATGATAGTTTTTATATAGATAAGTTTTAGCTGTGTCATTGTGTTATATCTGTATTAATGCTAGATTTTGTTTTATTTTCTAGGTTCCTCTGGTGAGTTTACTGAGGCAGCCTCGTCGGCCCTAATCAGTGAATGTGTCGTCCGTCATCCGACTTTCAGGGAGGCAGAGGAAGGATTAATTACAGGCATGCGTGGATTGTCATAGTATAGCCAGCTGTTGTGAATGCGTGGCTTTAGATTTTCGTAGGCTAGTCATTTATTTACTTAGGGTATAATATGCTTTGTATTGTTATTTGCAGATTGTGATTATTAGTATTACGTTACTTGTTGTAGATTGTTGCTGTTGCTAGTTTATTATGGTCATTTAATAGTTGCTTAGTGTTTGCTTTGTATCTAATAATTTAATTGTTGTGTTAGCTTTTGCGTTTTTAAGTAGATTAATTCGTTTATTTCAGAGGCCGTATGGCCAACAGATGTCTTTTGTTTGTATTTTGATTAAGTTTTAATTTGTTTAATTTGTATTTAGTTATTTGTTGAGTTAACTTTGCGTTTCCAGATAGATTATTTGTGTAGTTCTATTAATACCTTGTCGTGGGCGAGCAGCTTGATTTCCCTTAGGTAATTTATTGTGCATGCTATTTTATTTTGTGATTTAGTAATTTAATATTTTATATTTTATATTTATATTTTATTTATATTTCTAACTTTCTTTAACAGGCAAACTTCTGCGCGGAGGGCATGCTTTTAGTTTTGGCGGTTTATACCAATTGGAGTAGCAGCGAGCCTGGATTGTTTTTAATTTAGATGAGTTTTAGCTGTGTTTTTGAGTTTTATCTGAATTAATTTTATTTCATTTTATTTTCAGGTTCCCCATTGGATTTTCTGAGTATGGAACATCATAGTAATCCAGTATTGAGGCGACCGTCTGCAGATTTGGTTAGACTTTAATTTGTGTTGTTATTTGTAGTTTATAGTTATTTGAGATGCGTTTTTGTTTTAGTTTGTTGTTGTTTGTTATTTTGTAGTGTTCGCTTAATAGTTCTATATTTTGCTTTGTATGTCTATTTATATGTTTGTTGAATTAACTTTGCGTTTTCGGGTAGCTTAATTCGTTTGATTCGTTTATTACCGAGGTACTGGCGTGCAGCTTGATTTCTCGTAAGTAAGTTAGTTATTGTGCATGCAGTTTCATATTTGTGTATTTAAAAACTTAGTAATTTATATATAGAGGTGATTTCCATCCTACTTGCAGGAAGGATTTGTTACAGGCAGTGTATTACCTTATTTGATCTTTACGCATCTAGAGTGATACGCACAATGAGTTCACTCTCACCCTCTCTGCATTACCTAGGCCTGAACCAGCAGGCTGTTGGTTGAGTTAGGGGGGGAGTGAACAATTTTATTCAAATGATATCTTAAATATAACATCTTTCTTGAATTAATTTACACCGCATTTTCTTTTAATTTCTATGCTTAGGTTAATAGTGATAAGACTAAATTTAATTAATTTTAATCTTAATAACTAATATCTTAATACTAACATTTTCTAACGTTTGTTTTCATTAACTTTTTATTTTGTAATTTCAGGTTGTTGGTTTCATTAACTGAGTCATTAGTTATGCTCATTCATCATTAATTTAATTTTAATTTTAGTTACTAACTTATTCTAATTTTAATTCTAATGATCTAACTTTTTATTTGCTTATTAATATATTTGTTTTGTTGGGTTCCGGATCCTGACCATCTCTCGTCGGTGTAGGGGTCAGGCGTAGGATAAGTGACTTTTTTGTAGTTGTTTGCTTGTTTGTTTGTTAATAATATTTGTTTGCTTGTTTGTTTCTTGTCTTGTAGCTGCTTATATTGTCGGAGGTGCAGTGGGTTGTGGGGCCCTGGTTATCTATTTTCGATTCCAGGGTCGCATGGCGTTCAGAGCAGTTGTTTGGTTTGTTTAATTTAGTTTGTATTTTTATTTTCAGGAGGACGATTGAGTGGATCCCCGGCGGACAGAATCTCTCTCAGTTGTCTTATAAGGTAAGTGTGTTTCTTGTTATAATGTTTAGTTAATTTTCCCCTAGGCTGTTTTGTGTGGATGCAGTTTTATATTGGTTTGGTGCTTTGTTATCGATATCGTGACCAGGGTCCATGTGGCTTGCAGACCAGCTTTGTAATGATGCTTTGTTGGTAAGTTGTTATTATTGTTTTCTTTAATGGTTTATTTTATTTTATTTATTTTATTTGTTTATTTATTTTAGGATGGCGTTTAGTGGATCCCCAGGAGCGAATCTCTCTCAGTAGGCGTGTGGTAAGTATATTATTATTATTGTTTTCTTTATTGGTTTATTTTATTTTATTTAATTTATTTGTTTGTTTGTTCCAGGAGGGCGTTTATGGATCCCAGGCAGCGAGTCCCTCTCAGTAGGCGTATGGTAAGTGTATTTCTTGTTTTTATGTTTGGTTAATTTTTCCCGTAAGCAGGTTTGTGTGCATGCAGTTTTAATATATACTATATTTAATTTGGAATAGTTTTATTATTCGTGCTTGCTTTAATGGTTTATTTTATTTTATTTATTTTATTTGTTTATTTATTTTCAGGATGGCGTTTAGTGGATCCCCAGCAGCGAATCTCTCTCAGTAGGCGTGGGTAAGTATATTATTATTATTATTGTTTTCTTTATTGGTTTATTTTATTTTATTTTAATTTATTTGTTTGTTTGTTCCAGGAGGGCGTTTATGGATCCCAGGCAGCGAATCTCTCTCAGTAGGCGTATGGTAAGTGTATTTCTTGTTTTTATGTTTGGTTAATTTTTCCCGTAAGCAGGTTTGTGTGCATGCAGTTTTATATATGCAATTTAATTTAACAGTTTTATTATTCGTGTTTGCTTTATCAGGATTTGCTTTGCGAGAAGGGCATGCGTTTGGTTACGTCAGTTTGTACAGTTGCTGCATTAATATCAGAGATGACCACCTTTTTGCCTGTTTCAAGTCGGAGCACTTGGAGCATTTGAAGTAGCAGCAGGCAGCAGGCCCAGGATAGATTTGATTTAGAGTAAGTTTTAACTGTGTCTTTGTGTTTAAGTGAATTAATGTTAATTTATATTTTCCAGGTTACCCCGTTGGATTTTCTAAGGCTGTATCGCCGGCTGTAGTCCTATAATTGCGGCGACCATCATCCGTCTTGCAGGGAAGTAGAGGAGGTTGATTACAAGTGTGCGTGGATTGCCATAGTAAAGCCATCTATTGTGATTCCGTGGTTTTAGGTTTTCTTAGGTTAGACTTTTATTTTACTTTGGTTAAGCTTTAATTTGTATTGCTTTTTGTAGTTTGTGGTTATTTGTATATGTTATTTGTGATATGTTATTTGTTTAGTTTGTTGTTGTTTGCTAGTTTGTAGTGGTCATTTAAATAATTTCTTAGTGTTTGCTTTGTATATCTGTTAATTTGTTTGTTATATTAACTTTTTCGTTTTCAAGTTGTTTAATTAGTTTATTTCAGAGGCAGTATGGCCAATAAGTGATTGTGTGTTTTTAGTTTATTGTAGCTTAATTTTCCCGTAGGTAAGTTCTGGTGCATGCAGTTTTATATTTGTGTTTTATTAATTTAATATTTTAATTAATATATCCAGCATATGTGTTTGCGTGGCTTTAGGTTCTCGTAGGTTGAATTTTATTTGTACTTTGGTTAAACTTTAATTTGTACTATTGTTTGTGGTTATTTGTTGTAGTTTGTCGATGTATTAGTTTATAGTGGTCATTTAATAATTGTTTGGTGTTTGTTTTGTATAGCTATTTATTTGTTTGTTGAGTTGACTTTTGCATTTTCAAGTATATTATTTCGTTTCGTTTGTTAATTTCAGGGACACATACATGCAGCTTTATTTTGCCGCTGGTAAGTTATTGTGCATGTAGTTTTATTTATTTGTATATGTTATTTGTGATATGTTATTTGTTTATTTTGTTGTTGTTTGCTAGTTTGTAGTGGTCATTTAAATAATTTCTTAGTGTTTGCTTTGTATATCTGTTAATTTGTTTGTTATATTAACTTTTTCGTTTTCAAGTTGTTTAATTAGTTTATTTCAGAGGCAGTATGGCCAATAAGTGATTGTGTGTTTTTAGTTTATTGTAGCTTAATTTTCCCATAGGTAAGTTCTGGTGCATGCAGTTTTATATTTGTGTTTTATTAATTTAATATTTTAATTCAAGTATATCCAGCATATGTGTTTGCGTGGCTTTAGGTTCTCGTAGGTTGAATTTTATTTGTACTTTGGTTAAACTTTAATTTGTACTATTGTTTGTGGTTATTTGTTGTAGTTTGTTGATGTTATTAGTTTATAGTGGTCATTTAATAATTGTTTGGTGTTTGTTTTGTATAGCTATTTATTTGTTTGTTGAGTTGACTTTTGCATTTTCAAGTATATTATTTCGTTTCGTTTGTTAATTTCAGGGACACATACATGCAGCTTTATTTTGCCGCTGGTAAGTTATTGTGCATGCAGTTTTATTTGTGTTTTAATAATTTAATATTTTATATTTATATTTAAAATTTCTTTAACAGGCTAGCTTCAGCTAGAAGGGCATGCGTTTAGTTTCGGCAGTTTGAACTGTTGCTGCAGTAGGATCGGAGGAGTCCAGCTTGTTTCCTGCTTCAAGTCGGGGCACTTGTAACATTTGGAGTAGCAGCAGGCCCATGATAGTTTTTATATAGATAAGTTTTAGCTGTGTCATTGTGTTATATCTGTATTAATGCTAGATTTTGTTTTATTTTCTAGGTTCCTCTGGTGAGTTTACTGAGGCAGCCTCGTCGGCCCTAATCAGTGAATGTGTCGTCCGTCATCCGACTTTCAGGGAGGCAGAGGAAGGATTAATTACAGGCATGCGTGGATTGTCATAGTATAGCCAGCTGTTGTGAATGCGTGGCTTTAGATTTTCGTAGGCTAGTCATTTATTTACTTAGGGTATAATATGCTTTGTATTGTTATTTGCAGATTGTGATTATTAGTATTACGTTACTTGTTGTAGATTGTTGCTGTTGCTAGTTTATTATGGTCATTTAATAGTTGCTTAGTGTTTGCTTTGTATCTAATAATTTAATTGTTGTGTTAGCTTTTGCGTTTTTAGGTAGATTAATTCGTTTATTTCAGAGGCCGTATGGCCAACAGATGTCTTTTGTTTGTATTTTGATTAAGTTTTAATTTGTTTAATTTGTATTTAGTTATTTGTTGAGTTAACTTTGCGTTTCCAGATAGATTATTTGTGTAGTTCTATTAATACCTTGTCGTGGGCGAGCAGCTTGATTTCCCTTAGGTAATTTATTGTGCATGCTATTTTATTTTGTGATTTAGTAATTTAATATTTTATATTTTATATTTATATTTTATTTATATTTCTAACTTTCTTTAACAGGCAAACTTCTGCGCGGAGGGCATGCTTTTAGTTTTGGCGGTTTATACCAATTGGAGTAGCAGCGAGCCTGGATTGTTTTTAATTTAGATGAGTTTTAGCTGTGTTTTTGAGTTTTATCTGAATTAATTTTATTTCATTTTATTTTCAGGTTCCCCATTGGATTTTCTGAGTATGGAACATCATAGTAATCCTGTATTGAGGCGACCGTCTGCAGATTTGGTTAGACTTTAATTTGTGTTGTTATTTGTAGTTTATAGTTATTTGAGATGCGTTTTTGTTTTAGTTTGTTGTTGTTTGTTATTTTGTAGTGTTCGCTTAATAGTTCTATATTTTGCTTTGTATGTCTATTTATATGTTTGTTGAATTAACTTTGCGTTTTCGGGTAGCTTAATTCGTTTGATTCGTTTATTACCGAGGTACTGGCGTGCAGCTTGATTTCTCGTAAGTAAGTTAGTTATTGTGCATGCAGTTTCATATTTGTGTATTTAAAAACTTAGTAATTTATATATAGAGGTGATTTCCATCCTACTTGCAGGAAGGATTTGTTACAGGCAGTGTATTACCTTAGTATAGCCAGCATAAGTGATTGCGTGGCTTTGGGTAGCGGTGACGGATTGTTAATTTCCTAGACGTTCCCGATCTCTTTGATCTAGGAAGTTGAGGAGCTCCAGTCGGAGCCGCTCAGATCTAGCTCTTGAGGTAGGGCTAATAATCTCCCGTCTGGCTCTTGCTCTCTCTCGCTCTGGTTCTGCATTTTCCCAGTCAATCAAGTTTTGCTCGTCGCGCCTTCTTTGCTCTTCAATATGAGCAGCACGTTGTTGGTCTATTCTGTCGATAATTTCGCTCAGTCTCTCCCTCGCAAGACGCTCCTGTTGTCTCACTTCTCGTTGTTCTCGTTGTTGGGCCAAGTGCGCAAGGAATGGGTCAGTCGATGGGAGACGCGTGCTAGGTGGCACGCATCTGTTTATCATTTCTAGATATCGGGGGCGGCCTAGGCGCAATGGTACATAGGGGCGGATCGCTATGTTTCTTGCTTCCTGATTTCCGTGTGTGAGTAGCTTTTGCATGAAATTGTTGCACGCATCAGTATAATACTCTTCAATTCTTCTCACTTCGAGGTCTGAGTGCAGTGTGGCATTTCTTATATACCATGGAGCAGCGGTTATCGTTCTTAGGGCTTTATTTTGGACAGTTTGGAGCCTGTTAAAATGTGTTTGGCCGGTTAAAGGGCCCCAGACGGCTATTGTGTATTGCCAGATCGGTGCTATCATCTGCTTATATATTAAAACTTTTGTTTTAGTTGGTAGCCTTGAGTTACCGTTTACCAGCCAGTGTAGTCTTTTTATTCTCGCACGTAGTTTGGTTACAGTTGCTGTTATGTGCTGTGTTAGGTTGAGCTTTGCGTCCAGGCGCACGCCTAGATATGTGTGCGCCGATTTAGTAGTGATAGCGATTCCTGCCATACTGGGGGTTCTGCTCGGGTTAGCTGCTCTAAGGGTATGTAGTACGTGCGCAGTTTTGGCAACGTTAACCTTGATGCACCATTTGTCTGCCCATCTAGAGAAGGTTTGCAGATATGCATTTATTTCGTCAATAGCTTTTTCTTGACATACATGCTCCGCCATAATGACCGTATCGTCTGCGTACGTTGCGAGAAGCATCGTATTGTTTGTAGGTCTGGGCATATCTGCCGAGTAAATGTTATAAAGGACTGGTCCCAATACGCTGCCCTGTGGCACTCCAGCAGCAATATTTTTTGCCGTGGAGCGGACGCCTCCGCAGCACTCTACTAAGAATGATCTGGACGCAAGGTAGCTTCCCAGCACTCTGTATAACACGACCGGCAGCAGATGCCTAAGTTTCCTCAAGAGACCTTCATGCCACACCCTATCGAAGGCCTCCTGGATGTCCAGGTAGACAGCTGAGCAGTGACAGTTTTTCTCAAACGAGTTTAAGATAAACTGAGTGACTCTTCCCAGCTGCTGGTCAGTGGCATGCTCCTTTCTAAAGCCAAACTGGTGTTTGGGGATGGCGTTAGCAAAGGCATTTTGTTCAAACAATCTCTTAAGCAGCAGTGTTTCAAATATTTTTGAGAGAGTGGACAGCAGACTTATCGGTCTGTAAGAGGAAAGCTGATCCGGCGGCTTTCCGGGCTTTGGGATCATTTT
>JAWNNV010000790.1:0-12580 GCA_035044485.1 Scaptomyza reducta | reverse complement strand
TCCGAACCTATAACTTTGTCAAAACTTTCCGAATATATAACTTTGTCAAAACTGAACCGATTTTCAAAAGGAAAGGCGTTTTAGTCGTGGCTCGATCTCAATAATTAAACCGCATTCATAGTTGGAAATGTTTATTTTTTTCGAAATTCATGTTAAAACTTTCCGAACCTATAACTTTGTTAAAATTTTCCGAAACTATAACTATGTCAAAACTTTCCGAGTATATAAATTTGTCAAAACTGAACTGATTTTCAAAAGGAAAAGAGTTTTAGTCGTGGCTCGATCTCAAAAATTAAACGTATAACTATGTCAAAACTTTCCGAACCTATAACTTTGTCAAAACTGAACCGATTTTCAAAAGGAAAGGCGTTTTATTCGTGGCTCAATCTCAATAATTAAACCGCATTCATAGTTGGAAATGTGTTTTTTTTTCGAAATTCCTGTCAAAACTTTCCGAAATTATAACTTTTTTTAAAACTATCCAAACCTATAACTTTGTCAAAACTGAACCAATTTTTAGTCGTGGCTGGATTTCAATAATTAAACCGCATTCATAGTTGGAAATGTTTGTTTTTTCGAAATTCATGTTAAAACTTTCTGAACCTATCACTTTGTCAAAACTTTCCGAACGTATAACTTTTTTTAAAACTTTCCAAACCTATAACTTTGTCAAAACTGAACCAATTTTCAAAAGGAAAGGCGTTTTAGTCGTGGCTCGATTTCAATAATTAAAGCGCATTCATAGTTGGAAATGTTTTTTTTTTTCGAAATTCGTGTTAAAACTTTCCGAACCTGTAACATTGTCGAAACTTTCCGAACCTATAAATATGTCAAAACTTTCCGAATATATAACTTTGTCAAAACTGAACCGATTTTCAAAAGGAAAGGCGTTTTAGTCGTGGCTCAATCTCATAAAACGCATTCATAGTTCGAAATTTTTTTTTTTTTTTTCCAAATTCGTGTTAAAACTTTCCGAACCTATAACTTTTTTTTTAAAACCTTCCGAACCTATAACTTTGTCAAAACTGAACCGATTTTCAAAAGGAAAAGCGTTTTAGTCGTGGCTCGTTCTCAATAATTATACTGCTTTCATAGTTGGAAATGTTTTTTTTTCGAAATTCATGTCAAAACTTCCCGAACCTACAACTTTGTCAATTTTAACTTATAACTTTTTTTAAAACCTTCCGAACCTATAACTTTGTCAAAACTGAACCGATTTTCAAAAGGAAAGGCGTTTAAGTCCTGGCTCGATCTCAATAATTAAACCGGATTCATAGTTGGAAATGTGTTTTTTTTCGAAATTAATGTCAAAACTTTCCGAAATTACAACTTTTTTTTTAAATTTTCCAAACCTATAACTTTGTCAAAACTAAACCAATTTTCAAAAAGAAATGCGTTTTAGTCGTGGCTCGATCTCAAAAATTTAACAGCATTCATAGTTCGAAATTGTTTTTTTTTTTTTTCGAAATTCGTGTTAAAACTTTCCGAACCTGTAACTTTGTCGAAACTTTCCGAACCTATAAATATGTCAAAACTTTCCGAATATATAAATTTGTCAAAACTGAACCGATTTTCAAAAGGAAAAGCGATTTAGTCGTGGCTCGATCTCAATAATTTAACAGCATTCATAGTTCGAATTGTTTTTTTTTTTTTTTTCGAAATTTGTGTTAAAACTTTCCGAACCTGTAACTTTGTCGAAACTTTCTGAACCTATAAATATGTCAAAACTTTCCGAATATATAACTTTGTCAAAACTGACCCGATTTTCAAAAGGAAAGGCGTTTTAGTCGTGGCTCGATCTCAATAATTAAACTGAATTCATAGTTGAAAATGTTTATTTTTTTCGAAATTCATGTTAAAACTTTCCGAACCTATAACTTTGTTAAAACTTTCCGAAACTATAACTATGTCAATAATTAACTGAACCGATTTTCAAAAGAAAAAGAGTTTTAGTCGTGGCTCGATCTCAAAAATTAAACCGCATTCATAGTTAGAAATATTTTTTTTTTCGAAATTCATGTTAAAACTTTCCGAACCTGAACTTTGTCAAAACTTTCCGAACCTATAACTATTTCACACCTTTCCGAACCTAAAACTTTGTCAAAACTGAACCGATATTCAAAAGGAAAGGCTTTTTAGTCGTGGCTCAATACTCAATAATTAAACCGCATTCATAGTTGGAAATGTTTGTTTTTTCGAAATTCATGTTAAAACTTTCTGAACCTATCACTTTGTCAAAACTTTCCGAACGTATAACTTTTTTTAAAACTTTCCAAACCTATAACTTTGTCAAAACTGAACCAATTTTCAAAAGGAAAGGCGTTTTAGTCGTGGCTCGATTTCAATAATTAAAGCGCATTCATAGTTGGAAATGTTTTTTTTTTTCGAAATTCGTGTTAAAACTTTCCGAACCTGTAACATTGTCGAAACTTTCCGAACCTATAAATATGTCAAAACTTTCCGAATATATAACTTTGTCAAAACTGAACCGATTTTCAAAAGGAAATGCGTTTTAGTCGTGGCTCGATTTCAATAATTAAAGCTGCATTCATAGTTGGAAATGTTTATTTTTTTTCGAAATTCGTGTTAAAACTTTCCGAACCTATAACTTTGTCGAAACTTTCCGAACCTGTAACTATGTCAAAACTTTCCGAATATATAACTTTGTCAAAACTGACCCGATTTGCAAAAGGAAAGGCGTTTTAGTCGTGGCTCGATTTCAATAATTAAACCGCATTCATAGTTGGAAATGTTTTTTTTTTCGAAATTCATGTTAAAACTTTCCGAACCTATAACTTTGTCAAAACTTTCCGAACATAAAACTTGTCAAAACTGAACCGATTTTCAAAAGGAAAGGCGTTTTAGTCGTGGCTCAATCTCAATAATTAAACCGCATTCATAGTTGGAAATATTTGTTTTTTCGAAATTCATGTTAAAACTTTCCGAACCTATCACTTTGTGAAAACTTTCCGAACGTATAACTATGTCAAAACTTTCCGAACATATAACTTTGTCAAAACTGACCCGATTTTCAAAAGGAAAGGCGTTTTAGTCGTGGCTCGATCTCAATAATTAAACTGAATTCATAGTTGAAAATGTTTATTTTTTTCGAAATTCATGTTAAAACTTTCCGAACCTATAACTTTGTTAAAATTTGCCGAAACTATGACTATGTCTAAACTTTCCGAATATATAAATTTGTCAAAACTGAACCGATTTTCAAAAGAAAAGGCGTTTTAGTCATGGCTCGATCTCAAAAATTAAACCGAATTCATAGTTGGAAAATTTTTTTTTTCGAAATTCATGTTAAAACTTTCCGAACCTATAACTTTGTCAAAACATTCCGAATATATAACTTTGTCAAAACTCAACCGATTTTCAAAAGGAAAGGCGTTTTAGTCGTGGGCTTGATTTCAATAATTAAAGCGCATTCATAGTTGGAAATGTTTGTTTTTTCGAAATTCATGTTAAAACTTTCCGAACCTATCACTTTGTCAAAACTTTCCGAACGTATAACTTTGTCAAAACTTTCCGAACCTATAACTTTGTCAAAACTGAACCGATTTTCAAAAGGAAAGGCGTTTTAGTCGTGGCTCAATTTCAATAATTAAACCGCATTCATAGTTGGAAATGTGTTTTTTTTTCGAAATTCCTGTCAAAACTTTCCGAAATTATAACTTTTTTTAAAACTTTCCAAAACCAATAACTTTGTCAAAACTGAACCAATTTTCAAAAGGAAAGGCGTTTTAGTCGTGGCTCGATTTCAATAATTAAAGCGCATTCATAGTTGGAAATGTTTTTTTTTTCGAATTTCATGTTAAAACTTTCCGAACCTATAACTTTGTTAAAATTTTCCGAAACTGTAACTAAGTCAAAACTTTCCGAATATATAAATTTGTCAAAACTGAACCGATTTTCAAACGAAAAAGCGTTTTAGTCGTGGCTCGATCTCAAAAATTAAACCGCATTCATAGTTAGAAATATTTTTTTTTTTCGAAATTCATGTTAAAACTTTCCGAACCTGTAACTTTGTCGAAACTTTCCGAACCTATAACTATTTCTAACCTTTCCGAACCTATAACTTTGTCAAAACTGAACCGACATTCAAAAGGAAAGGCGTTTTAGTCGTGGCTCGATCTCAATAATTAAACCGAATTCATAGTAGGAAATTTTTTTTTTTCGAAATTCATGTTAAAATTTTCCGAACCTATAACTTTGTCAAAACTTTCCGAACATATAAATTTGTCAAAACTGAACCGATTTTCAAAAAGGAAAGGCGTTTTAGTCGTGGGTCAATCTCAATAATTAAACCGCATTCATAGTTGGAAATGTTTGTTTTTTCGAAATTCATGTTAAAACTTTCCGAACCTATCACTTTGTCAAAACTTTCCGAACGTATAACTATGTCAAAACTTTCCGAACCTATACCTTTGTCAAAACTTTACCGATTTTCAAAAGGAAAGGCGTTTTAGTCGTGGCTCAATCTCAATAATTAAACCGCATTCATAGTTGGAAATGTTTGTTTTTTCGAAATTCATGTTAAAACTTTCCGAACCTATCACTTTGTCAAAACTTTCCGAACGTATAACTATGTCAAAACTTTCCGAACCTATACCTTTGTCAAAACTTTACCGATTTTCAAAAAGGAAAGGCGTTTTAGTCGTGGGTCAATCTCAATAATTAAACCGCATTCATAGTTGGAAATGTTTTTTTTTTCGAAATTCATGTTAAAACTTTCCGAAATGTAACTTTGTTAAAACTTTCCGAAACTATAACTATGTCAAAACTTTCCGAATATATAAATTTGTCAAAACTAAACCGATTTTCAAAAGGAAAGGCGTTTTAGTCGTGGCTCGCTCTCAATAATTAAACAGCATTCATAGTTCGAAATTGTTTTTTTTTTTCGAAATTCGTGATAAAACTTTCCGAACCTGTAACTTTGTCAAAACATTCCGAACCTATAACTATTTCAAAACTTTCCGAACCTATAACTTTGTCAAACCTTTCCGAATCTATAACTATGTCAAAACTGAACCGATTTTCAAAAGGAAAGGCGTTTTAGTCGTGGCTCAATCTCAATAAGTAAACCGCATTCATAGTTGGAAATGTGTTTTTTTTTCGAAATTCCTGTCAAAACTTTCCGAAATTATAACTTTTTTTAAAACTTTCCAAACCTATAACTTTGTCAAAACTGAACCGATTTTCAAAAGGAAGGGCGTTTTAGTCGTGGCACGATTTCAATAATTAAACCGCATTCATAGTTGGAAATGTTTGTTTTTTCGAAATTCATGTTAAAACTTTCCGAACGAATAACTATGTCAAAACTTTCCGAACGAATAACTATTTCAAAACTTTCCGAACCTATAACTTTGTCAAAGGAAAGGCGTTTTAGTCGTAGCACTTTCCGAAAAACATTAACCTATTTCAAAACTTTCCGAACCTATAACTTTGTCCAAAGGAAAGGCGTTTTAGTCGTAGCTCGATCTCAATAATTAAACCGAATTCGTAGTTGGAAATGTTTTTTTTTTCGAAATTCATGTTAAAACTTTCCGAAACTATAACTTTGTCAAAACTTTCCGAACCTATAACTATGTTAAAAATTTCCGAACCTATAACTTTGTCAAAACTGAACCGGTTTTCAAAAGGAAGTCGTGGCTCGATCTCAATAATTCAACCGCATTCATAGTACGAAATGTTTTTTTTTCGAAATTCCTGTCAAAACTTTCCGAACCTGTAACTTTGTCAAAACTTTCCGAACGTATAACTATTTCAAACCTTTCCGAACCTTTAACTTTGTCAAACCTTTCCGAACATATAAATTTGTCAAAACTGAACCGATATTCAAAAGGAAAGGCGTTTTAGTCATGGCTCGCTCTCAATAATTAAACCGCATTCATAGTTCGAAATTGTTTTTTTTTTTCGAAATTCGTGTTAAAACTTTCCGAACCTGTAACTTTGTCAAAACTTTCCGAACCTATAACTATGTGAAATCTTTTCGAACCTATAACTTTGGCAAAACTGAACCGATTTTCAAAAGGAAAGGCGTTTTAGTCGTGGCTCGTTCTCAATAATTATACTGCTTTCATAGTTGGAAATGTTTTTTTTTTCGAAATTCATGTTAAAACTTTACAAACCTATAACTTTGTCAAAAATTTCCGAACATATAACTTGTCAAAACTGAACCGATTTTCAAAAGGAAAGGGGTTTTAGTCGTGGCTCAATCTCAATAATTAAACCGCATTCATAGTTCGAAATTAATTTTTTTTCGAAATTGGTGTTAAAACTTTCCGAACCTATAACTATTTCGAGTCTTTCCGAACCTATAACTTTGTCAAAACTGAACCGATTTTCAAAACGAAAAGCGTTTTAGTCGTGGCTCGTTCTCAATAATTATACTGCTTTCATAGTTGGAAATGTTTTTTTTTTCGAAATTCATGTCAAAACTTCCCGAACCTACAACTTTGTCAATTTTTTCCGAACTTATAACTTTTTTTAAAACCTTCCGAACCTATAACTTTGTCAAAACTGAACCGATTTTCAAAAGGAAAGGCGTTTAAGTCCTGGCTCGATCTCAATAATTAAACCGGATTCATAGTTGGAAATGTGTTTTTTTTTTCGAAATTAATGTCAAAACTTTCCGAACCTACAACTTTGTTAAAACTTTCCGAAACTATAGCTATGTCAAAACTTTACGAATATATAAATTTGTCAAAACTGAACCGATTTTCAAAAGGAAAAGCGATTTAGTCGTGGCTCGCTCTCAATAATTTAACAGCATTCATAGTTCGAAATTGTTTTTTTTTTTTCGAAATTTGTGTTAAAACTTTCCGAACCTGTAACTTTTTCGAAACTTTCCGAACCTATAAATATGTCAAAACTTTCCGAATATATAACTTTGTCAAAACTTACCCGATTTTCAAAAGGAAAGGCGTTTTAGTCGTGGCTCGATCTCAATAATTAAACTGAATTCATAGTTGAAAATGTTTTTTTATACCCTTAACCCATTGAAAATGGGTAAAAAGGGTATAATGGTTTTGTGCAAAAGTATGTAACAGGGAGAAGGAAGCATCTCCGACCCCATAAAGTATATATATTCTTGATCAGCATCAACAGCCGAGTCGATATAGCCATGTCCGTCTGTCCGTCTGTCCGTCTGTCCGTCCGTCCGTCCGTATGTATGAACGCGTCGATCTCAGAGACTATAAGAGCTAGAGACTCCAGATTTGGAACATAAGCTCGCCTAATCCCTAGGCAGTACAAGTTTGTTTTAAATTTTCGATAACTTTTTCCGTTTCCGATATACACATGTAATCGATAACAACAAAATCTTGAATTTAGAAAACTTTTTGATGTAGTTTGAAAGATTAGACTAAATAATGACAATCTGTGAAAATTTTATTGAAATCGGTTGAGAAAGACTGGAGATATGGAGTATTGAAATTAAGAAAGTATGCACTATACGCGTATACATACACACACTCACACATACTTGCAAGCACTGACTGTATGCGTAAAGTATAGGGTTAAGGGTATAGTCTAGTCGGGATTTCTCGACAAGAGCCTTCTTACTTGTTTTTAATTGTTAGCATAATTTTTATACCCTTAACCCATTGAAAATGGGTAAAAAGGGTATAATGGATTTGTACAAAAGTATGTAACAGGCAGAAGGAAGCATCTCCGACCCCATAAAGTATATATATTCTTGATCAGCATCAACAGCCGAGTCGATATAGCCATGTCCGTCTGTCCGTCCGTCCGTCCGTCCGTCCGTCCGTCTGTCCGTCTGTCCGTCTGTCCGTCCGTATGTATGAACGCGTCGATCTCAGAGACTATAAGAGCTAGAGACTCCAGATTTGGTATGTAAGCTCGCCTAATCCCTAGGCAGTACAAGTTTGTTTTAGATTTTCGATAACTCTTCCCCTTTCCGATATACACATGTAATCGATAACAACAAAATCTTCAATTTAGAATACTTTTTGATGCAGTTTTAAAGATTAGACTAAATAAAGACAACATGTGAAAATTTTATTGAAAGCGGCTGAAAACCACTGGAGATATGGAGTATTGAAATTAAGAAGGTATGCCCTATACGCGTATACATACAGCCACTCACACATACTTGCAAGCACTGACTGTATGCGTAAATTATAGGGTTAAGGGTATAGTCTAGTCGGGATTTCTCGACTAGAGCCTTCTTACTTGTTATACCCTGAACCCATTGAAAATGGGTAAAAAGGGTATAATGGTTTTGTGCAAAAGTATGTAACAGGGAGAAGGAAGCATCTCCGACCCCATAAAGTATATATATTCTTGATCAGCATCAATAGCCGAGTCGATATAGCCATGTCCGTCTGTCCGTCCGTCCGTCTGTCCGTCCGTCCGTCTGTCCGTCTGTCCGTCCGTATGTATGAACGCGTCGATCTCAGAGACTATAAGAGCTAGAGACTCCAGATTTGGTACATAAGCTCGCCTAGTCCCCAGGCAGTACAAGTTTGTTTTACATTTTCGATAACTCTTCCCGTTTCCGATATACACATGTGATCGATAACAACAAAATCTTGAATTTGGAAAACTTTTGATGCAGTTTGAAAGATTAGACTAAATAATGACAATCTGCGAAAATTTTATTAAAATCGGTTGAGAAACACTAAAGATATGGAGCATTGAAATTAAGAAACTATGCACTATACGCGTATATATACACACACTCACATATACTTGCAAGCACTGACTGTATGAGTAAAGTATAGGGTTCAGGGTATAGTCTAGTCGTGATTTCTCGACTAGAGCCTTCTTACTTGTTTTTTTCTAAATTCGTGTTAAAACTTTCCGAACCTATAACTTTGTCAATTTCTTCCGAACTTACAACTTTTTTTAAAACCTTCCGAACCTGTAACTTTGTCAAAACTTTCCGAACGTATAACTATTTCAAACCTTTCCGAACCTTTAACTTTGTCAAACCTTTCCGAACCTATAACTTTGTCAAAACTGAACCGATATTCAAAAGGAAAGGCGTTTTAGTCATGGCTCGCTCTCAATAATTAAACCGCATTCATAGTTCGAAATTGTTTTTTTTTTCGAAATTCGTGTTAAAACTTTCCGAACCTGTAACTTTGTCAAAACTTTCCGAACCTATAACTATGTGAAAACTTTTCGAACCTATAACTTTGGCAAAACTGAACCGATTTTTAAAAGGAAAGGCGTTTTAGTCGTGGCTCGTTCTCAATAATTATACTGCTTTCATAGTTGGAAATGTTTTTTTTTTCGAAATTCATGTGAAAACTTTACGAACCTATAACTTTGTCAAAACTTTCCGAACATATAACTTGTCAAAACTGAACCGATTTTGAAAAGGAAAGGCGTTTTAGTCGTGGCTCAATCTCAATAATTAAACCGCATTCATAGTTCGAAATTAATTTTTTTTCGAAATTCGTGTTAAAACTTTCCGAACCTATAACTATTTCAAAACTTTCCGAACCTATAACTTTGTCAAACCTTTCCGAAACTTTGTCAAAACTAACCAATTTTCAAAACGAAAGGCGTTTTAGTCGTGGCTCAATCTCAATAATTAAACCGCATTCATGGTTCGAAATGTTTTTTTTTTCGAAATTCGTGTTAAAACTTTTCGAACCTATAACTTTGTCAATTTCTTCCGAACTTACAACTTTTTTTAAAACCTTCCGAACCTATAACTTTGTCAAAACTGAACCGATTTTCAAAAGGAAAGGCGTTTTAGTCGTGGCTCGATCTCAATAATTAAACCGGATTCATAGTTGGAAATGTGTTTTTTTTTTCGAAATTAATGTCAAAACTTTCCGAACCTACAACTTTGTTAAAACTTTCCGAAACTATAGCTATGTCAAAACTTTACGAATATATAAATTTGTCAAAACTGAACCGATTTTCAAAAGGAAAAGCGATTTAGTCGTGGCTCGCTCTCAATAATTTAACAGCATTCATAGTTCGAAATTGTTTTTTTTTTTCGAAATTTGTGTTAAAACTGTCCGAACCTGTAACTTTTTCGAAACTTTCCGAACCTATAAATATGTCAAAACTTTCCGAATATATAACTTTGTCAAAACTTACCCGATTTTCAAAAGGAAAGGCGTTTTAGTCGTGGCTCGATCTCAATAATTAAACTGAATTCATAGTTGAAAATGTTTATTTTTTTCGAAATTCATGTTAAAACTTTCCGAACCTATAACTTTGTTAAAATTTTCCGAAACTATAACTATGTCAAAACTTTCCGAATATTCAAATTTGTCAAACCTGAACCGATTTTCAAAAGAAAAAGCGTTTTAGTCGTGGCTCGATCTCAAAAATTAAACCGCATTCATAGTTAGAAATATTTTTTTTTTCGAAATTCATGTTAAAACTTTCCGAACCTATAACTTTGTCAAAACTTTCCGAACGTATAACTATGTCAAAACTTTCCGAACCTATAACTTTGTCAAAACTGAACCAATTTTCAAAAGGAAAGGCGTTTTAGACGTGGCTCGATTTCAATAATTAAACTGAATTCATAGTTGAAAATGTGTATTTTTTTCGAAATTCATGATAAAACTTTCCGAACCTATAACTTTGTTAAAACTTTCCGAAACTATAACTATGTCAAAACTTTCCGAATATATAAATTTGTCAAAACTGAATCGATTTTCAAAAGAAAAAGCGTTTTAGTCGTGGCTCGATCTCAAAAATTTAACAGCATTCATAGTTCGAAATTGTTTTTTTTTTTTTTTCGAAATTTGTGTTAAAACTTTCCGAACCTGTAACTTTGTCAAAACTTTCCGAACCTATAAATATGTCAAAACTTTCCGAATATATAACTTTGTCAAAACTGAACCGATTTTCAAAAGGAAAGGCGTTTTAGTCGTGGCTCAATCTCATAAACCGCATTCATAGCTCAAAATTGTTTTTTTTTTCTAAATTCGTGTTAAAACTTTCCGAACCTATAAATATGTCAAAACCTTCCGAATATATAAATTTGTCAAAACTGAACCGATTTTCAAAAGGAAAAGCGATTTAGTCGTGGCTCGCTCTCAATAATTTAACAGCATTCATAGTTCGAAATTGTTTTTTTTTTTTTGAAATTTGTGTTAAAACTTTCCGAACCTGTAACTTTGTCAAAACTTTCCGAACCTATAACTATTTCAAAACTTTCCGAACCTATAACTTTGTCAAACCTTTTCGAACCTATAACTTTGTCAAAACTGAACCGATATTCAAAAGGAAAGGCGTTTTAGTCGTGGCTCAATCTCAATAATTAAACCGCATTCATAGTTGGAAATGTTTGTTTTTTCGAAATTCATGTTAAAACTTTCCGAACCCATCACTTTGTCAAAACTTTCTGAACGTATAACTATGTCAAAACTTTCCGAACCTATAACTTTGTCAAAACTAAACCAATTTTCAAAAGGAAAGGCGTTTTAGTCGTGGTTCAAAATCAATAATTAAACCGCATTCAGAGATGTGTTTTTTTTTCGAAATTCCTGTCAAAACTTTCCGAAATTATAACTTTTTTTAAAACTTTCCAAGCCTATAACTTTGTCAAAACTGTACCAATTTTCAAAAGGAAAGTCGTTTTAGTCGTGGCTCGATTTCAATAATTAAAGGGCATTCATAGTTCGAAATTGTTTTTTTTTTTTTCGAAATTTGTGTTAAAATTTTCCGAACCTGTAACTTTGTCGAAACTTTCCGAACCTATAACTATTTCGAAACTTTCCGAACCTATAACTTTGTCAAAACTGAACCGATTTTCAAAACGAAAGGCGTTTTAGTCGTGGCTCAATCTCAATAATTAAACCGCATTCATGGTTCGAAATGTTTTTTTTTTCGAAATTCGTGTTAAAACTTTCCGAACCTGTAACTTTGTCGAAACTTTCCGAACCTATAAATATGTCAAAACTTTCCGAATATATAACTTTGTCAAAACTGACCCGATTTTCAAAAGGATAGGCGTTTTAATCGTGGCTCGTTCTCAATAATTAAACTGAATTCATAGTTGAAAATGTTTATTTTTTCGAAATTCATGTTAAAACTTTCCGAACCTATAACTTTGTTAAAATTTTCCGAAACTATAACTATGTCAAAACTATCCGAATATACAAATTTGTCAAACCTGAACCGATTTTCAAAAGAAAAAGCGTTTTAGTCGTGGCTCGATCTCAAAAATTAAACCGCATTCATAGTTAGAAATATTTCTTTTTTTCGAAAAAGTTCACTTTCCGAACCTATCATTTCGTCAAAACTTTCCGAACGTATAACTATGTCAAAACTTTCCGAACCTATAACTTTGTCAAAATTGAACCAATTTTCAAAAGGAAATGCGGTTTAGTCGTGGCTCGATTTCAATAATTAAACTGAATTCATAGTTGAAAATGTTTATTTTTTTCGAAATTCATGTTAAAACTTTCCGAACCTATAACTTTGTTAAAACTTTCCGAAACTATAACTATGTCAAAACTTTCCGAATATATAAATTTGTCAAAACTGAACCGATTTTCAAAAGGAAAAGCGTTTTAGTCGTGGCTCGCTCTCAATAATTTAACAGCATTCATAGTTCGAAATTGTTTTTTTTCGA
>JAWNNV010000789.1:0-23766 GCA_035044485.1 Scaptomyza reducta | reverse complement strand
ATATATATATATATATATATATATGTGTGTGTGGTGTATACAATAAAAATATATAACATTGTCACACTGCGACGAAAATCCCCGCAAAGACCACCTGACAAACCACCAAGCAAGTGCCAAGTACCAAGTATATTGTATTCGGCGGCAAACGAACTTGTTAAAATAAGCTCGTTGTGTCTTATTTCTTGCTCCTTGCCAGTGTTAGTAAAAAGAATACATATGCGCATAAAACAAGTTCACAGCTTGGTAGGGGATGACTTGGTTAGATATTAATTGAAAGTTAATATATATACCATTTGATTGAGATTGTGGTTTTTATGATATGCTAAACACACAAATTCGAAATTTATTCACCAAAAAAAATATATGAAACACAAATATGATTTTTTTTTCCAAACTAACAATTTTGCAAGCTTTACAGCTAAATTATAAAATTAAGCTTCTATAGTCAAAATTTTATTCGTGGTGCTCTCAGCCCAGTCGGGGAATGTACTGGTTCCCGGAAATATAAACAGGCCCCAAGTCACTGCATTGGACCAGAGCAATGCTACGGCATACAAGGTTGGTGCTATACCAGCAATAGCCTTAATATGGAAACAAGTATAAAATAGAGTACACAGCGCGTAGTAATCGCTACCAGACTTACCAGGTACTTTGTCTTGATGCCAGCATAGCCACATATAAGAGCATTTGGGGGCGTGCTGACCGGCAAATGATAAGCCATGCTCATTGACAGAGCTGAAGGCAGTGTTAACAATAGTGGATGTATTTTAACAGCGATAGCCTGTTTAAAGGATAAGCTTTAATAACAAAGTATAGTTAGGCACATTTGTTCCACTTACCATCTCACAGAATGTGGGTATGACTATGTTGCATGTCGCCACATTGGAACTAAATGCCGTTGCAAATATACTGACGATTATACAAAGTCCCACTATTAAAAAGTTTGGTAAATTTTGAACAAATGACATTGATGTGCCAATCATTTGGGCCATGCCACTGGCAATGCTGCCCTCAGCAAGTGCAAAGCCGCCACCTAAGCGTCAAATGAAATGTCGTTGATATTTCCATACAAAACTAACATTTAATTGCAACTTACCAAGCAGAAAGCAAAGACCCCAAGGCACATTCTTGTGTATGTACACCCACGACAGGCAAGCGTCTATGGTTCGACCAGTAAATGGAGCTGAAAACATAAAACACTGTTGTTTGGTTCAAATGTTGGCTAACTTTTCACTTACGACCACCGCAGCAGTATTTAAAAAATACGTATTGTGTCGGCAGAGCAAATAATAAGCAACATGAGAACATAACTGCCGCTGAGCTGCCTATGGCTCTGGAATAGATAAATATAATATAATATATATATATATATATATAATTATATAATTGTGTTAAGAATCGAGCTCACTTGGCATTAAGAACATCCGCCCATCCTTTTATTACGCCCGGTTTGCGAAACACAAGTAAAAAAATCATAAGTAAGAACAGTATTAAAACCTGACCCTCATGACATGTTATCCTT
This sequence comes from Scaptomyza reducta, assembly GCA_035044485.1. Lineage (NCBI taxonomy): Eukaryota > Metazoa > Arthropoda > Insecta > Diptera > Drosophilidae > Scaptomyza > Scaptomyza reducta. The sequence goes on along the minus strand of JAWNNV010000789.1, from coordinate 22,241 downwards.
CCCAATTCTGAATAACGATCAACGATGATCTTCTTAACCACTGCCTTATTTGCGGTTCCCTGCTTCACCTCCTGGCCGATCTTGCTGTTCTTTCGAAAAAGTCCCATGTGTGTAACTTGTAATGTTAGGTAAACTAAAAGCATATTAAGGATCGTAACAAATGGCAACGAATAGGCCATAAATATGGGAAAATCTATCTTCTCTTTGGAATTGGGAAACCGACTGCCACAAGATATCAAATAAAGTTAAATATTTTTTAAATACATCTTATCAATATGCTTACGTATCATAAAGCCCCTTAAATGTTAAATTTGTGCCGGTGCCAATGAGTGTGCCACAGCCACCGATTGTGGCCGCATAGGCCACGCCAAAATAAAATGCCATAGATATCTTCGATGGATGCGGTGGACTAGAAAATAAAAACATGTAAACATTTTTAATACTAATGTGACAGGATGGAAGAGTACAATAAAGTTGAAACGAAGCGAATGTTTATTTTATATCTATGTATATTTCTGTTCTATCAAATTTTAACATACATAGCATTAACAGCTCTAGTGAAATGTTACTTACTCTCCCTCCTCGACTGGTTCCTCCTCCTGTGTCATGGTTGTTTTAAATATATTTTCCGCCTCAAATTCCTCGAGCACTGCCTTAACAATGGGGCACATCATGGCTGTAGCTGCTGTATTTGACATCCACATTGATAAAAACCCAGTCACCAATACTAGACCCAAGTGCAAGCTAAACAATTTAATTGTTTAAAAAAAAAAAATTGTTGTTCTTTAACTTAGGTTTTACCGTCTTGGACTGCAACCAATACACAGAATTGTGCCTAAAGCAATGCGTTTGTGCAGATTGCTGTATTCAATGGCCATGGCCATTACAATGCCACCAATAAATAAGACCAAAGTATCTGTGAAATATAATTGGCAAGCCCTTTCCGAGCTCTAAACAAAAAACGAAACAATATTAAGCCAACTATGGTTTGTGCTATCGGTTAACATTCCCATCACTCACCAGTATGCCTAAGAGTGGCAAAAAGACAACCGGAAATATTGACGTTATATATAGCGGTATACACTCAGTAATCCAAAACAGGGCCATATTTACAACCAAATACAAGCATCTGAACTCCTTTATAAAAGAGAATATCAACCAAGTGATTAAAATAAAATTAGTGGCTTTACTTACTGCTGAACTATTCATATAGCCATAAATTAAAATTGGCAACGTGAAGAGTGGAAAGAGTACGGCTAGTTTTCCCCTCCAATGAAATTTGCAGCATGACTTGATGCTTGTTCCAACTGGTAGTTTCTCTACGCTGTATTACCGAACAGAGAAACAAAATCGATATTTAAATTTTTAATTTTATTACGTACTTACTCTCCCATTGTGAAAATTTGCCAAATATTATCAAAAGTTCTTCAAACTTGTGTAACCCAAAAGAGTTAAAAATCAACTGATATATTTGTTTGTTTCATATGTACTTTGTAAGATTGTGTAATAAAAGGCAACGCCAACTATACAATAAAATATTCATTTTAATTTCGAGCTAAACTAACAAATTTAAAATGCAGACCTGTTTTTAATTAAGGTCCCACCTATTATTTGCTGTTTATTTAGCCAACTCATTGCTAGTTACAGTTCTATTGTTATTTAATGATACAACTAAAAGGCTAAAAAGCAATTTGTAGAAGAAATTTAATTTCAACTTGTTCATGACGGGTATCACAACAGGCATTTCCAAAGTTATATAAACAGATAAAATAAAAGTGTTCAAGATGATTTTAAAGATGTATAAGATGTATAATTAAGTTGCCACATTTTGGCAGACAGCGATAGCAAATAATTTATTATGTATAAACTCGTTAAAAGTTGGCGAGCGATAAATAAGGAAATCTTTTTTGTTGTTTGTTCAATTTTAAATATTTTTTTAGGCTGCATAAAAAGGAAATATGTTGAAAAAAAAATATTTGATTTAATTTTTTTTTAATTATATATGCAACCAATTTTATTCTGTAGTTAGTTACACTTTTTTAATACAATTCAAATTGAATCCCAATCCCAAGATGGAAATGTTTTGGTGCCGGGAAACCAAACATGCCAAGAGTCATTGCATTGATCTAGAGCAGTAAAAATACCGAAATCGTTGGTAATAAGCCAGAAATCGCCTAAAAATATATAAACAGGAAGAAGAAGTAAGGATAATAATAGTTAAGAGACCTGCAGACTTACCAGATGCTTTGTCTTGATGCCACCATAGCCACATACCATAGCATTTGGGGGCGTACTAAACGGCAAAAGATAGGCCATGCTTATGGCCAGACTCGAGGGCAGCGTTAAACGTAACGGATGCACTTTGACAGCGATAGCCTGCAAAAACAATTGCAAACAAAAGGATAAAAGATGTGTGCATGGGATCTGGAAGTTGCTTCAATTACCATTTCACAAAATATAGGAATTAGGATGTTGCAAATGTTGCATTTGTATTTGAGATAAAGGCCGTGCAGAATAGGCTTATAAATATGGCAAGACCGCCAATTAAGAATGTAAGCAGCGAGGAAGCAAATGATGCAATATACAGCTAAACCTTTATTAATTCATACCAAGCAGAAAAGTCAAGCCCCAAGGAGAGGCAAGTGTTCGGTTCGGCCAGGAAAGGGCGCTGGAATGCAGATTAGACTACCACAACAGTACTTAAAGAATGCGTACTGTGTTGGTACAGCAAACAATTACACAACTGTCAGGATGGTTGGCGGTGAAATGCCTATGGGCATATGCTAAGAATTCGACTAATTGAAATCGAAAAAGGTCTAAAAATGTAATAAATATTTAAAAGTCTTGACATTTAATAAGTTCAATAAAAAGGCCACCAAGAAACATTTTCAAAGTATCGGTGAGGTACATATGGGAAAAGACATGTAAATAACGGTATAAGGACGCTCGCTTTTCTCCGCCAGTGAAAGCCACAGCAGGCCTCTAGGCTATTTCCCCCTGGTAATTTCTCTTCTCTAACAATTTAAAATGGATGACAGTTTAAGCAAATTGATTGAAGTGTACGCCATACATACACCCAGTAAAATTGATATTTGTGCAAACTTTGTTCTGCATGTAACAGGTTTTGTTATAACTGTATTAATGTTTTGGGTATACACGTCTTATCTCTTATGTTTTGTGATGTTATTCCATGCATTTATTTCTTATCAGCTTTTAATCTATAGTCCCGTTACGACAAAGACGGGACAAAAACATGCCTTCAATAGAAAGTTGATATTTGTGCAAAATTTTTCATTCACATTTTGAGTGGAACAAATCAGTTATCTCGCTGGAAAAATTTGTTGAGGTTATTTAAATATTGTTTTCTAATTGTTCTGTATTAAAATTGTTGCACTTTTTTATTTTTTTTTTAAATTTTGACTGTTTTTGCTAAAAAATGCCTCTTGCAGCGGAGTTGAGTGAAAAAGAAAAAACCAAAATTGAAACTATGACTGAATGTGGCATTAAAATTACTGAAATAGCCAAAACATTAAGCCGGCATCGAAATACTGTCGCTAACTATTTGAAAAATCCGGAAAAATACACTCAAAACAACCGCAAAGGTGCCGTATCAAAAGTTGATGCGCGCACTAAAAGACATATTAGAGCGATGGCAGCGACTAAGTCGATGAATTGCGCACAAATAAAATCACAGTTGAAGTTGCCAATAACTAGGCAGAGGGTGCAACAGATTTGCCGAAAGGAGTTGCACCTTAAATACACCGCGAAGTAAGGAAACCAAAACTGTTGACTCGGCATAAAAAGGCCCGATTTGTCTTTTAAGAAAAATATAAGTTTTGGGGCAGCGAGTTTAAAAATTTGGTTTCAGTTATGAAAAAAAGTTCAATTTAGACGGACCAGGTGGAATTCAGAAGGATAGGCAGGACCCAAGACATCCCCGGCAGACTTGCCAGAAGCGGAACCATGGTGGTGGCTCTCTGATAGTATGAGCGACATTTGGCTCTGCTAGAAAGTCTCATATTTGCTTTGTGCCGTGACCAATGAAAGCGCAAATGTATTTGGACATCCTTAAAGAAGAACTTATTAAATTTTCGGAGGAATTCCATGATGAGGACTGGATATTTCAGCAGTATAACGCTCCTAAACATGTTGCAATGCATACGATGACGTTTTTTAAGTCAAAAATATCCCCTTATTGCAGTGATCAGCACTAAGTCCGGACCTAAATCCAATTAAGGACCTTTGGGAAATACTTTCAGCAAAGATGTATGAGGGTGGAAGGCAATTCGAGTCCTTAGAGGACTTAAAAACGGCCATTGTTCAGAAATGGGCATCTATCGAGAAGAAAACTTAGTAAATTCGATGCCCCGCCGATTTAAATTAGTTGAACAACATAAAGGCGAATGTATTTCGTATTAATTAATAAATTTAACTTAATTAAATTACTTAATTTCTTTAATATTTGATAATTTGTAGTTTTGCACAAATACCAACTTTACATGAAGATTTCTTTCAAAGAAATAATTTCTTAATAAAATAAATTACAACTGAAAAAAAAATTTGTGTATTAAATGTATATACCAACTACCTATTTATAACAAATATTTAAAAAAATCGAGCAAGTAAAAGTTTCGAAAAAAATGAAGAAAATATGATGCACAAATATCAATTTTACTTGGTGTACTCTTCCATTGTGAACCATTCACTAAATTTGGTATTGCAAGTGTAATGCTTCTATAAATTCAATGTAGTAATTAGCTTGGTGCTGTATTTGAATTGTCTTTCGTTGAATTGTCTTCCGTTTTGCTGCTGGCCTGCAAACATTAACTTGTGACCATCTTGCTTGTGATTCAAAGTCAATTTGCTTAATGGACTAGTTTCGTAATGTTCCCGACAGTGTCCTCGAGGCAGATGCTATTTCCGTACACGCTTTGAAGCTACATAATTGACAATTTCCTTGTCACACTTTTTACTCAATGGCAAAGCACTGGAAAACAACACTCTATATATGTATGTGTGAACGCAAACGTGAGGTAAATTGAAATCAAAGCTTTGTCCTGGTCTGACTGACATTAAAGCAAGAACAAGTTGTTGGGCGATGGGAGAACAGAAGTCAAGAGACATTCGCAAGCAAGTTGACTTCATTATACACATACAAACATACTTAGATATGCACGACATGTACGTATGTATATATATATATATATATATTGTATGTATGATTCACTTTTCTTGTGTTTAACTTCAATCAGAGCAAAACACAGTAACGCATTTCACCAAATTCCTTAATGCTTTCCGCAAAGCACACAAAAATGTGTCCTTACTCACACATGCACAAAGATAGATCGAAGGAAGGTTATTATGTTATGACAGATAGCATCAACATCCCCACAATAATAATAAAAATAATAATAATACAAATAGCTTTATTGGCCGTATATACCAAACAATAAACGAAATTTAATACACAAATCGCTGCCACGTGTCCTTAAATCTAACTGTTCGAGAACATATACAAAATATAAAACAAAACTGAAAGCGGCTCGTTGCTCACATTCTCATACCACTCGTAAATATCAATAATTCACGTTTTGTTTGCCGTCTGGTATTCGAATGCCAATTTTCACTCAGGTTTCAATATCATGTTTTTTTCTGCATATACCTTAGCAATGTCGCAATTTGCGTTTTGACAGCTAAACTTTTATTTTTTTTTGTGGCTATTTTGGACATCCAATAAATTATTTCACATCGTGTGCGGAGAATTTGTTTCATTTCCATTGCTGTTTTCAATTTACCGTTGTGTGGCAAACTTTTATCTCAGGAAAATGTTTTAACGCAAATCGGAAAAAGCGGAAACATAAAAATACATTAATATTTGTTTGCTTCTCAAAACCCAATGCTTGACTTAGAGCTTTAACCCATTTAATTTCATTAGAACCACAGACAACAAATGCATACATTTTTATTTTAATTATTCTTCTGCCTTGGGTACCATTAAAACTTTGTGCATACATTTGTTGCTGTTGGTTTGACTTCATTTTATTCTATTTTTATACCCTGAACACATTGAAAATGGGTAAAAAAGGTATATTGGTTTTGTGCAAAAGTATATAAGAGGCAGAAAGAAGGATCTCCGACCCCATAAAGTATACATATTCTTGATCAGTATTAAGAGCCGAGTCGATATTGCCATGTCCGTCTGTCCGTCCGTCCGTCTGTCGCGTCGTTCTCAAAGACTATAAGAGCTACAGAATCCAAGAGCTAGAGTTTCAAATTTTCGAAAACTCTTTCCATTTCCGATATACAGTTGTGATCTATAAAAAAAAATCTGGAATTTGGAAAACTTGGAGACAGAATTTGAAACACTAGACGAAATAATGACAATCTGTGAAATCGGTTGACAAACACCGGAGATATGGAGCATTGAAGTTAGGAAAGTATGCACTAGACAGTATACGGTTCGGGGTATAGTCTAGTCCAATTCCTTTGCTTAATTAAAATTAATTGAAAAAAATTGTTGCCTACCTTTGGGGGCAACAAAAGCAAATATTTATAAAATTGGTGTGATAAAACTTCGTTAAGTACAAAGGCATAAACCACACCATTTGATTTCCATTTAATGGGTCTTATATCCAAGATACCATAAAAGCCGAATTGAGTTTCAGTTAGCGACGTAATTGAAACCATCTAATTAACAAATCCCTTGGCGATTTCTGGCCCACAACAATGGGGCGACGCATTGGCTGCTGCCGTTAACACGATGTTAGTTTGCACAAGGCTTTGTTGAAAGACGAAAACGCTTCATCGATTATGTGTTAAATTACGCAGAGAGCAAACATCTGGCCGAATGGCATGCATAAAACGCCTTCCACAAACATGCAGTATACTTAATATATACACATATTTGTTTTATGATTTTTAAGCTTATAACGTGGACGAGCACAGTGGATTGAGCAAATTTCATTATTTTGTCGAACTACAAAGACAATATTATAAATAAAAATATAAGCATCCATGTGCTTAACAATTTACGCCGTATGTCGTCATTGTTGACATTACGTATTAACAATCCGAATGATACAAAAGAGAATCGTAAAACTTTGATACATCTGTTACAATGTAAGCAAATTGCGGATTCATATTTAATTTAATTTTTTATGTGCAATTTCATTTTTGTTTGCGTGTTGTGTTTATTTTCGGATTGCTTCGCTGACATACACAATGTTTTTCAATGTATTTTTCTGTGAGAGTTGCTATTATTTATATAAATAGCAATGCATTTGTCAGACAGATTTTGATGTCGCTGCTAGAAACGAGTCCCTTATATATGCATGCGATCGTTAACACAGAAAATTGTCGATTGACAAACAACCGTAAGAAAAACTCCCCTCCGGCAGCTTACCCACTCTGCTCGAAAACAAAACTGAAAGGTACAAATGGCGGGCAATTTGTTAAAGGCGTTGCAAAAATCTTAATATGTTTATTTTGTCTCTTGTTTTGCAGGTCACTCCTACAAAAGTATCAACGATGAAATTATATTGGTCAGCATTATAATGGGCATAACGATTTTGGTCCTGATTACGATCGCCCTGTGCTACATTGCGTATGAGAAATGCCACAAGAAGCGTGAATATTTTATCAACGCCTAATAGCACCTCTAGCCACAACAAAAAAAAAAAACAAAAAACCCTCATAAAGATGCAGAGAAAACCCGACTGCGTGGCAAGGTCAAATGTCAAGCGAGCTGTAACTGCAACAATGTTGACGATTTAGTTGGCCAACGCAGTGGATGGTAAATAGTGGTGAATAGTGAATGATGGGTGTTGTGGCAGGCGGTTTGTTTTCAAGCCGCTTTGACACAAGTATTTGCCTTCTGCTTACACCACACACACAAACACACACACGCCCACACACACACAGACATATATATAGTGAGAAATCCAGTAAATGTTCGCTTTTAAAGCGTCTTTTCCATTCTTATTCCGTTTGCATTATGAGCAACATTTTTGTGGGTTTCCGATTTCCTTCGATTTAAAGTGCGACGGGAAAATAGCGCACTCTTTCGAAATTGGTATAAATATATAAATTATTTAATATACTATATATAAACCGTGCACAGTGGTGCAAAACTTGTTAAAATAAATGTGAAAAGAAGCGACACTTAATATTTATGCAAAGGATTACATTATAATAATTTAAGTCCGAGTATATATTATGCAAATGTATAATTGTATAATGTGCGCACTAAACATTGAGAATGAAATCCAATATTAATATAGCTTAATGGCTTTTAGCCGTAATTAACTGGTCAGCATTGAAATGCAAATGCCAAAGCACTTTATTTTTTTTTTTTGTAACAACCATAGACCTTCAAGACCAAAAACATACAATTCGCACAGCTGTCTGCTGTCGATATAGCTGATGCTGATGCAGATGCAGTTGCCAATTTCAACAATTGACAGTGTGGGAGCATTTAACCAAACCACAGAACACACACCCGCACACACACACAAAAGTAGAGCTAAAAATGAACAAAAACGAACGAACAAACCAAGTGAGCAAGTTTTCTTCCTTTTATTTTTTGTGGTTTTCTTTTTCGTTTCCCGTTTTTTTTTTGTTTGTGGCTCAGGGCTATAGTAATAAAAACAGTAACGGCAACTGAATGCAATGCACACGAACAATGCTCAAAGAAACAATAAAAACAAGTCTCATAACAATTGTTTGAAGAGTAAAGCCATAGAGACAGAGAGAGAGAGGTGTGTGCGGCAGATACGGGATGGCCAAATCAACTTGACATCAAATTAGTGTGGGAGGAAATGGCCCACATAAAAGGCTGCTTCTTTGGCCACAAGCCGATATAAAACCCATCAACTAAACTTCTGGTCACAACCTATCGAAAATAAATGTATGTATTCTGCACCGCCGACAGCTCACATACTAATGCAAAACTCTTCCACACACGCACTCAAAACACGCTCAGGCAGATGGAACTAAATGTTAATCACTTAAGCACGTGCAATATGGATATATTTTTAGACCCGATAAACAGGATTGTGTACCTGTTGGCGAAAATACCACAAATTACACACACACATGCTCGAGGGTAGTGGGCGTTATCCTGTCACATACTTTTAAAAAATCAACAATTGATTAATGACAAAGTTTGTTCAACCAAAAATTATCGGTCTAACAAATTAGTGTATCTTGATGTGAGCTCATCAATATCTTCAAGTCACACAACATTGCTGTCATTGCGAAGTTTAGCACAAAAATAAATCACATATATGTATATGTGTAAGAATATTATCAAATGATTTCCTTAAGTAAACAGCATAGATCAAAAGCTCGCTTGAATTTGTGAATTATTTGTCGTTAAATGAATTCTTATCCGTGACTTATTTAAATTGCAAAAATTTAATGCTCTATTGAAAATTCACAGGTATATTTTACTTTCGCACAACTAAATGAAAAGCTGCGGTTTTACTTTCAATTTAATATAGGTTTTATTCAGTATTTCACTACTTTAAATATGCTCTGTTAACTTTCACAACTCGGTTCTATTTACAATCCACTTAGTATGCATTTATGCAGACTGCAGCCAGTTTGTTTTTCAGTGATGTTTTTCATTAAAATTGCAACTTTTCAATGTGACTTTAAATTTGTTGAGCATCAAAAGCGAAGCATAGAAGTCAGATATCGATTCCTTTTTTGGTATCAAAAGTCAACCGCGAAAATCCTCACTAATTACCCGTTAAAGAAAAAAATCCAATATAATGCCCGAAGCATACACAAAGAAATACCCCACCGTCCACACCCACACATACACACACATTCACATCAACCAAAAAATACTACAATAAATTTTATGTTAGCCATCAGAAGCGCATGGCGTACGGAGTACAGAGTAAAAAGTTTGTTGGAACACGCAAGAGTAAAAATTATAGCTTACGATGTGTCAGGAGAAAGCATTCTTAATATTTTCGTTAAGCTGGGTGTAGAACGAATGACTCGTGGAATTTGAAATGAACACACACCAACACATAGCCCCACGTGGCAAACAAATATAGATAAAAGTAGAAAACTCCTTTTTACAAACATGTAGGAAAATAAACTTTACGTCCAATTTTATCGTTTTGTTTTTATACCCTGAACCCATTGAAAATGGGTAAAAAGGGTATAATGATTTTGTGCAAAAGTATGTACCAGGCAGAAGGAAGCATCTCCGACCCCATAAAGGACGTATGTCCGTCCGTCTATCCGTCCGTCTGTCTGTATGTACGAACGCGTCGATCTCAGCCAGAGACTCCAGATTTGGGACATAAGCTTTGTGAAATTTTTATTGAAATCGGTTGAGGAACACCGAAGATATGGAGCATTGAAATTATGGAAAGTATGCAGTATAGCGTACACACACCCACACACAGACTTGCAAGCATGGACTGTACGCGTAAACTATAGGGTTCAGGGTATAGTCTAGTCGGGATTTTTCGACTAGAGCCTTCTTACTTGTTTCTGTTTCTGGTGTCACACTAATTGCGCCAAGCAAACGAAAAAAGATTAAATGAAAATAATGCTTTACTTTATTGTCGTTGAGATACGTGTATATTCTATGCATTTAATCTATTTAAAATCTCTATACCCGAATAGATGTGACCACTAAAAGTATTATATATGTACACATTCATACTTATATAGTATATATGTGTATATTTATATATTATATATTTATTGTACGAGTAGTTTAATTAGAATGCAGCGCACTCTTTTTTTATGAAAAGAGGGACCAACAATACAAAAACAAACAATGACAAAAATGTGTACTTTATTTTGAAAAGTGAGATCTATATATGGTAAAAACGATTACTCTTAAATGTTATATACTACTTATATAAATTGTAGCGAATTTGTTAAAAATAAAACACGAAATATAATAATATTGTACATCACAATAAAAATCCGTTTATGCATGGTTAATGAGTTGCGTTTTTTTTAACTGAAAAATTCTGTTATTTTTGCTATTTTCAAATTAAGGCGCACAGCTAAGTTGGTGTGTGAGTGTTAGGCAACGTTAAACCAAAATTATCGATAGTCTGACATTATCCAACAATAAAAATATATAAAACCAACTGCATTATGTTAAATTGAAATTAATGGCTTCTATTTACAAAAATAAAATACTAATATATTTTGTGGCAACAAAAAATGCCACAAAATAAAAAGGTTATTGCAGGATTTAATAATTGCTTCACTGTTAATGACATTTTCGCATCTGTTATATTTATTTTGCTGCCATGTTAACAACATCTCTGTTTGGCAAAAACAACACAAAATGTATAAAGACGGAACTTGTTGCAAAAATTGCTAAAAATTGCTTTAAACATAAATAAAGCATCCAACAAGCAAGCAAAATACAAAGGCGTAGTGATTGGTAAATAATCAACAAATTAAATGCGCATTAAAATGGATTGTGAAGTGCCCGAACAACAAAAACACCAGCTTCAGCAACAGCAACAACAACAAAGCGCCAACAAGTTGTATGCGAGAAAGCCACAGCAGCAACAACAGACTCAGCAGCAGGAAAGCAGCGACGATGATGACTTGACCAGAATAGAGCGTAAAAATTTAGAATTTGCACAGAAATTAGGCTACAGTGAGCAGTCAATACACACGGCGCTGACGCGCCTCGGCTCCGAGGCAAAACAGAATGAACTGCTCGCTGAGCTTATTAAATTAACGGCGGATGCCCCCCGTCCACAAGCCTGTAGTAACAACAGCAATTGCAATAACAATCATGTGTCCCCTTCCAGCAGCAGCAGCAATAATGGTTTGCTGCGACACATTGTTATCGATGGCAGCAATGTCGCCTTGTCTCATGGCAACAATACCGTCTTCAGCTGCCGCGGTATACGCATCTGTGTTGATTGGTTTCGGCAACGCGGACATCGCCACATTACAGCTTTTGTGCCCAACTGGCGCAAGGAGATGTCCAACAATAATATAACAGCACAGGAGCTACTCTATGAGCTGGAACATGAAAGGGTTTTGGTCTTTACGCCATCCCGTCATTTGGATGGAAAACGCGTGTCCTGCTACGACGATCGTTTTATACTTAAACTCGCCGTAGAAACGGATGGCATTGTGGTGTCCAATGATAACTATCGTGACTTGCTGCTGGAGAGCAATGAGTACCGTAAAGTGGTACAGGAGCGCCTGCTTATGTACTCTTTCGTAGATGACATATTTATGCCGCCCGAGGATCCACTTGGTCGATCGGGACCATCGCTAGATATGTTGCTGCGTGCCCAGCAGACGCAGCAGAAGATGTCGGATGCCCAACAGCAGCTGTGTCCCTATGGCAAGAAATGCACATACGGACAAAAGTGCAAATTCCGTCATCAAACGGCACCACTGCAGCTTCAACGCCTGCCACTGCATGTTTCACACAGTGCCCCACTGCACAGCAATGGCGGGCAGCAGCTGCTGGCGAACAGCAGCAGCAGCAATAATGCCAAGCTTGCAGCGCTGGCACGCACCAAATCGAATACAATAGAGAAAATCTCGCAGCAGCAACAACAACAACAGTTGTGTCATTCCTTTAGCAATCAACTGGACCTGGATGCAGAGCCGTCGCAGCAACTAAATCGCCACAAAAAACTGCAACGACAGGCGCCACCCGCCTTTCGGCTGCTGGTGCCACCGGGTAACAGCAACAATAATAACAACAGCAATAACTTTCATCATCAGTATCTGACGCGCACTCCATCCGCTCCATTGACGGATCAGCATAATCAGGCGGCTCAGTTATCGCCATCCATGCCCGCACACAATTTAGCCCATTTATCCGCTTCCGATTCACGCATTAATGAAGAGCTGCACTCGGCTCAGGCCTCCCGGGAGGAGCAACGTCGCCTGTTGCGCTATCATTTGAACAACTTGTTCCCACAGCACCAGGTGCATGCTGTGCTGCAACTGTATCCGGACGAGACCAATGCAAAGACCATTTGTGCAGCTATAATTAATTTATTTCCGCATAATTAGACTAAAACTTAGGCTAGACGCATGAATATGTGTCCGTAAATTATTTAAATATTTTGTTACATTTTAAAGTTCAGATTATATATATATATATATATTAAGATATATATATTAAGATATATATACATGCAGTACTTGTATAATATAGACCTATTAGCGAATAACGTGTTTCAATTTGTATGTATGTATTATGCATTTACAGCTCCAAGCCGGCCTTGTTGTCCGTATAAGCTGGATATAGATCATCCACATGGGGATTGACAGCGACTGCGCGACGATCGTGTGTGACCCGATGATTGCGCAGCTTATACGCCTGCGGGAAGCCTTTGCCGCATATTTCGCAGCTATCGGAAAAAAGAAAGTAAATTAGATTAAGAGCTCAGTATAGATATGGCCAATTTCTAATGGCTCAACTTACACATGCGGTTTCTCGCCCGTATGTATCATCTTGTGGAATTTTAATGTGTTGGTGTATGTAAAGGTCTTGTGACAGACATCGCACTCATATGGACGCTCGTTGGTGTGAATTCTGTATACAAGTAATAAGTAATAGGTATCTAGATCAACACACTCCACACAGCTGATGCTTACCGATGATGTTTGTTGCGCGTGGACAAATCTGCAAATGCCGCCGGGCAATAGCTGCACTTGTAGGGCCGATTGCCTGTGTGTGTGTTCATGTGCCGTGCCAGCTGCTGAGCCTGTGCAAAACAATGACCGCAGATCCTATGAGATACAATTAAAAAAAATATATTTCAATATCGCAATGCATATCTAAAAGAAAGCTTGTGCCACTTACTCGCATTCGTGAGGCTTGACGCCGGAATGCACTTTGATGTGCTCGGTGAGTCGACTTTGAGATGGATACATATTGCCGCAAATATCGCAAATATATTTGAATTCCTTTTTATCGCCAACAAAAATTTTATGGCCACCTTTGGTTTTTATGCCCTTAGTCTTGCGTACAATAGTATCGCCAAAACTGATGGTCTCGTCGGGATTTAGAATGATGTTGGTTACACTGCACTTTTCGCGTTTAATGTCCGTTCTACTAGTTGTCGCCTTGCGCGTATTGATCCGCCGTTTGACACCAGCTCCGCCAGAGCGTGTGGTCACGGTGCGTGTTTTAACGGGCAAATACTCTTCCTCATCGGATGAATTTTGGATTTCGACATCTTCCTCGTGTGCGCTCTCCGTTAACTGATCCTGATCCAGTTGTTCCAGATACTCAATGTCCGCGGACAAACCCGATATTGAATGTGCGCCTATTTCCTCGTGGACTTCTTCACCGTTACCCTCTTCATAGTTGGCTGGTTGATCGGTAACAATTTCCCCATCGAATGCTTCATATACGTCGTACAGTTCCTCAATAATACCATCCTCCTCTACCTGTTCGCTTTTCATATGCACTAAGCGCTCCTTTACGTCCTCCTCTTCGGGGTTATCTTCATTGACCGCCGGACAAATTGTTTCGGCAAGTTCCGCACCTGCTGGCTCACTTGCGATCAGTTGCACTTGACCATCCTGCTCGGTTGGCTGTTGCTCCACCACAACAGGCGCTATAAATTGCCTCAGATGTTTATAGGAGCGCTGGCAAGTGCGGCGAAACTTGTATGCAATATGTAAACTCTTCGAGCACCTCTCGCATATTTTGTCCGGATAATGATCGAATTTCTTAATCTGAAATTTTGATTTTTAAGTTTTATTGCTTATTATTATTATTCAATTATTTCATCTTACGGGCACGCCGCCACATTCTAAAATCATGTTTGTCATATCTTTGGATGCGTCGTCATTGAAAATACTGCCCATTGCTTCTTTGGGCTGCTGCAAGCATAGTCGACATACTATCCACTTTTCCGTTTCTGCTGTCGTTGTTGTCGGCATCTCTATGTTTTTAACTGTTGCAACGATTAAACAAATTGTTCAATTATATCTAGAAGACGCCAAATGTTAAAAAAAAAGTATTATAAAAATCCAAGCTGTCCGCGATTTTGTGTGAACGGCAGTAATTAAGGTGGCCATTTTAAATTCATGTGGTATTTTTATGCAGTAAACTATGCCGTAAATGATAAAATGCTTTTATGTTTCTTCATTAAGCTACATTTTTTCTAAAAAGTTAGCAAATAAAGTAAGAAATTATTGGTTATTGAAGTAATTTTGTTGTGTTACCAATTCGTGAATAATTAAATATTATGTTCAAATAAAATACCAAATAGTAAATACTCGTCCCTGCAATCGAAAGCTGTGAATGGCAGCCACAGCAAGGGACGCTTGCGTTATTGTTGTAATATTACCAAAAAAAAAAAAAAAACGTTTGCTTGTAGTTGTATACTTTGTAAGAATTAGACGAATAAGTTATGAAAACCGAATTAAACGAAAAATGGATTGTATGTCGCGTATGCCTGAGCAATCCTAACGCAGGTGAGGATCTCTTACAGGACATATTTAGCCAAAATGCAAGCACCCGCCTCGATCAGATGCTGCACATCTGTGCAGGGATTCCCGTAAGTAAAAATAAACTATAAAAACAAATTAAAAACAATAGCACGACACAATTTTATTGCTTTATTCAGGTCAGTATCGATGATAACTTTCCAGACAAAATGTGTAGCAAGTGCGTCCGTGTTCTGCGTGTTGCTTACAAATTTCGCTTAACTTGCCAGAGATCGCATCAGCACATTACCGATATGTTATCCACAGAGCTAAACACTACTTTGGATGCTGGCGAGGATGATGAAGCGGATGCTGAGGCAATTGCGCGTGCTTGGGAGGAGCATGCTGCCACAACGCAGCAAATAAATGATCAAATTAAAGTTGAACGCGATAGCGATATTTCGAATGGTGAATTTCTTAGCTATGTAGCTGCAGGTGAGGATGTGGATGCGGAAACGGAAGTGGATACCATTGTTTATGAAGCCACAAACACTGAGGATGGGCAAATAGCCGTTGTCTATGAAGACGCTGAAGTTGTCGAAGTGGCAGGAGAGGCGGAGGTAGAAACAGAAACAGATACCGAAAACTTTGCGGATTACGAGGAACTGGAGATCTTAGCTCCTGAATCGCTGCCACCAAGTAGCACATCGATGCAAACTAGAACAACCACACCTCGTGTTGTCTGGAAAGAGGTGCCAGATGACGATACGGATATCTTAAGCTCCGATGACGACAACTATTTACCTGAGGCTAAAGCGCCGCCCCGTGTGCTAAATTGTGTCCGGCAGCCGCGCAAAATTCAGCAGCGTCCCAAGGCAACAACGAGCTCAATGGAAGTTGTGCACGAGGAGAAAAAAATGGGTCGCAAGCCCCGCGACAAACATTCAAATTATATTTGCGATGTTTGCGGCAACATTTATGCATGCCAGGCACGCCTTACCGAGCATATGAAATTCCACAGTGGCATTAAACCACATGAATGCGAGTAAGTTTTCAATTTATATGTATTCGTTCCCACATAATTGTTGTGATAAGTAATATTTCACCTAATTCGAGAAGAGTTTTCACACGTTTTATATTATTTGGGGTTTTTATTATACAGAATCTGTGGTCGTGGATTTGTTCAGAACCAGCAACTTGTGCGTCACATGAACACGCATACTGGAAATCGCCCGTACAAATGTAATTTCTGCCCTGCCGCCTTTGCCGACCGCTCCACAAAGACCAAGCATCATCGGTATGTATTTCAACATAACTCCTTATATTTACTCTTTAATGTTAATTTGTTCCACAAATCCATAGCATACATACGAAGGAACGTCCGTACGAATGCGATGTATGCCTTAAAACCTTTACATATTCGGACAATTTGAAATTTCATAAAATGATACACACGGGTGAAAAGCCGCATGTGTAAGTTGTTTATTGTTGTTATGTTGTCAATCTGTATGTTACCCTTTAAATACATTTTTCGATTTTTTCAGCTGTGATTTGTGTGGTAAAGGTTTCGTAAAGGCTTACAAAATGCGATTGCATCGCGTGACGCACGAGAAACGTGGTCCATGGAAGGCCGTTGATTTGGATAGGGACCGTAAAGATAACATGGCTGAAATGATTATTGATATGTTTCCTTCTGCATGAGCCTTGTACAAATAATTATAATAATAACCTAATATTATATTGGATATTATAAGTTGCGTGCTATTTGTTTTTTTGACTCCTTGAAAGGGACTGTGGAAATAAAATTTGTTTCCATTATTAAAAAAAATAAAATAATTATTCCAAATCAATTTTTGTTAAACTGAATTTGTATTTTATGAAAAAATGTGAAACGGCTTCAAATATATTCATAAAACTATAGGACGCCATAAAATATTAGGATATACATACATACACAAATAATAATAAGTTTTACATCATTTTCTTTACAAAATCATTATAAATAATTGTACTACAGAGTGCGTTTCTTAAATGCTTTGCTTCAAGCTTGTTACTCTTCCTCCATCGTTTTAACTGCGATACCGAGATCTTCTTTTAACATGTGTGTGCGTTCGTGTGCATTCTTATGATGCGCCTGAGAAAATGGCCGGCCGCAATATTTACAACTAAAGGGTCGCTCGCCCGTATGGATCCTAAGATGCACATTCAGCACATTGGAGTAGGCAAACGATTTGTTGCAGTACTTGCATTTATATGGGCGTTCGTCTGTATGAATCCTACAAATAGAAAGGTGTATAATTAAAGTTCATAATAATGTTACTCTGGAGGACCTTACCGTTGATGCTTAATGCGCGTTGAGGGATCAGCAAAGGAAGCGCTGCAATAATGACATTTGTACGGCCTTAGCCCAGTATGTGAGTTCATGTGCCGCGTCAGCTGAGGCGTCTGACGGAAGCGCTTGTGACAAATTCTAGAATTAAGTTTTTCTATAGTTGGGTTATCACTTGGAGCTTAAGTTACTTACTCGCATTCGTGTGGCTTGTGCATGCTGTGTTGCTTAAGATGCATAGTAAGCTTCACCTCTTCCGTATAAACGTTGTTGCAGATGTTGCACACGTAAGTTAAAGCGAGAGGCTTACCAGGCTCGCCGCCTTGGGTGAGTGACACTGCAGAAACGATGCGCCTGCGACGTTTGGTCTTAAATGGGGGTACAATTGTTCGTGCAGGATTTGTGGGTTTTATTATAATGCCGTCTGTGCTGCCTGTGATGCTATCAGTTTCCAGAGTTACCTCATATGAGTCTATATAATCCGACAGTAGTTCATGTTCACTGTCTAAAAGCATTTCATGTTCCTTCTCCAGTTCCTGCGCCTGTTTCTCTTCTATTTTGATCTTTCGCAGCTGTTCCTCCGCTTGCTGGCACATAGTACGCAGCTTTAGCGCAGCTCGCAGCAGCAATGCGCAGCTGGTGCATATTTTATTGGGCATACGTTCATCTTCTCTCAACTGAAAGACTGACATATTTTAGAAAAATATTTTAAGTCAAGTTGAATTGAATTCCTTACCAAAACTCCTGTGCATTGTTCAATCTTAACAAAGAAATCGGCTTTTGTTGGCATAAGTGTCTCAGTCTTTGGGTGCAGCAGACAAATCCTGCATATGGGATCCATGTTCTCCAATGTTATTAACTTCAATGTTGACGCTAATTAAAAAATGTTATATTACTATCGATAATTAAAAACCTTCGATAAGAATTTTTAGTTTTAGAAAACAATTTATTACTATTAAAGGTAAAAAATATTTATAAATTAAGTATGGTAGTATATATTTTAATTTATTTTGTATTTTCTTTAAATTAATACAAAGACAGACTTATATCGGTATGTTGTTGGTATCGATAACATCATTGTTTCGTGTATCGTGTTTTTTAATTATCAATATGATATTTTTCAAAACATCAACATCGGATCAACAGTTTTAAAGAACAAATATATCTTAAAACAAATTGCGTTGATTATGGTAACAACTGAGGTGGAAATGGATATCGCGACCGTGTGTCGAATTTGCCTGCAGGACAACGATACGCACATGGTGTCCATATACGAGCGTGATGATGGGCACCGTGGTGTCTCCATTTGTGAGAAAATTGAAAACTGCAGTGGTATTAAGGTACTTTAATTTAACGATCTTAACGTTTAAAATTTTCAATACATGTTTTCTACAGATAACCCGCACAACTGAGCTGCCCACACGCATTTGCTTGAAATGTCGTGCATTTTTAACGCTCGCACACAAGTTTCGACAGATTTGTCGTCACTCTGATGATTTTTTGCGCGAATTCATTTACAAAGAACTAAGTGATGTGCAGGAGGAGGAGCACTCGCAGTTAAAGGAAGCCCAACCAGAACATACATATGAACAGCTGGAAGTAGAGGTACTGGAGGAAGGCACTTGGTGCACTGACGAACTGATTCAACAAGTGCTCCCAGATGCCCCCGTTGTGGCTACCAGCCCCATAGCTATACCAGCCGAAGAGCCTATTCCGACGCCCATTGCCACTGGCAAGCCCCATGTCTGTGAGATTTGTGGCAATAGTTATCCACGCAAGAGTACGCTGGACACACATATGCGGAGACACAACAATGAGCGACCATATGAGTGCGAGTAAGCAAAAATCCTATACCATATCAATTATGAAATGTTATATTATTTTCTTCGATTTGTTTTTGCTTTAAGAATATGCCACAAGTCATTTCATGTCAATTATCAGCTAATGCGGCACATAAGGCAGCATACGGGTGCTCGACCCTATAGTTGCCAGGACTGTCAGCGCAGTTTCACGGATCGGACATCTCTTGTAAAACATGAACGGTAAGGGGATCACTTATCTGTCACTTGCCGTGATTGAATCTTTTTATAAACTTTCAGCACACATCGCAATGAGCGTCCTTACGCATGTGTCACGTGTGGCAAGTCGTTTACTTATGCCAATGTGCTCAAGGTACACTATATGACGCACACAGGCGAAAAGCCGCACATATGCCGACTGTGTAACAAAAGCTTTGCACGTAATCACAATCTGATAGCACATCTCCAGACTCAACAGCATATTAACGATCCTCGCACCGCTTCCTACCTTCAGACGCTCAAGGCCGTCAATGCGGGCAGTTCAGGTGGAAGTATTTAAATGTATAAAGATACTGTAAAATATGTTTTGTGTTAAGTTATTAAAAATTATACGTTTTAAATGAAAGTAAATTCGAGCTAAATGTGTATACCCTGAACGCATTGAAAGTGGGTAACACGTTTACAATGGTTTTCGGCAAAAGAATGTAAGATGCAGAGGTAGCATCTCCGTCTTTCCGTCCGTATGTATGAACAGGACTATAAGAGCTAGAGACTGGAACATAAGCCCGCCTAATCCCTAGGTAGTAGAAGTTTGTTTAAATTTTTTTATTTAATCTTTCCGTTTTCTAAATATACACATGTGATCGATAACAACTAATTCTAAACATTAAAGGATATAATGACGATCTGTGAAATTTTTATTGAAATCGGTTGAAAAACACCGGAGATATGGAGCATTTAAGTTGGGAAAGGATGCACTATACGCGTACACACATACTTACAAGCACTGACTGTACGCGTAAAGTATAGGGTTCAGGGTATAGTCTAGTCGCGATTTCCTGACTAGAGCCTTCTTACTTGTTTTTGAAATGGGTTGATAAGCACTGGAGACATTGAATGGAACAAGGAACATTGAAGTTAAAGAGTTTACGTGTGAGTATACGCGTAGTTTATACCTTCTTGTTTATATTTTCTTAAACTTCCCTATATAAATAACTGAATTTAAGCAATGTTTAAAATAACGTTTACGATTCAATTTTTTTTTTATTATCTTTAATGCGTCGCGCATGTTCTTTTTACTGTAAGAAGCAAGTTACAAGTTTACAACTTTTTACCTGTTGTACAAAATATGACGAAAAGTTGTTATTGGAAAAATGCACAAGAATCGTATTGTTTGGTGAATTTAACTGTAAGAATTTGGAAGTTAAAGTACTGGAGACGGGCCATAAATATTGCCATGTTTAAAATATTAAATAACAAACTGTGCTGTATGATCGACATGATGTTGATTTAAAGTTGGGCAGACAAACAAGACTTTGCACAGCAAAGTCATGGGCAAATCTACTATTTGCCTATTATTCGAATTTTATCCTTAATCAGATTGCGCAGCTCGGTGACCATTAGCTCATGCGACTCCTTAAATGTGGCGGATACATCGCCAATAAGCGTTGCCTCAACCTCTGGCTTCAGAGACATATCTGCCATAAACGAACTAAGGTCACGAGGCAGAGTGGGTGGTTTCCATGTGCCTGCATAATATAAATGTTAGCTTCAACGTTATATCAAGTTAGTTGAGAGGTTCTTACGTATTGCACCATCGCATGTTTCTAGTTTATGTTTTAACTGACGCATCAGCTCCTGAAGCATTTGGCTACGTTCCTTGTCGCTAATGGGCTGCGGCTGGTCCTTCGCTGTATTATCACCCGATGGCTTCTTTTTTGTTTTTGTTTTTGCGCTGCACTGCAGCTTGTCATTCAACACTGATAAGAGGAAGGCATAAAGTGAGAGTATCTGCAAAGTAATACAAAATTATAGTATAAATTTCAAAGTGCATTGAGAAGAGAAAATATTTTATCGTACCTCCAAACAGGCTGCCACTCTTTTTTGATGCTCGCGTCGCTTCCAAAGTCCGTCCATGCCATTCCACTCATTGCTTTCTGTGATAGTCTGTACGCACAGATCCATTACGGATACAACATTCTCGCTGACTCGCTTGCACTGCATCGCTAGCTGCGACGCACCACTGTACAGGTCTAAGACCAACTGAGCCAGATCATCAAAGAAACGCTCGTAGGGGATTTCGAGCAACAGGTGAAGGCGTGTGGGCAGCAAGTTGACTAGAAAGCGTTGCGAAAGAGGCTTATACTTCATAAGGCGCAAACGCTGATGGAGACCGGTCCAGGATTCGCGTAACAGCTCCAGCGTAGCTGTATCCTCGACTGGCGTTGGTGGCGCCTTTGCATTCGACATGGCCACCTTGGCGCTGGACGACACATGATACAAGTCAATGAATGAGGCAAACAAACGAAGGAGCAATGAACGAAGTTGCAGCACTTCAATCTCCTGGTCGTATGATTCTTTACGTTCCGCATCTGTATCGTCCAGATGTAACGGATCCCAACGAATAATTGCCTGCAAATCCCGATTATCGCTCAGCTCGTTCCAGGCAATCCGATCTTCGGCAGGCTCAATGCTCATGGCCA
>JAWNNV010000788.1:0-11162 GCA_035044485.1 Scaptomyza reducta | reverse complement strand
CGAACCTATAATGATGTCAAAACTTTGCGAACCTATAACTTTGTCAAAACTGAACGGATTTTCAAAAGGAAAGGCGTTTTAGTCGTGTCTCGATCTCAATAATTAAACCGCATTCATAGTTTGAAATGTTTTTTATTTTCGAAATTCATGTTAAAACTTTCCGAACCTTTAACTTTGTCAAAACTTTCCGAACCTATAACTTTGTCAAAACTGAACGGATTTTCAAAAGGAAAAGCGTTTTAGTCGTTGCTCGATCTCAATAATTAAACCGCATTCATAGTTCGAAATGTTTTTTTTTATTGAAATTCATGTTAAACTTTCCGAACCTATAACTTTGTCAAAACTTTCCGAACCTATAACTATGTCAAAACTTTCCGAACCTATAACTTTGTCAAAACTGAACCGATTTTCAAAAGGAAAGGCGTTTTAGTCGTGGCTCGATCTCAATAATTAAACCGCATTCATAGTTGCAAATGTTTTTTTTTTCGAAATTTATGTTAAAACTTTCCGAACCTATAACGTTGTCACAACTTTCCGAACGTATAACTTTGTCAAAACTTTCCGAACCTATAACTTTGTCAAAACTGAACCGATTTTTAAAAGGAAAGGCCTTTTAGTCGTGGATCGATCTGAAAATTATACCGCATCATAGTTGGAAATGTTTTTTTTTTTCGAAATTTATGTTAAAATTTTCCGAACCTATAACTTTGTCAAAACTTTCCGAACCTATAACTATGTCAAAACTTTGCGAACCTATAACTTTGTCAAAACTGAACGGATTTTCAAAAGGAAAGGCGTTTTAGTCGTGTCTCGATCTCAATAATTAAACCGCATTCATAGTTTGAAATGTTTTTTATTTTCGAAATTCATGTTAAAACTTTCCGAACCTTTAACTTTGTCAAAACTTTCCGAACCTATAACTTTCAAAACTGCAACGCGATTTTCAAAAGGAAAGGCGTTTTAGTCGTGGCTCGATCTCAATAATTAAACCGCATTCATAGTTGGGAATGTTTTTTTTTTTTGAAATTTATGTTAAATTTTTCCGAACCTATAACTTTGTCAAAACTTTCCGAACCTATAACTATGTCAAAACTTTCCGAACCTATAACTTTGTCAAAACTGAACCGATTTTCAAAAGGAAATGCGTTTTAGTCGTGGCTCGATCTCAATAATTAAACCGCATTCATAGTTGGAAATGTTTTTTTTTTCGAAATTCATGTCAAAACTTTCCTAACCTATAACTTTGTCAATTTTTTCCGAACCTTTAACTGTGTCAAAACTTTCCGAACCTATAACTTTGTCAAAACTGAACCGATTTTTAAAAGGAAAGGCATTTTAGTCGTGGCTCGATCTCAATAATTAAACCGCATTCATAGTTGGAAATGTTTTTTTTTTCGAAATTCATGTCAAAACTTTCCGAACCTATAACTTTGGCAGTTTTTTCCGAACCTTTAACTGTGTCAAAACTTTCCGAACCTATAACTTTGTCAAAAATGAACCGATTTTCAAAAGGAAAGGCATTTTAGTCGTGGATCGATCTCAATAATTAAACCGCATTCATAGTTGCAAATGTTTTTTTTTTCGAAATTTATGTTAAAACTTTCCGAACCTATAACTTTGTTAAAACTTTCCGAGCCTATAACTATGTCAAAACTTTCCGAACCTATAACTTTGTCAAAACTTAACCAATTTTCAAAAGGAAAGGCGTTTTAGGCGTGGCTCGATATCAATAATTAAGCCGCATTCATAGTTAGAAATGTTTTTTTTTTCGAAATTCATGTTAAAACTTTCCGAACCTATAACGTTGTCAAAACTTTCCGAACCTATAACTATGTCAAAACTTTCCGAACTTATAACTTTGTCAAAACTGAACCGATTTTCAAAAGGAAAGGCGTTTTAGTCGTGGATTGATCTCAATAATTAAACCGCATTCATAGTTGGACATGTTTTTTTTTTCGAAATTTATGTTAAAACTTTCCGAACCTATAACTTTGTCAAAACTTTCCGAACCTATAACTATGTCAAAACTTTCCGAACCTATAACTTTGTCAAAACTGAACCGATTTTCAAAAGGAAAGGCGTTTTAGTAGTGGCTTGATCTCAATAATTAAACCGCATTCATAGTTTGAAATGTTTTTTTTTTCGAAATTCATGTTAAAACTTTCCGAACCTATAACTTTGTCAAAACTTTCCGAACCTATAACCATGTCAAAACTTTCCGAACCTATAACTTTGTCAAAACTGAACTGATTTTCAAAAGGAAAGACGTTTTAGTCGTGGCTCGATCTCAATAATTAAACCGCATTCATAGTTGGAAATGTTTTTTTTTTCGAAATTCATGTCAAAACTTTGTCAATTTTTTCCGAACCTTTAACTGTGTCAAAACTTTCCGAATCTATAACTTTGTCAAAACTGAACCGATTTTCAAAAGGAAAGGCGTTTTAGTCGTGGCTCGATATCAATAATTAAACCGCATTCATAGTTGGAAATATTTTTTTTTTCGAAATTCATGTCAAAACTTTCCGAACCTATAAATATGTCAAAACTTTCCGAACCTATAACTTTGTCAAAACTGAACCGATTTTCAAAAGGAAAGGCGTTTTAGTCGTGGCTCGATATCAATAATTAAACCGCATTCATAGTTGGAAATGTTTTTTTTTTCGAAATTCATGTTAAAACTTTCCGAACCTATAAATATGTCAAAACTTTCAGAACCTATAACTTTGTCAAAACTGAACCGATTTTCAAAAGGAAAGGTGTTTTAGTCGTGGCTCGATCTCAATAATTAAACCGCATTCATAGTTGCAAATGTTTTTTTTTTTCGAAATTCATGTCAAAACTTTCCGAACCTATAACTTTGTCAAAACTGAACCGATTTTGAAAAGGAAAGGCGTTTTAGTCGTGGCTCGATCTCAATAATTAAACCGCATTCAGAGTTGGAAATGTTTTTTTTTTCGAAATTCATGTTAAAACTTTCCGAACCTATAAATATGTCAAAACTTTCAGAACCTATAACTTTGTCAAAACTTTCCGAACCTATAACTTTGTCCGATTTTCAAAAGGAAAGGCGTTTTAGTCGTGGCTCGATCTCAATAATTAAACCGCATTCATAGTTGGAAATATTTTTTTTTTTCGAAATTCATGTTAAAACTTTCCGAACCTATAACTTTGTCAAAACTTTCCGAACCTATAACTATGTCAAAACTTTCCGAACTTATAACTTTGTCAAAACTGAACCGATTTTCAAAAGGAAAGGCGTTTTAGTCGTGGCTCGATCTCAATAATTAAACCGCATTCATAGTTGGACATGTTTTTTTTTTCGAAATTTATGTCAAAACTTTCCGAACCTATAACTTTGTCAAAACTAACGGATTTTCAAAAAGGAAATGCGTTTTAGTCGTGGCTCGATCTCAATAATTAAACCGCATTCATAGTTGGAAATGTTTTTTTTTTTTTGAAATTTATGTTAAAACTTTCCGAACCTATAACTTTGTCAAAACTTTCCGAACCTATAACTATGTCAAAACTTTCCGAACCTATAACTTTGTCAAAACTGAACCGATTTTCAAAAGGAAAGATGTTTTAGTCGTGGCTCGATCTCAATAATTAAACCGCATTCATAGTTGGAAATGTTTTTTTTTTTCGAAATTCATGTCAAAACTTTCCGAACCTATAACTTTGTCAATTTTTTCCGAACCTTTAACTGTGTCAAAACTTTCCGAACCTATAACTTTGTCAAAACTGAACCGATTTTCAAAAGGAAAGGCATTTTAGTCGTGGCTCGATCTCAATAATTAAACCGCATTCATAGTTGGAAATGTTTTTTTTTTCGAAATTCATGTTAAAACTTTCCGAACCTATAACTTTGTCAAAACTTTCCGAACCTATAACTATGTCAAAACTTTCCGAACCTATAACTTTGTCAAAACTGAACCGATTTTCAAAAGGAAAGGCGTTTTAGTCGTGGCTCGATCTCAATAATTAAACCGCATTCATAGTTTGAAATGTTTTTTTATTTTTCGAAATTCATGTTAAAACTTTCCGTACCTGTAACTTTGCCAATACTTTCCGAACCCATAACCATGTCAAAACTTTCCGAACCTATAACTTTGTCAAAACTGAACCGATTTTCAAAAGGAAAGGCGTTTTAGTCGTGATCTCGATATCAATAATTAAGCCGCATTCATAGTTAGAAATGTTTTTTTTTTCGAAATTCATGTTAAAACTTTCCGAACCTATAACTTTGTCAATACTTTCCGAACCTATAACTATGTCAAAACTTTCCGAACCTATAACTTTGTCAAAACTGAACCGATTTTCAAAAGGAAAGGCGTTTTAGTCGTGGCTCGATCTCAATAATTAAACCGCATTCATAGTTGGAAATGTTTTTTTTTTCGAAATTTATGTTAAACTTCCGAACCTATAACTTTGTCAAAACTTTCCGAACCTATAACTATGTCAAAACTTTCAGAACCTATAACTTTGTCAAAACTGAACCGATTTTCAAAAGGAAAGGCGTTTTAGTCGTGGCTCGATCTCAATAATTAAGCCGCATTCATAGTTGGAAATATTTTTTTTTTCGAAATTTATGTTAAAACTTTCCGAACCTATAACTTTGTCAAAACTTTCCGAACCTATAACTATGTCACAACTTTCCGAACCTATAACTTTGTCAAAACTGAACGGATTTTCAAAAGGACAGGCGTTTTAGTCGTGGCTCGATCTCAATAATTAAACCGCATTCATAGTTGGAAATGTTTTTTTTTTTTTCGAAATTCATGATAAAACTTTCAGAACCTATAAATTTGTCGAATCTTTTCCGAACCTTTAACTGTGTCAAAACTTTCCGAACTTATAACTTTGTCAAAACTGAACCGATTTTCAAAAGGAAAGGCGTTTTAGTCGTGGCTCGATCTCAATAATTAAACCGCATTCATAGTTGGAAATGTTTTTTTTTTCGAAATTTATGTTAAAACTTTCCGAACCTATAACTTTGTCAAAACTTTCCGAACCTATAACTATGTCAAAACTTTCCGAACCTATAACTTTGTCAAAACTGAACTGATTTTCAAAAGGAAAGGCGTTTTAGTCGTGGCTCGATCTCAATAATTAAACCGCATTCATAGTTTGAAATGTTTTTTTTTTCGAAATTCATGTAAAACTTTCTGAACCTATAACTTTGTCAAAACTTTCCGAACCTATAACTATGTCAAAACTTTCCGAACCTATAACTTTGTCAAAACTGAACGGATTTTCAAAAGGAAAGGCGTTTTAGTCGTGGCTCGATCTCAATAATTAAACCGCATTCATAGTTTGAAATGTTTTTTTTTTCGAAATTCATGTTAAAACTTTCCGAACCTATAACTTTGTCAAAACTTTCCGAACCTATAACTATGTCAAAACTTTCCGAACCTATAACTTTGTCAAAACTGAACGGATTTTCAAAAGGAAAGGCGTTTTAGTCGTGGATCGATCTCAATAATTAAACCGCATTCATAGTTGGAAATGTTTTTTTTTTCGAAATTTATGTTAAAATTTTCCGAACCTATAACTTTGTCAAAACTTTCCGAACCTATAACTATGTCAAAACTTTCCGAACCTATAACTTTGTCAAAACTGAACCGATTTTCAAAAGGAAAGGCGTTTTAGTCGTGGCTCGATCTCAATAATTAAACCGCATTCATAGTTTGCAAATGTTTTTTTTTTCGAAATTTATGTTAAAACTTTCCGAACCTATAACTTTGTCAAAACTTTCCGAACCTATAACTATGTCAAAACTTTCCGAACCTATAACTTTGTCAAAACTGAACGGATTTTCAAAAGGAAAGGCGTTTTAGTCGTGGCTCGATCTCAATAATTAAACCGCATTCATAGTTTGAAATGTTTTTTTTTTCGAAATTCATGTTAAAACTTTCCGAACCTATAACTTTGTCAAAACTTTCCGAACCTATAACTATGTCAAAACTTTCCGAACCTATAACTTTGTCAAAACTGAACGGATTTTCAAAAGGAAAGGCGTTTTAGTCGTGGCTCGATCTCAATAATTAAACCGCATTCATAGTTGGACATGTTTTTTTTTTTCGAAATTTATGTCAAAACTTTCCGAATCTATAACTTTGTCAAAACTGAACCGATTTTCAAAAGGAAAGGCGTTTTAGTCGTGGCTCGATCTCAATAATTAAACCGCATTCATAGTTGCAAATGTTTTTTTTTGCGAAATTTATGTTAAAACTTTTCGAACCTATAACTTTGTCAAAACTTTCCGAACCTATAACTATGTCAAAACTTTCCAAACCTATAACTTTGTCAAAACTGAACGGATTTTCAAAAGGAAATGCGTTTTAGTCGTGGCTCGATCTCAATAATTAAACCGCATTCATAGTTGGAAATGTTTTTTTTTTTTTCGAAATTTATGTTAAAACTTTCCGAACCTATAACTTTGTCAAAACTTTCCGAACCTATAACTATGTCAAAACTTTCCGAACTTATAACTTTGTCAAAACTGAACCGATTTTCAAAAGGAAAGGCGTTTTAGTCGTGGCTCGATCTCAATAAATAAACCGCGTTCATAGTTGGAAATGTTTTTTTTTTTTTCGAAATTTATGTTAAAACTTTCCGAACCTATAACTTTGTCAAAACTTTCCGAACCTATAACTATGTCAAAACTTTCCGAACCTATAACTTTGTCAAAACTGAACCGATTTTCAAAAGGAAAGGTGTTTTAGTCGTGGATCGATATCAATAATTAAACCGCATTCATAGTTGGAAATGTTTTTTTTTTTCGAAATTCATGTTAAAACTTTCCGAACCTATAAATTTGTCAATACTTTCCGAACCTATAACTATGTCACAACTTTCCGAACCTATAACTTTGTCAAAACTGAACGGATTTTCAAAAGGACAGGCGTTTTAGTCGTGGCTCGATCTCAATAATTAAACCGCATTCATAGTTGGAAATGTTTTTTTTTTTTTCGAAATTTATGTTAAAACTTTCCGAACCTATAACTTTGTTGAAACTTTCCGAACCTATAACTATGTCAAAACTTTCCGAACCTATAACTTTGTCAAAACTGAACCGATTTTCAAAAGGAAAGGCGTTTTAGTCGTGGCTCGATCTCAATAATTAAACCGCATTCATAGTTTGAAATGTTTTTTTTTTTCGAAATTCATGTTAAAACTTTCCGAACCTATAACTTTGTCAAAACTTTCCGAACCTATAACTTTGTCAAAACTTTCCGAACCTATAACTTTGTCAAAACTGAGCTGATTTTCAAAAGGAAAGGCGTTTTAGTCGTAGCTCGATATCAATAATTAAGCCGCATTCATAGTTGGAAATGTTTTTTTTTTCGAAATTCATGTCAAAACTTTCAAACCTATTTTGTCAATTTTTTCCGAACCTTTAACTATGTCAAAACTTTCCGAATCTATAACTTTGTCAAAACTGAACCGATTTTCAAAAGGAAAGGCGTTTTAGTCGTGGCTCGATCTCAATAATTAAACCGCATTCATAGTTGGAAATGTTTTTTTTTTGCGAAATTCATGTTAAAACTTTCCGAACCTATAACTTTGTCAAAACTTTCCGAACCTATAACTATGTCAAAACTTTCAGAACCTATAACTTTGTCAAAACTGAACGGATTTTCAAAAGGAAAGGCGTTTTAATCGTGGCTCGATCTCAATAATTAAACCGCATTCATAGTTGGAAATGTTTTTTTTTTTTCGAAATTCATGTCAAAACTTTCCGAACCTATAACTTTGTCAAAACTTTCCGAACCTATAACTATGTCAAAACTTTCCGAACCTATAACTTTGTCAAAACTGAACCGATTTTCAAAAGGAAAGGCGTTTTAGTCGTGGCTCGATCTCAATAAATAAACCGCGTTCATAGTTGGAAATGTTTTTTTTTTTTGAAATTTATGTCAAAACTTTCCGAACCTATAACTTTGTCAAAACTTAACTGATTTTCAAAAGGAAAGGTGTTTTAGTCGTGGCTCGATATCAATAATTAAACCGCATTCATAGTTGGAAATGTTTTTTTTTTTCGAAATCCATGTTAAAACTTTCCGAACCTATAACTTTGTCAAAACTTTCCGAACCTATAACTATGTCAAAACTTTCCGAACCTATAACTTTGTCAAAACTGAACCGATTTTCAAAAGGAAAGGCGTTTTAGTCGTGGCTCGATCTCAATAATTAAACCGCATTCATAGTTGGAAATGTTTTTTTTTTTCGAAATTTATGTTAAAACTTTCCGAACCTATAACTTTGTCAAAACTTTCCGAACCTATAACTATGTCAAAACTTTCCGAACCTATAACTTTGTCAAAACTGAACCGATTTTCAAAAGGAAAGGCGTTTAGTCGTGGCTCGATCTCGATCAAATCAACCCGTTCAGAGTTGGAAATGTTTTTTTTTTTTTCGAAATTTATGTTAAAACTTTCCGAACCTATAACTTTGTCAAAACTTTCCAACCTATAACTATGTCAAAACTTTCCGAACCTATAACTTTGTCAAAACTGAACCGATTTTCAAAAGGAAAGGTGTTTTAGTCGTGGCTCGATATCAATAATTAAACCGCATTCATAGTTGGAAATGTTTTTTTTTTCGAAATTCATGTCAAAACTTTCAGAACCTATAAATTTGTCAATTTTTTCCGAACCTATAACTATGTCAAAACTTTCCGAACCTATAACTTTGTCAAAACTGAACCGATTTTCAAAAGGAAAGGCCTTTTAGTCGTGGCTCGATCTCAATAATTAAACCGCATTCATAGTTGCAAATGTTTTTTTTTTTCGAAATTTATGTTAAAACTTTCCGAACCTATAACTTTGTCAAAACTTTCCGAACCTATAACTATGTCAAAACTTTCCGAACCTATAACTTTGTCAAAACTGAACGGATTTTCAAAAGGAAAGGCGTTTTAGTCGTGGCTCGATCTCAATAATTAAACCGCATTCATAGTTTGAAATGTTTTTTTTTTTTTCGAAATTCATGTTAAAACTTTCCGAACCTATAACTTTGTCAAAACTTTTCGAACCTATAACTATGTCAAAACTTTCCGAACCTATAACTTTGTCAAAACTGAACCGATTTTCAAAAGGAAATGCGTTTTAGTCGTGGCTCGATCTCAATAATTAAACCGCATTCATAGTTTGAAATGTTTTTTTTTTCGAAATTCATGTTAAAACTTTCCGAACCTATAACTTTGTCAAAACTTTCCGAACCTATAACTATGTCAAAACTTTCCGAACCTATAACTTTGTCAAAACTGAACGATGTTCAAAAGGAAAGGCGTTTTAGTCGTGGATCGATCTCAATAATTAAACCGCATTCATAGTTGGACATGCTTTTTTTTCGAAATTTATGTTAAAATTTCCGAATCTATAACTTGTCAAAACTTTCCGAACCTATAACTTTGTCAAAACTGAACCGATTTTCAAAAGGAAAGGCGTTTTAGTCGTGGCTCGATCTCAATAATTAAACCGCATTCATAGTTGGAAATGTTTTTTTTTTCGAAATTTATGTTAAAACTTTCCGAACCTATAACTTTGTCAAAACTTTCCGAACCTATAACTTTGTCAAAACTTTCCGAACCTATAACTTTGTCAAAACTGAACCGATTTTCAAAAGGAAAGGCGTTTTAGTCGTAGATCGATCTCAATAATTAAGCCGCATTCATAGTTAGAAATGTTTTTTTTTTTCGAAATTCATGTTTTTTCCGAACCTATAACTTTGTCAATTCTTTCCGAACCTATAACTATGTCACAACTTTCCGAACCTATAACTTTGTCAAAACTGAACGGATTTTCAAAAGGAAAGTCGTTTTAGTCGTGGCTCGATCTCAATAATTAAACCGCATTCATAGTTGGAAATGTTTTTTTTTTTTCGAAATTTATGTTAAAACTTTCCGAACCTATAACTTTGTCGAAACTTTCCGAACCTATAACTATGTCAAAACTTTCCGAACCTATAACTTTGTCAAAATTGAACCGATTTTCAAAAAGGAAAGGCGTTTTAGTCGTGGCTCGATCTCAATAATTAAACCGCATTCATAGTTGGAAATGTTTTTTTTTTCGAAATTCATGTTAAAACTTTCCGAACCTATAACTTTGTCAAAACTGAACCGATTTTCAAAAGGAAAGGCGTTTTAGTCGTGGCTCGATCTCAATAATTAAACCGCATTCATAGTTGCAAATGTTTTTTTTTCGAAATTTATGTTAAAACTTTCCGAACCTATAACTTTGTCAAAACTTTCCGAACCTATAACTATGTCAAAACTTTCCGAACCTATAACTTTGTCAAAACTGAACCGATTTTCAAAAGGAAAGGCGTTTTAGTCGTGGATCGATCTCAATAATTAAGCCGCATTCATAGTTGGAAATGTTTTTTTTCGAAATTTATGTTAAAATTTTCCGAACCTATAACTTTGTCAAAACTTTCCGAACCTATAACTATGTCACAACTTACCGAACCTATAACTTTGTCAAAACTGAACGGATTTTCAAAAGGACAGGCGTTTTAGTCGTGGCTCGATCTCAATAATTAAACCGCATTCATAGTTGGAAATGTTTTTTTTTTTTTTTCGAAATTCTATGTTAAAACTTTCCGAACCTATAACTATGTCAAAACTTTCACGAACCTATAACTTTGTCAAAATTGAACCGATTTTCAAAAGGAAAGGCGTTTTAGTCGTGGCTCGATCTCAATAATTAAACCGCATTCATAGTTTGAAATGTTTTTTTTTTTCGAAATTTATGTTAAAACTTTCCGAACCTGTAACTTTGTCAAAACTTTCCGAACCTATAACTTTGTCAAAACTGTCCGAACCTATAACTTTGTCAAAACTGAGCTGATTTTCAAAAGGAAAGGCGTTTTAGTCGTGGCTCGATCTCAATAATTAAACCGCATTCACAGTTAGGACATGTTTTTTTTTTTCGAAATTTATGTTAAAACTTTCCGAACCTATAACTTTGTCGAAACTTTCCGAACCTATAACTATGTCAAAACTTTCCGAACCTATAACTTTGTCAAAACTGAACCGATTTTCAAAAGGAAAGGCGTTTTAGTCGTGGCTCGATCTCAATAATTAAACCGCATTCATAGTTTGCAAATGTTTTTTTTTTCGAAATTTATGTTAAAACTTTCCGAACCTGTAACGTTGT
>JAWNNV010000787.1:0-105131 GCA_035044485.1 Scaptomyza reducta | reverse complement strand
ATATGCATATTTATTTGGACTCATAGTATTGCTTACGCAATAAACATATCCGTTGCCTTAAACTACAATACGAAACCCTACTCTATCCTACTCTACCCTACTCTACCCCTACTCTACCCAATCCTACTCTAACCTACTCTAACCTACTCTAACCTACTCTTTTCTACTCTTCTCTACTCTACTCTACTCTACTCTACTCTACTCTACTCTACTCTACTCTACTCTACCCTACCTTACCCTACCCTACCCAACCCTACCCTACCCTACCCAACCCTACCCTACCCTACCTTACTCTACCCTACTCTATCCAATCCTACTCTAACCTACTCTACCCTACTCTACCTACTCTAACCTACTCTTTCTACTCTACTCTACTCTACTCTACTCTACTCTACTCTACTCTACTCTACTCTACTCTACTCTACTCTACTCTACTCTACTCTACTCTACCCTCCCCTACCCTACCCAACCCTACCTATCCCAACCCTACCCTACCCCACTCCCTACTATCTAATCTCTAATTATTAATATGCTTAAAGATTTAACCAGAAATTGAATACACTGGCGGGGGTGAGAAAGAGAGAATAGAATCTATAGGGCATACTTTTATTTTTTGATAATTTATGCAACTTTTTGGTTTACTTGCTTGTGGGATATGTTCAAAAAGTAAAGATTTTCTTGGAAGAGCTCAAAGTGCACGAAATAAGTATCTGGAACAAGTGTAATATATATTTTCGTAACCCTAGCTTAAGCTCAGCAGCTAAAGTTAAAAGTAAACTTTGTAGTTGCAACAAATTTTGATAATATTTTCTCCACATTGCCGCACTGAAGTCCAAACTATATCTTTTATTGACATATATTTTGATAAAGAAACCATTTAAGATTAAAGAACATCCAAACCTTAGTTCTGTGGCTAAATTATAGATTTTTCATTACTCTAAGACCTTTCATAACTTTTATTTCCAAGAATTGAGTAGGGATGAAAAGAAATTGCAATAAGGAAAATTGCAAAATTGTTAGAGATGAAAAGAAAGTGAAATGAGAGGAATTGCAAAATTGTTATCCAGAACATAATGAGCTCTCCTAATGGGTTTTACCTGCAAGTCATAATTGGGAAGCAGATGACGTTAACATGTATTATGTTTCCATTATGCATTTCTCGTTAATTTGATCAGACCGCCAGCGTATTGCAAATTCTGCGAATTTTGTGTTTCATGTAAACTCAATTAAGCAAACTAGACAACACGTTCCCTTTGCTGGTATTCTGCTCATGTTTTCTTAATTAAATGTCGAGAACATAACAGTAATAGTGAAAAGACCGAACTAACTTTTTTTGGGTGAAGCTGCAAAGTTGCAACATCAAGAGCACAAAGCTTTCGCACACGCACCCACAGACACTTCTTTCAAGCACTTAAAGTTCACTCTTGATTGAGACGCAACCACAAAACCTTCGGCAACTTGCAACTTGCAACTTTGTAAGCCCGTTGATGGCAATGAGTCCATCACGCACGTACAACCACAATTTACAGCACCCCAAAAATGCAAGCTAGAGGTGCGTCACCCCGATGGGGCATGCAACACATGACATTGACTTGCAGTCAACTCGAACTCAAACTCAGCTCAAGCAATGAGCTTTGATGTCAATTCCACTTTCGATACTTGAAGAATCGCCATCGAACTGCAATGACGTTCAAACAATTGCTGTTGAAAATGGTTTGGTTCGAGCTGACAGGCACTCAAAAATGCTTTTTTTAATTTGAGAAACAAAATATACAACAAATTCTTGATTTGGTAGTTGAGTTCTGTATTGACTACTTCAACTTTATATTGATAGAATTTTTCTATGAACGTTTTTATCATTGCCAAGAAAGTCTAAGAAGGACTCTTATAAACTCATTCGTGCGATTTTTTGAACATTTTAGCAAGCCTTAAACATTATTTGATAACAAATTTCTCAATTATTTAATTTGTTTCGAGTGCAACATTCTCGAATCTTAGTTTGTCTTTATTGCTTGCAGTTTCAAGTTGATATTCGTGAGAAATAATAATAAAATCAAGTAAGATGGTTGTAGTTGAGAAATCCAGACTAGATGATACCCTGAACACTAAGCTTTACGCATACAATCAGTACTTGGAAGTATGTGTATGTATGTATGTAGACTGCATCCTTTACCTAACTTCAATACTCTAGATCTCCGGTTTATCTTAACCGATGTCAATGAAAATTTCAAAGATTGTCATTATTTAGTCTAATGTTTCAAACTGCATCATAAAGTTATCCAAATTCAAGATTTTGTTGTTATCGATAACATGTGTATATCGGAAACGGTTAAAGTTATCGAAAATTTGATTGTCATTATTTCGTCTAATATTTCAAAAGGCATCTCAAAGTTTTCCAAATTCAAGATTTTGTTGTTATCGATAACATGTGTATATCGGAAACGGTTAAAGTTATCGAAAATTCGATTGTCATTATTTCGTCTAATATTTCAAAAGGCATTTTCCAAATTCAAGATTTTGTTGTTATCGATAACATATGTATATCGGAAATGGTTAAAGTTATCGAAAATTCGAAACAAACTTGTACTGCCTATGGATTAAGCGAGCTTATGTACCAAATCTGGAGTCTCTAGCTCATTTATACATACAGATGGACATATCGATATATATATCGACTATCGATTGACTCCACTGTTGATGCTGATCAAGTATATATATACTTTATGGGGTCGGAGATGCTTCCTTCTGACTCTTACAGACTCTTGCACAAAAACATTTTCAATGGGTTTAGGCTAAAAAAAATATCTTTCGCTTTTGTACAACATCTACTACTTTTGTGACTCGTGTAATCGATTACATTTCCCTTCCAACTCTACTTTATGTTTGTGGTTGTTGCGTGACTATTATTAGTAATGTACTTGTTAATGCTTTTAGTCTGTAGTCAATATGAAATATTGGGCTATAATTGTAGGTATTAGTAGGCGTGTTGCTTATCAATCAATTGAAATGAGTTATTAAAAATGTATTCCGGGCAACAAAATTCCCAGTTCGATTTTACAGAGTGCAACCATATATATTAAGCTAATGACAAATCCAACAACACGCAATATGCTTAATTGAATCGTTTATGATTTGTTACAGTACTTTAAGTAATATCTTATGTTGAGTAACTTATTATTCGCTCATTCGAAAGTAATGAAAATTGAGTTTCCAAAACAATGTTGTGCGAATTATTATTAAACTCGTATTAATCAGTTTGATCTTCATAAACTTGAGTGGAAACTTTAACAATTTGTTGCCAGAGTTGCCACCGTTTACAGCTCGTAAAGCTTAAATGTTACTTTGCACTTTATTCAATTAAGATTGCCAACTCAGTGTAAGTTATAGCCAAACCTTTGGAGTTTAACCTCTTACCTTTTGTCAGCACAGCTTACACGTGAAACCTTCTAAGTCTATGTCAAGCATTAAGAACCCGTCAGCGGGTTCCACATCCACATACAATATAAAGCGCTTAGTGCAACACAATGCTGTTGTGGCGTGCAACAAAAAGTCCAATGTGTTTTTAGTGCCCAACTCATAAACAGTTCACACAAATAGTAATAATGTGCACATAAATCGTATTCCATTCCATTCCATTCCGTTTCGCTTCGCTTCGACTCGTAGTCGATGATTTAGTTAAAATGTGGGCGCCTTTTGGGGCTGTCCCTGATTGCTTAATCATGTTGTG
The DNA here is from genome assembly GCA_035044485.1 of Scaptomyza reducta. Lineage (NCBI taxonomy): Eukaryota > Metazoa > Arthropoda > Insecta > Diptera > Drosophilidae > Scaptomyza > Scaptomyza reducta. The sequence goes on along the minus strand of JAWNNV010000787.1, from coordinate 101,404 downwards.
TTGAGTTGTGTGGCGGGAAATACCTAAATTGAAAAACACCACAGGAGAGCTGACCAACTGCGAGAAGCGAGGAAGAAGTGGGGGAGAAGTGGGTAAGAAGTGAGGAAGAAGCGGGGAATAAGCGGGGAATAAGCGGGGAAGAAGCGGGGTAGAAGCGGGGAAGAAGCGAGGAAGAAGAGTTTAAGAAGCGAGGAAGAAGTGGGGAAGAAGCGAGGAAGAAGCGAGGAAGAATGGGGGAATAACGGGGAAGAAGCGGAGGAAGAAGTGGGTAAGAAGCGAGGAAGAAGTGGGGAAGAAGTGGGGAAGAAGCGAGGAAGAAGCGAGGAAGAAGCGAGGAAGAAGCGAGGAAGAAGCGAGGAAGAAGCGGGGAAGAAGCGAGGAAAAAGCAAGGAAGAAGCAAGGAAGAAGCGGGGAAGGAGCGAGGAAGAAGCGGGTAAGAAGCGGGGAAGGAGCGAGGAAGAAGTGGGGAAGAAGCGGGGAAGAAGTAAGGAAGAAGTGAGGAAGAAGTGGGGAAGAAGCGAGGAAGAAGCGGGGAAGAAGTGGGGAAGAAGCGAGGAAGAAGTGGGGAATAAGCGAGGAATAAGCGGGGATGAAGCGGGGAATAAGCGGGGAAGAAGCGAAGAAGAAGCGGGGAAGAAGAGAGGAAGAAGTGAGAAAGAAGCGGGGAGTAAGCGAGGAAAAGACGAGGAAGAAGGGAGGAAGAAGCGGAGCAGAAATGAGGAAGAAGCGAGGAAGAAGTGGGGAAGAAGCGGGGAAGAAGCGAGGAAGAAGCGGGTAAGAAGTGGGAAGAAGCGAGGAAGAAGCGATGAAGAAGCAGGAGAGAAGCGAGGAAGCAGCGGGGAAGAAGCGCGGAAGAAGCGGGGAAGAAGCGAGGAAAAGACGAGGAAGAAGCGGAGCAGAAGTCGGGAAGAAGCAAGGAAGAAGTGGGGAAGAAGCGAGGAAAAGACGAGGAAAAGTCGAGGAAAAAGTAGGTGCTATAAGTTGGATGCAAGGAAGCAAATACTTGTCGATGGGTCAAAAGTAATCATGACAACGACTTCGTCTCTTCTTCTTCTGCCACGTTCGCAAGGACTCAGCTGTGGCAACAAATGATGTTTTTTTTATAATGACTCAACACGCCCACGAGTCGTCTCGACTTTGCTCAAAACATAATGTGCGATTGGCATTTACAACATATACATACATATATATATATAGATTTTATATTGGCCGTATATTGAGTAAAGCGCCAATAATGACGCCTGCCCACACACACACATACACACGCACACACACACACACACACACATTTGCACACACTCTGAGAGACATTAGATGATGAATGAGCATATTGAACAATGGATGCTGCCTACATCATTCAATTCAATTCGCATCGATCTTTGGAGGAGCATTTAAATGGGTTTTTTTGCCATTTCATTATCGGTTTAATCAGCGGTCCTTGTGTGTCCTGTGCCATAAACATTAAGCTGTCGTTACGTAAAAGTAATTAATTTCCCCGAGCACTTTATTGTTTTACAACGCTCTTCGCTTCAACGACAACAACTTCAATTTCTAATAGAGTCATTACATTTTGTCCAGAGTGTGTTCGAGTTGTCATTAAATCTTATTGTTAAGTGTGACAGAATATACAATTATATAACATTGGTAAAGAAAAGAAGCAGAAGAGTGGAAGAAACTAACTTCGATGCAAATGGAGTCAGCTCAAAGTCGGATTCCAGCATAGCCATAATCAGCTGAACAATGAATATGTCTAAGTACTATCTATCAGCATTATACTTAAGCACCACTAAAACAGAATGTAAAACCCTTACGAACATTTCTCATTCAGCAAACATCGCAAAAAAACCAAACTTTAATGGCATTTCGAACATTTGCTTTGAGTTCCTTTTTTTTATGATAAAAAAGTTAAGTATCCCACCAAGAGAAATAATCAAAGTAGTAAAGTTCTTATCCTGCGACAATTTGTAGCTAGAAATATAAATATTTATTGCGTTTTAAATGCTCGAGTATTATTTAAGCTAAGCTTTGAGTTCCTTTTTTTTATGATACAAAAAGTTAAGTATCCAACCCAGAGAAATAATCAAAGTAGTAAAGTTCTTATCCTGCGACAATTTGTAGCTAGAAATATAAATATTTATTGCGTTTTAAATGCTCGAGTATTATTTAAGCTAAGCTTTGAGTTCCTTTTTTTTTATGATACAAAAAGTTAAGTATCCCACCAAGAGGACCTTCAAACAACTAGTAAAGTTCTTATCCTGCGACAATTTGTAGCTAGAAATATAAATATTTATTGCGTTTTAAATGCTCGAGTATTATTTAAGCTAAGCTTTGAGTTCCTTTTTTTTTATGATACAAAAAGTTAAGTATCCAACCCAGAGAAATAATCAAAGTAGTAAAGTTCTTATCCTGCGACAATTTGTAGCTAGAAATATAAATATTTATTGCGTTTTAAATGCTCGAGTATTATTTAATCCGAGCAAGCAACAGTTATGACATCGATGCTAATGAGCTTACATAAATTATGCCAATAAAAGTCTCTCGCTCTCTCTCTTATCTCTTATCTGTGCTCGATGTGATTCATGGATGAGTCCTGGCACACACACGCGGGACACTTTATCAAATGGCCAAATGGTAGCCAAGCAACGCAATTAACGTGCTTTGGCATGTGCCCCACTCGGCGTCTCTCATGTTGAATGCTTGCCACACGTGCAACAGCATTTGCTTTTGTCCACACTCACAGAAGTTAAATCTTCGTTTGTCTATCAGTTGTTTTCATATATATATGATAAAGTTTCCTTTTCAAATGCATAAACTTGAGTCCTTAAATTCCGAACTTAATATTTAACAGCAACATTTTTAGTTCTGGATTCAAGTAATGAGAATATCTTAAACTTTTTTATACCCTGAACCCATTGAAAATGTGTAAAAAGGGTATAATGGTTTTGTGCAAAAGTATGTAACAGGCAGGAGGAAGCATCTCCGACCCCATAAAGTATATATATTCGTGATCAGCATCAACAGTGGAGTCAATCGATAGTCGATATATATATCGATATGTCCGTCTGTATGTATGAACAGCTAAAGACTCCAGATTTGGAACATAAGCTCGCATAATCCCAAGGCAGTACAAGTGTGTTTTCAATTTTCGATAACTCTTCCCGTTTCCGATATACAAATGTGATCGATAACAACAAAATCTTGATTTCGAATTTTCGATAACTATTCCCTTTTCCGATATACATATGTATTTTCGATAACAACAAAATCTTGAATTCGAATTTTCGATAACTATTCCCGTTTTCGATATACACATGTTATCGATAACAACAAAATCTTGAATTCGAATTTTCGATAACTTTTTCCGTTTTCGATATACACATGTAATCGATAACAACAAAATCTTGAATTTGGAAATCTTTTTGATGCAGTTTGAAACATTAGACGAAATAATGGGAATCTCTGAACATTTTATTGAAATCGGTTGAGAAATACTGGAGATATGGAGTATTGAAGTTAACGTATACAATACACACACTCACACATACTTACAAACATTGACTGTACGCAATACAGATAAGGTTCAGGGTATAGTCTAGTCGGTATTTCTCGACTAGATCCTTCTTACTTGTTTTTTTTATAATTCTTCTAAGTGTAGCTATCTGTAACAAATGCCTTGCTGCCTGTTTCTAGCTGTCTGTCTGACTTGTCTGACCTGTCTCCCTGTCTTGCTGTCTCCCTTTCTTCCTGTCTCCCTGTCTTCCAATCCCCCTGCCTTCCTATCCCCCTGCCCCCTTTCTTCCTGTCTGTCAGTCTGACCTCTCTGGGCATTCATTTGTCCCCCATTTGTTGAATGGATGCTCTTGAAGAGTTGCACGTTGCACGCGCTCCCAGAATAAAGCATAACTTTTGGACTCTTGTCGCACATATATTTGGTTTTTCTCATTTCATCATGAACATCTGCTCGTCGCATAATGAGTTTCGCTCTAACTTACTTATCTCATTTCCGTGCAGACACACACAAGCACAGTTCTTGGTCGTTCCTTAGATACTTACTGTACCTTTGGTGTGTGTGTGTTTGTTTGTGTGTGTGTCTGCATACCTCTTGACTAAATTAAATCTAATGCCGCTGCTTCTTGTCGTTGCCAAACAACTTCATTAAGGGCCAACGTCCATCACCTGGCTGGCCAGCAAACATCTCCTTCCAATCTCCCAGCCAGCTTTGACCTTCTTCAACGTGATTTGATGATGTGCCACTTTGTACAGCAAAAGGTGTCTAGAGATGGTCGTCCTTATTGTCCTGATTTTCGTGCTGGCCAAAAATCCAATTTCGTTCGTGCGTTTTCTTCTCTTGAGCAGAACTTAATCTCAGATATGTATGAAAAGTTCTCTTTTGGGGTTAGTTACTTTCAGGCATAAAGTTTGCGGTTAGATACTATCACGAATACAGTTTACTTAAGTTTAAAGTTGAAGGAAAAGATTTCTAGCTAAAAATGCTTGGAATAAAAGCATGATAAATGAAAATAGATTGTTGTTAAGATGAATCTTAATTTACTTGCAACACAAAATATCTAAAACATTTTGGAATCTAATTTCAGAATCTCAAAATGTTATTGGTGACTTTTTATACCCTGAACCCATTGAAAATGGTTAAAAAGGGTATAAGGGTTTTGTGCAAGAGTATGTTACAGGCAGAAGGAAGCATCTCCGACCCCATAAAGTATATGTATTCTTGAACAGCATCAACAGCAGAGTTGAATTAGTCGATACATTTATCGATATGTCGGTCCGTATGTATGAACGCGTCGATCTCAGAGCCTATAAGAGCTAGAGACTCCAGATTTGGAACATAAGCTCGCCTAGTCCCTAGGCAGTACAAGTTTGTTTTGAATTTTCGATAACTTAAACCGTTTCCGATATACACATGTTATCGATAACAAAAAAATCTTGAATTATCGATATAGTCGATATAGCCATAGTCCCTAATCCCTTGGCAGTACAAGTTTGTTTTCGAATTTTCGATAACTCTTCCCGTTTCCGATATACACATGTTATCGATATCTACAAAATCTTGAATTATCGATATAGTCGATATAGCCATAGTCCCTAATACCTTGGCAGTACAAGTTTGTTTTCGAATTTTCGATAACTCTTCCCGTTTCCGATATACACATGTGATCGATAACAGCCAAATCTTGAGTTTGGAAAACTTTTTGATGCAGTTTGAATGATTAGATTAAACAATGACAATCTGTGAAGATTTTATTGAAATCGGTTCAGAAACACTGGACATATGGAGTGTTGAAGTTAGCGTATACTCACACACACTCACACATACTTGCAAGCACTGACTGTATGCGTAAAGTATAGGGTTCAGGGTATACTCTAGTCGGGATTTCTCGACTAGAGCTTTCTTACTTGTTTTTCTGATATTATCAAAGATTTTTTTAATAATTTAGTTTGAGAAGTATTCCTCAAGTATTCCTTGCATACCTGAGCTTACTTTTATTGAAATATGTTAGCATTTAGCATACTTAAGTTTGTTTTTAGCCAGCAATAAGTTGCCTCGAAGCGTATTACACAAAAATGTTGCCACAGGCAACTAAGTAAGCAACGAAAATATTTAAAACAAAACTTTTTCGAACGATGCACAAAAAAAAAAGAAAAAATTACTTCCTATTAAACTACTTACTGTGGGTGCTACTCAATTTGTGGCGAGGGTCTTGTTTTAACAAGTCAACGAAGAGAGAGCGGGGGCAGCGAGGGAAGACGAAGCCAAGGGTCCATTTACTTTTGCTTCTTGGTTAGTTTTAACGCTCAGCTTTTGCTCGCTGCTGTCTTGCTTTTTCCAAATTTCGCTTGCTAATGCTTTTGATTACTTTTAATTACAATTTCGCTGCTAGGTTGCTACGTTGATAAACAACGCATGCCAACTCCCCTCTTCTCTCCCTCTCTCGCTCTCCATCTGCAGTTATGTTTATCAAAAAACTTTTTGTGCAGTCAGCTGTTACTTGAGCTGGGTCTTAAAAAGGCGTCGTTCCATTATATATCTCCTCTCTTTCATATTTTTTTAATGCTTTCCTTTTTGTCTCTTTTTGACTTAATTGGTCGCTTAACGCCCGGGCCCAGCTCATTAACCATCTCTCAGAGGCAGCGTGCAGCAATTTCTCACTCGAGTTTTGTTTACTTTCATATACAGTTGGATGGGAAATAGTGTAAAATCCATTAAAAACAAGTACAATCGCTTGAAAATTCTAGAACACCTTATAAAACACTTATTTGAAGTGATGTTGCCTTCTAGTTTGTGACTAGTAGAAATATAGTTGTCGCCTAAAAGTATGCAACAATATTGAAAATGTACCGCCAGTTTGCCCGCGAAGCTGTTTGAACTAAAATCATTGCATACCTCTAGGCGGCACATTAAAATCAAATCAAAATTTGTGCATAAATTTGAGTTTTGAATTAATTAATCTCGTTTTAAATACAATACCTACCGAATTTGCCATATGTGTGCCAAATACCGTGTACGGAATACGATTATGATTGCCCCAGGCAGGCAGATTGCCCCATGTGTCAAGTGTGGCATGCATGCGGGGCAGTTGTGAAATGCTCTCGCCTCAAATGTTATGCAACAATTAGAATATTTATTGCAGCTGACATGACATGTTTTCAGATTTTAAAAACCAAAAAAAATAACGTTTCACACGTTAAAAACTCTGAAAACTATATGAACTGTACTATACACTAACAAAAAATATATATAAAATATATAATAAATGGAAATAATTTTTTTTTTATAAATTTTTTATTACAAATAGTATTTTTAAGTTATTAATAACTCAGTAAGAACATAACTTTGCTTTTAAGTGTTGAGCAATGACTTACTGTCATGTTGACTTAATTATTTAAAGCACTTTAAATAATGCAGTGTATAAAAGTTCAGTTTTGGGAAATGTGAAACGAGAATTTTACACAACAACCAAGAACAATCATAATAATAAGAATGCGACTCGTCTTTCTCATGAGTGCATAATTAATAATGATAGCAGAAACAGGCGACGTCGCGTTCGAAGTTTCGCGTTCTGTTTAATGATGATAATGTGAGAAGGGCGCCTCAGGTAACAGCAAGTAACAGACACACAGACAGAGAGAGAGAGAGACAAAGAGAGAGAGAGTAATGGAAAGAGAGAGCGTTTGAACTGTCTTTCAACCTGTTGCTTTCAATCGTTGCTTTCAATCGTGCCGCTAAATCCCAGCGATCGACTTAGCAGCTCAGTCAACGAACGTGTCTCGAGCCAAGCGGACGTCCGAGTCGCTTACGTGTGTGTGTAAGGTGTGTGTGAGTGCATTAGTGTTAGTGTATTTGAGTTTGCCGGTTTGAGATTTATTACATTTCTACCTGTGCGCAAGAAGTATATATATATATTTTATTTGATAAAGCAAAAAAAAAAAAAAGTATCTGAAAGATACAATCGAAAAGGCAGCGAAAGACAACGAACAGAAACGACGCGACTTAGCGAAAAACAACAACAAAACGAAGCAATAAGAATTTCTTTAGGCCACCACAAATATTTGGCCAAAAACAAAAATATATACATATATATATATATAATAAAACCAAAGCAACGAATATTGAGCAAAGTCTGCAAACAAGAAAGTATCTCCATAACGAAAAGGTAAAGTTAAATAACAACAACAACGATTACACTACGTGCACAATTGCGCAATTATAATAGTTTGCATCTCTTTTCGTATTCTTAAGCTTCTTGTTTACTTCACATGCTTTGCAAATATGCAGAAGAATCAGCAGCTGAAGTAGCTACAGCTGAAGCAAAAGCTGAAGAATTGTGTTTAAAGAAATGCGCTTCTTTAAGTTATTTTAACGGTTCGGCTGTAAATTTAATTAAAGCACAGACGCGAAACAAACACACAAACACACACACACACACAAACACACACACACACACACACACACACATACACAAACACACACACCAACACACACAAACACACACACACACACAAACAACAAATATTAATGCAAACAAAGGCGCGACACTGCGGCAATAAGGTGTAGAACAGAATACTTATACAAGGAAATATTTATACGTGAACACAACAAGCCACAATCCCTTTTGTATCTGCTTATCTGTATGTGTGTGCCTTGTACACTCAGAAAAAAACATGAAAAAAATCTTGTTAACATAAGATTCTGGAAGATTTTTATCGGCTCTGTTTATAACCATTCAGAAAACTGAGAAAATTTAACTTAACTTTAAATAGTAAGCAAGTTCTATCAATAACATCCTCAAAGGCATACCTAGTCTTACAATAACCCCTTTCTCGCAGTGCATTCAGAAAAAAACATGAATAAATCTTGTTAACAAAACATTCTGGAAGACTTTTATCAGATCTGTTTATTAACATTCAGAAAACTGAGTAAATTTTATCTTAACTTTAGTTAGTAAGCAAGTTCTTATATAAACATAATCCCTAAATGACTTCCTCGTCATACAATAACCAATTTTCTCGCTGCGTTCAGAAAAAAACATGAAAAAATCTTGTTAACAAAATATTCTGGAAGACTTTTATCAGATCTGTTTATAACCATTCAGAAAACTGAGAAAATTTATCTCAGCTTTAGTTAGTATGCAAGTTCTTATATAAACACAATCCCTAAATGACTTTCTCTTCACCACCACTTTTCTCCCAGTGCATTTAAGTCTTCTTCTTTCAGATCAGTTTATAACCATTCAGAAAACTGAGAAAATTTTATCTTAACTTTTATCCTCGTCATACTCTTTTCTCGCAGTGCATTTAAGTCTTCTTCTTTGAGATCAGTTTATAACCATTCACAAAACTAAGAACATTTTATCTTAACTTTAGTTAGTATGCAAGTTCTTAGAACAACATCATCCTCAAAGAAATTCCTCGTCATACTCTTTTCTCGCAGTGCATTTAAGTCTTCACAATGTAACGTATCTTTATGCCAGTTTTTTTTTGGGGTCGTTGAAAGCGCATTACACAAACAGCTCACGCATCGAATACCCGAATGCACCCACTCCAGCTCGAACTCCGAAGAACCTTCTTCTTCTTGTGTATCTTATGAATGCGTATGTGATTTCATATATATATATATATATGCTGTAGTAAGCCTTAAGTCGTTGTTATTGTTACTGAACTCGTTCAGCTTAATTCTTATGCCGCACGTCTCTCAAATATTTATACTTTTGTGTTGCTCGCTGTTGCCAAAATACTTGCAATCGTTAGCCGCATATGCAAAAACCACATTTGATGGCTCCATCAATTTGAATGAATTTGCACTTTGAGATTCTCAACCTCGTCTCGAGTATGACTAATGAAAAGCTGTTGCTGTTGTGTCTTGTTATTCAGTTAAGTATGTTGTAGGTGTGAATTTCGTTCCAACAACTTTTCATGCCTTTGAACCTCTCTCTGTGTACGCTATCTGTCCAAATAGCTCAGACAGATTGCAAAAAGCGTTCACATAACTGTTTCATATACTATATATTCGTACTATATATTCGTACTATATATTCGTACTATATTATATTCGTACTATATATTCGTACTTATAGATATATATTTATTTGTATTACGTGTTTCTTGTGTTCAAATCAAATTAACATCTTTCATATCTTTAACTGTTCCATATACTATATATTCGTACTATATATTCGTACTATATATTCGTACTATATATTCGTACTATATATTCGTACTATATATTCGTACTATATATTCGTACTTATAGATATATATTTACTTGTATTACGTGTTTCTTGTGTTCAAATCAAATTAACATCTTTCATATCTTTAACTGTTCCATATACTATATATTCGTACTATATATTCGTACTATATATTCGTACTATATATTCGTACTATATATTCGTACTATATATTCGTACTATATATTCGTACTTATAGATATATATTTATTTGTATTACGTGTTTCTTGTGTTCAAATCAAATTAACATCTTTCATATCTTTAACTGTTCCATATACTATATATTCGTACTATATATTCGTACTATATATTCGTACTATATATTCGTACTTATAGATATATATTTATTTGTATTACGTGTTTCTTGTGTTCAAATCAAATTAACATCTTTCATATCTTTAACTGTTCCATATACTATATATTCGTACTATATATTCGTACTATATATTCGTACTATATATTCGTACTATATATTCGTACTATATATTCGTACTATATATTCGTACTTATAGATATATATTTATTTGTATTACGTGTTTCTTGTGTTCAAATCAAATTAACATCTTTCATATCTTTAACTGTTCCATATACTATATATTCGTACTATATATTCGTACTATATATTCGTACTATATATTCGTACTATATATTCGTACTATATATTCGTACTTATAGATATATATTTATTTGTATTACGTGTTTCTTGTGTTCAAATCAAATTAATATCTTTCATATCTTTAAAACTTGAGAGTAAAATGAGCTCAGAGTAAAACTTTTCTTAGCCCATTTAAAGTTGAATGACATCAGTTGAAAGTGACACAGATACAGATATATATATATATATATATATATATATATAGTCTGTGGTGTGTGTTTGCGTCACTTATATCTATATATATATATATATGTTTATTCACTTTGGAAAAGCGTTAAGCTGTAGATTTGAATATTTGATTATCCATTCACAAAAGTGAAAATCAGCAATATTATTATTTAACTAACTTGATTGACAATAATTGCTAGCTTGAAAGAAAACTTAAATATTTGTTAGAGCAGCGAAAGCTAAAGAGTTAAAAAAAACGTTTAAATACTCCAAAATTCATTGCCTCTTTCTAGTTAGATAAGGCCAACAAATTCGGCTTATCAAAACTTTTGTCTTTGCTTATTTAGACATTATGTCACGAGAGCAGCAGCAGCAAACGTTTAGCGAAGTATTAGCATTCGCAGTTCGTTGACCATGTCAGACACGTACCATGAATTATCGTTCCGTACCACACTGAACCGTACCATAACATATAATGTATACATTTGAGTGGAGCATAAGCCGCATAAGGAGCGTTTAGTTTAGTTTACATTGAGCTAAATATTGTGTCCGACTGTGAGATGAGTTCATTAATCATTTATGTATAGCTTGGACCATTGACCACGCCTTCTGGGCGTAAGCGAATACCCTTGCGAGACGGGGTATAATAACTTGGTGATAGGTTGGAGAACTTAATGAATGTTAAACTATCTAAAAGACTTCATTAAGCTAAATATTTGTTGCTCTTAACGTTTAGTTTTAACGTACCGATATCCTATCGATAAATAAAATTTGATTTCGTGGATATGTAGTTAGAATTTATAGAGTAGATAAAGCTAACCGTTAAAACTGACCGTTAAAACTGATCGTTAAAACTAATCGTTGAAATTCTTCTAACGTACCGATATCCTATCGATAAAAAAATTAGATTGGCTGCATATGTAGTTAACGTACCGATATCCTATCAATAAATAAAGTTTGATAGTTAGAACATATCGTGTAGATAAAACTAACCGTTAAAATTCTGCCGGTTAAAAACTTTCCGCTAGAATAAATCACTCAACTTTTTGTCATTCTTTGAACAAGAAACTATAATGTTTAAAAGCCACTTTTCGACTCGATAAAGTGAAGAACTCTTTAAGAGACGTGCCTCAGGGTATTTGAGTCTCCATTTGCTGTTCTCACTTGTCCAGCCTTCTTTTGCTGCCTGCCTCCCATTAATCATTATCATTTTCAGCAGCTTTCAGCTTCACTAAACTATATATTTCTCGCTCTTAACGTTTAGTTTTAACGTACCGATATCCTATCGATAAACAAAATTTGATTAGCTGCATATGTGGTTAGAAGTTTATCGAACAGATAAAGCTAACAGTTAAAATTCTGGTGGTTAAAAGTTTGTAGTTGGAATAAATCATTCAGCTTTTTTCCGAAACGAAAATGTTTAACAGACACTTTTCGACTCGATAAAGTGAAGAACTCTTTAAGTGAAGAACTCTTTAAGTGAAGAACTCTTTAAGTGAGGAACTCTTTAAGTGAAGAACTCTTTAAGAAACGTGCCTCAGGGTATTTGAGTCTCGACCTGATCTGTTCTCACTTGTCCAGCCTTCTTTTGCTGCTTGCCTTCCATTAATCATTATAATTTTCAGCAGCTTTCAGCTTTCCATCATTCTGTTTGCTTTTCGTTTTTACTCTGTTCGTTATTCTATTTCCGTTAAATAAATAAATCGAGTTTGGTTATTTATTTTTTTTAGCCAGCAGTTAAATGTGCGTATGCGTAATTTATTATAATTAATGCATCGAATACTGACAGCTATTGAGTTTAATAATAATAACAATATTTTTCACCTTGTATTTGCATTTCATAATGAAAAACAGCTGCCAAAACGAGTGAAAGATACTTTCGGTTAATGCCCCACCCAAATTCGTCAACTTATTGGCCAGATGGCGATAAAGGTCGCTGATAAAGGCCAAAATGAGGTTGACTCTTTGTTGAAACAAAAACGTCGAATTAAGCCAAATGCAAATAAGGTTAACAGTAGTTTAACGAGACGAGAACTATGATTGTCTCTGATACCAACAGCTTCAACGAATGCTAAATAAACAAATAAAAGACACAAACGAAATAAGAAAGGTAATAAAGCAGAAAGTTTAACCCACTAATGAAGTGAGAACATTAAAGTGGGAAGAAGTGTTGACAATGATATTTTGATATTGATGATGGGGCACGTTGCAAAATGCACTTTGTCAACATTTTGAGTGGCTCTCAATTCATGTTTTTGTGTCTTTTATTTCCAGCGAACGGAAAAGCGTTCGACTTTTCTTTCATTTCACTTTATTTGAAAAAAAAATGGAGTATGAAAAACAATTTGCTTAATTGGAAAAACTAAGAAATGATGAAGAACGGAAAAATGATTTTGATGACTTTTGCAACTAGAACTATTGCGAAATGTTGCAAAGAACTTTTGAAAAGAGCAAAGAGCATACGTTTTATGGCTTATATCCGTTCTGGCGGCTTTTTAGATCGTGATGCCAAAAGCAAATTCACAGCTATAATTATAGTCAAATTAACGCGCCACCAAATTGGTTAAATCGAATTAAATACAGAAATCGCAATTGAACAGCAATGAGAAAAATACAAAACAGAAAGATAAAACAAAACTGGAAGCCGTCAATAACCGTCATTAGATGCCAACTATGTTGTTGTGGTTGTTGTTCAATGGCCAAAAGCGTTGTGTTGGCAAAAAGCAACTTGGCCCGAGAATGTGACGGAAAAAATCTCGATTGTAATGCGAGAAAAACGAGGCTGATTTTAATCACAGTCGATTTTAGTATTTGACAAATATACATATATATATATATATATATATATTTCGAAAAATGTTTAGAACTGTTGCGGGGGCAGTTGGGGTAGGGAGGAGCTGGAAAAGGCGATGAATCAGAATGACGGTCAACGGAAACGCAGCTGTTTGTGAATTGTAAAGTAAAACAATATTATTTGGCGGTTTTTTTTATACCCTGAAGCCATTGAAAATGGGTAAAAAGGGTATAATGGTTTTGTGCAACAGTATGTAACAGGCAGAAGGAAGCATCTCCGACCCCATAGAGTATATATATTCTTGATCAGCATCAACAGCCGAGTTTATATTATCGATATATATATCGATATGTCCCTCCGTATGTATGAATGCGTCGATCTCAGAGACTATAAGAGCTAGAGACGCCAGACAAAAGGTGCATAAGCTCACCTAATCCCTAGGCAGTACAAGTTTGTTTTCGAATTTTCGATAACTTTCCCCGTTTCCGATATACACATGTTATCGATAACAACAAAATCTTGAATTATCGATATAGTCGATATAGCCATAGTCCCTAATCCCTAGGCTGTACCAGTTTGTTTTCACATTTTCGATAACTCTTCCCGTTTCCGATATACACATGTTATCGATAACAACAAAATCTTGAAATATCGATATAGTCGATATAGCCATAGTCCCTAATCCCTTGGCAGTAGAAGTGTGTTTTCGAATTTTCGATAACTCTTCCCGTTTGCGATATACACATGTGATCGATAACAACAAAATCTTGAATTTGGAAATCTTTGTGATGCAGTTTAAAAGATTAGACGAAGTAATGACAATCTGTGAACATTTTATTAAAATCGGTTGAGAAACACTGGAGATATGGAACATGAAGTAAAGACTGTATGTAGTATAGGGGTATACACACACACACTCACACATACTTGCAAACATGAACTGTACGCTTAAAGTAAAGGGTTCAGGGTATAGTCTAGCCGATTTTTCTTAACTATTTGTTTTCTTTATTTACTTTTTGGCGCACAGGCTGTGAAATATTGTAACAAAACAAAACGCAAAAAAAAAAATCATATTATTTGTTTTTGTTATTGTTTTTGTTATTGTTGCGTGGCATCAGCTGCGTTTAAGTATGTTTTGTTCTATTGCTTGTTTGCCTTTTTGTGTTGATTGCCCGAGCAACAAGCCATTCAATTTGTTGTCTTTGAAGCTTAATGGGCCTTTAATCAATGTGCTTTTTTATTCTTTTTTATTCGGCTTTCCATTGTATCTCTAGCTAATGAAATATCTAAGCAATCGAATCGCATAAAAGTTTCAACTGGAAACTGAATTGATTTATATATATTTATATATGCATAGTTGTCAGTTTGAATTTGCGATGAAAGAACAAATCAGCGGCTTTAGCCAACTGCAGTTTGTGATTAATCGAGATACAGATACACTATCTTGTCCAATGGGTATATCGACGATAAGCTGCTTGTTGGCTTGAGAGACTCATGAGAATCAAAAATGCTTATAGCTTTAGTACTATATGTTTTACTGTTTCGAACAGTTTATATGACTCTCCCACATGCTCTCTCTCCCTTCTTCGACCTTCTGCTGTCTCTTTCGCGCGCATCAGTGTGTCATAGTTTTGTGTAACATTCTTAAATGTATTTATAACCATTACCAAACTGGTTTCTAGACAACAACAGCAACAATGAACAATGCGCTATTTAAGGCCAGACAGAGAAGGAGAGAGGGAGAGTGAGAGAGAAGGGGTGATAGGGAAGGGGAGAGAGAAGGGGGAGTAGAGGTTGTTCAGTAGCTGCCTGCAATTTGCCTTTTTAGCCCCAACTGTGTTTGTTGTTCAGTTGTTGGCGTCTGATTTCATCTTTTGATAATTGCACGCAATTTTCACGCGGCGCCCACACACACACACACACACACACACTGAAACCACAAGCAACAACAACACGTAAGAAGACTCTAGTCGAGAAATCCCGACTAGACTATACCCTGAACCTCATACTTTAAGCGTATAGTCAGTGCTTGCAAGTATGTGTGAGTGTGTGTGTATATTGCATACGATCTTAACTTCAATACTCCATATCTCCAGTGTTTCTCAACCGATTTCAATACAATTTTCACGGATTGTCATTATTTAGTCTAATTTTTCAAACTGCATCAAAAAGTTTTTAAAATGCAAGATTTTGTTGTTATCGATAACATGTGTATATCGGAAACGGGAAGAGTTATCGAAAATTTGAAACAAACTTGTAATGCGCGGGGATTAGGGACTATGGGTATATCGACTATATCGATAATTCAATATTTTGTTGTTGTCGATAACATGTGTATATCGGAAACGGGAAGAGTTATCGAAATTTTGAATCAAAATTGTACTGCCCAGGGATTAGGGACTATGGCTATATCGACTATATCGATAATTCAAGATTTTGTTGTTATCGATAACATGTGTATATCGGAAACGGGAAGAGTTATCGAAAATTTAAAACAAACTTATACTGCCTAGGAACTAGACGAGCTTATGTACCAAAACTGGAGTCTCTAGCTCATTCATACATACGGACGGACATATCGATATATATATCGACTACCGATTGACTCCACTGTTGCTGCTGATCAAGAATATATATACCGTATGGGCTCGGAGATGCTTCCTCCTGCCTGTTACATACTCTTGCACAAAACCATTATACCCTTTTCAACCATTTTCAATGGGTTCAGGGTATAAAAACTGGTGGCACTTCAAAATTTACAATTGACTCGAGTTCAGCTTTGAGTTGAGAGCTAACTGACTGACTTTATATGGCGGTCTTTGAGTGCACATTATGTGTGTGTGTGTGTGTGTGTGTGTTAGTGTGGGTTGATGTCGCTTTTCGACTATATTATTGGCCGACTTCTTTTGTTCGTGTTGGCTTTAAAGTCACAGCAAATGTTTGTTGTGCATTGATTTCCTTTCCTGCAACATGTTGTATGGAGAGAGTGAGAGAGAGAGAGAGAGACAGACAAACATTGCATTTTCCGTGTCAAGCATATGCGGATGGAAGGCATTTCCTTCTTCATTTCCCACTGCATTATGCTCATTTCCCAGCCAACTAGGCAATAGACAAATAACAACAACAGCAACAACAACCCACTTCTCTTGGCCTTTTATTGCTTTGTTCTCTGTCTTTGTGTTGACTGTTATACAGAGTGTATGTGTGTGTTTGTGTGTGTGTGTTGTGATTGTTTGTTGTTGCCCTTTTTTGGCCTGCATTGCATTGCACTGGACAGCAAATACGCTTGGCTTGGCTAAAGTTGGGGCTTGGCCAAGTCTATGCCTGGCCTTTAGGGCCACTAATGATTTGCTTCGAGACTCGTTTCTCTTTCATGCACTTAAAGAAAATACCCTTCACACCAAGCATATTGCTTACAAACTTCTAGCCAACTTTTCGTTAAGTGCATTTGCTTTTGACCAGAGTCAAATTGGCTCAATCACTCGCAAGTTGCTAGCTTTCATTTGCAACAAAAAAGAAGCCCAGTTTGTCACACGAAAGCCAACTACTATTTCTCAAGTGTTGCAAAACGAAGTCGCAAAAGTTAAATACTTGAAACAATAAAGTTTTTTTTTGCTCGACTTTTATTTTCATATGCCCAAAGTGTGACAGAGAAAGTTCATCGAGCGGATCACCCAAACATAGCATAGTGGCCAAAAACTGAATGAGCCAAATTGTCACTTTGGCTCAAAGAGATTCTTCTTAGGCGATGCGTTGCGCCGAGAGTCTGTGTTGAAAGTAAAAGTTTATTTCGATAGTACTTAAACTTCAGCTGGTGCTTGGGCAAACATATATCATATCATGAACACATTTACCAGCTGCTTTTGGCCATAAACCGGTTCGATATAGGTACACTCCGAAAAAAAAACACGAGAAAAAAACCTGACCTGGCCAGGCTGAAGTAAAAGTAAAGTAAATTTCATTTATGCATGCAACCCGAGTGTACAAAACACACACACACACACACACACACACACACACACACACACACACACACACACACACACACACACACACACACACATTCACAAAGCTACTTGCAACCACACAGCTGGGCAAAGCAATCAAAATGCGTCAACACTGCAAGTCCCAAATAGTACGTGCAAAAACAACAAGTTGCAACAACAAGTTGCAACAACTGTTGCCACTAACATCAACTGACTGAGCGGCTGACTATCAGCAACTGTTTCTGCATTTGTTTAAGGACACTAAGCTGATGGAGTACACTTGAAAACAAATATGGTCACACTTTATGCCTATGCGAAAGTTGAGAACTTTTCGCAATCAACAATTTGTTACTTGCTTTAAAACTTTAAGCTGAGAAGTAAGCTTTAAGAAAACTTAAATGAAATCAAAGTCAGGAACTTTATATTTTTATTTTTTTTTTTTATACATTTTTTATAATTGTTTCTAAATATATTTGGGAGAAAAATATTTCCAGTTCAATAACGAAGTACAAACTGAGAAATGTTAGTTGGCTTAACTATTAAATAATAATAATTAAGCTGAGAAGTAAGCTCTAAGAAAACTTAACTCAAATCAAAGTCAGGAACTTTATATTTTTATTTTTTATAAATTTTTTATAATTGTTTCTAAATATATTGCGAAGAAAAATATTTACAGTTCAATAACGAAGTACAAACTGAGAAATGTTAGTTGGTTTAACTATTAAATAATAATAATATGACTTGGATTATTATTTTAAATATTTTGTAAAATAATTCCTAAATCAATAACATTATTAGCTACATGTCATAAACATTTTCAATTCCCATGCTTACACCATTTTGCTCAGTGCATGGATTAGCATATTTAAAGAGTTGATAGAGTCTGAGAGACATACATCCTTTTTTTCCCACGCTGTCGATGGACTTGATTTAAATGACATATATACTACAAACCAATAACACTAACTCGCATCGATCAGAATCCCTTTTGGCAAAGTAGGACAATCAGAAGTTGCACGGAAAGCAGCTAGAGCTAAACTCTACAATCCAATATAGTATGTATGTGCCACAAAGGAGATTTTATTGGTTTCCATCCATCCTTTTGGCTTCCATGCCAAAGACACACAGGAATTTTCTATTCATTGCGAATAAAGAACTGCGTGTGCACTAAAGGGTTTTTATTTAGTTTTTGTTTTATCCTTTCTTTGTACTTGAGTACTTGCACAACATGCTGCATACATGGGGCATGCATTTGTCCCCATGTGTCATTTTTGGGTCAGGAATTTTTACAAGAATTTCCAGAAAATTAAACATTTCAAACTGTGAATGCAGTATTGGTATTGGGTTCGAGCCTTGACTAAAATGCCTTTCCTTTTGAAAATCTGTTCAGTTTTGACAAAGTTATGGGTTGGGAAAGTTTTGCATCCATCCATTTTTGTCTTTTTGGGTCAGGAATTTTTACAAATATTTAAAAAAAATCTTTTCAAACTGTGAATGCAGTATTGTTTTTGAGATTGATCCATGACTAAAACGCCTTTCCTTTTGAAAATCTGTTCAGTTTTGACAAAGTTATGGGTTTGGAAAGTTTTGCATCCTTCAATTTTTGTCTTTTTTGGGTGAGGAATTTTTTCAAGAATTTTGAAAAAAAATCTCTTTTCAAACTGTGAATGCAGTATTATTATTGAGTTGGATCCATGACTAAAATGCCTTTCGTTTTGAAAATCTGTTCATTTTTGACAAAGTTATGGGTTGGGAAAGTTTTGCATCCTTCCCCATGTGTCTTTTTTGGGTGATGAATTTTTACAAGAATTTTGAAAAAAAAATCTATCATTTCAAACTGGGAATGCAGTATTGTTTTTGAGATCGAACCATGACTAAAACGCCTTTCCTTTTGAAAATCTGTTCAGTTTTGACAAAGTTATGGGTTGGGAAATGTTTACATCCTTCAATTTTTGTCATTTTTTGGGTCAGGAATTTTTACAAAAATTTAAAAAAAATCTTTTCAAACTGTGAATGCAGTATTATTATTAAAATCGAGCCATGACTAAAATGCCTTTCCTTTTGAAAATCTTTTCTTTTTTGACAAAGTTATGGATTGGGAAAATTTTGCTTCCTTAAATTTTTGTCATTTTTGGGTCATGAATTTTTACACAAATTTCGAGAAAATCAACATTTAAACATTTCAAACTGTGAATGCAGTATTACTATTGAGATCGAACCATGACTAAAATGCCTTTCCTTTTGAAAATCTGTTCATTTTTGACAAAGTTATGGATTGGGAAAATTTTGCTTCCTTAAATTTTTGTCATTTTTGGGTCAGGAATTTTTACAAAAAATCGAAAAAAATCTCTGTTCAAACTGTGAATGCAGTATTATTATTAAAATCGAGCAATGACTAAAATGCCTTTCCTTTTGAAAATCTGTTCAGTTTTGACAAAGTTATGGATTGGGAAAGTTTTGCATCCTTCGCCATGTGAAACTTTTTCAAGAATTTCGAGAAAGTTGCTGTTTGTTGTTGCTGTCATATTTAGCTATGTGATTGTTAACCGCTTGTTAAATGCAGCCCTGTCATCATCATCATCAACATTATCCAACACTGGCGCATCTTCCTTCTCTTGAGTGCAGCTGTTGTTTAAAGCAGTTCGTTCGTCTTGACCATTAGTCAATGTCCAATCGAGAGACAGTTCAAACAGTGCGAACAGTAGCACTAAAAGCAACAGCAGGTGAAGCTGAAGCTGAAGCTGAATGTTAACGATAACCTTTCGCAGTTTTACAGTTTTTCAACTTTGTTTTGAGTTTTTCCGTAATTGCGCGTTGCATTTTCAAAATTGTACGCAATTTTCCAAAAGTGTCAACGCATGTCAATTTTTTTGTAGCTGAGAAAAAACAAAATGTTAATTTGTGGCTGTTGTTGCATGTTGCATGTGGCATGACATTCACTTTTTGTCGTTGCTGTAAATGTTTGTTGCAGCTGCAGTTGTATTAAATACCCTATAATGAAAAGGAGTACCAAGCAAATGTTGCTTTTGCTCATTTGCTTAAAGTAAAGAGTATTTGGTAGTCGCTATGCGACTCTTAGCTGCTTGTTTCTCTTGTGCATTGAATGCGTTTGGCATTACATGATACTCATTATTGCACATTTTGTTAAACCATTTACCTGCGGTAACAAACAAACAGACAGAGGGAAAGTTGTGTTGTGTCTGTTTGTCCCTATGCATGAGACAGCAAAAAAGAAACAAGCAGCAAAGCCGCAATGAACTATGTGTAAAGCCCCTTGTTGATACCAATTAATTGCTATAATACTAGCTACTAGCTGCAATTAGCCAAGTCATCGTTTGAGTGGGGGTTAATTATTTGGGGCTTTAGCTTTTTTTCAAGCGTCTAAAATTGTTGTCATTATATTTGGCTTGCATTTTAGTTTAGCCAACAAGTTTACTCATATGATATATTCTTTCTAGCCAGGCTTTACTGTAAATTGCCAACTTAAATATGAATCTTAAGCACTTTCAGTACTTAGCCGCGAACCTTGACAATAAATATATATAGAAAAGTGCGAAGAAAAACTAGAAAATATTTTAGCTATTTTTGCCAGGAATTTTTTTTGCATTATCTGTGAAAACCGTAATAAATATTATATATTTATTTTCTAGCCAGGCTTTACTGTAAATTGCCAACTTAAATATTAATCTTAAGCACTTTCAGTACTTAGCCGCGAACCTTGACAATAAATATATAGAAAAGTGCGAAGAAAAACTAGAAAATATTTTAGCTATTTTTGCCAGGAATTTTTTTTGCATTATCTGTGAAAACCGTAATAAATATTATATATTTATTTTCTTATTCGAATTTGCCTCGAAGCGCACAAGCGTTTATTACATTTTCAAGTGAATTCGCAGAAAAAAAAATATAAAGTTTTTGCTATTTATAAACATATATATATATATATATAGTTGGATATTGATTTCAAAGCGAAAAGTTCAAAAAGAATTCGCTGCTGCTTTGGGTAATCAATATTACAAAAAAAAAAATGGCAAAGCAAAATAGTTGGAAACAACTTTTAACTGCAAGTGACAGTCAAACTGAAAAGTCTTAAAGCAGTTTCGTTCTTTTGTATTATTATTAGTATTATTTATAAACATTTTCACAAACAATCTGTGAACAGCTTAAAGCATGCTTATTTTGTGCATGAATTTTAATTAAATGGCGCTTATAAATAAGCCCAAAGCCAAATTGAATTATATATATATATATAATTAGCTGTTGACCCGGAACGACCAGAAAACAGAAACAAGAAATGTCAATCGCTCAAAGCGCATAACAGTTCGAGATTGTTCAGTTCCTTTGGGGGGTTGGGGGGTTTGATATCAAAGCGCTAACACACTTAATCGAATTTAGCAAGAGTTTCCATTCGGTTTTCCATTAGCTGGATGATTTTCCAATTACCGGCCTGCCAGTTTTTTTTGACCTCAAACAAGCAGGGCGAACGGCGCGTATGCGTAATGTCTACCCAATCGAACGCACATTCGTCATACGCAACGTTGTAGCATGTTGGTGTGCGTGTGTGTGGCACGCAGAAATGCAAATTGACGATGATTGCCAGGGATTTTCTTGTGGTTTTTGACAAATTGCCCGCTTTCTCTTTGTTTTGTCATTGTTTTTATACCCGGAACCCATTGAAAATGGCTAAAAAGGGTATAATGGTTTTGTGCAAGAGTATGTAACAGGCAGGAGGAAGCATCGCCGACCCCATAAAGTATATATATTCGTGATCAGCATCAACAGCGGAGTCAATCGATAGTCGATATATATATATCGATATGTCCGTCTGTATGGATGAATGAGCTAGAGACTTTAGATTTGGAACATTAACTCGCCTAGTTCCTAGGCAGTACAAGTTTGTTTCAAATTTTCGATAACACTTCCCGTTTCCGATATACACATGTTATCGATAACAACAAAATCTTGAATTATCGATATAGTCGATATAGCCATAGTCCCTAATCCCTAGGCAGTACAAGTTTGTTTCAAATTTTCGATAACACTTCCCGTTTCCGATATACACATGTGATCGATAACAACAAAATCTTGAATTATCGATATAGTCGATATAGCCATAGTCCCTAATCCCTAGGCAGTACAAGTTTGTTTCCAATTTTCGATAACTCTTCCCGTTTGCGATATACACATGTTATCGATAACAACAAAATCTTGAATTTGGAAAACTTTTTGATGCAGTTTGGAAGATTAGACGAAATAATGGTAATCTGTGAATATTTTATTGAAATCAGTTGAGAAACATCGGAGATATGGAACATGAAATTAAGACTGTATGTACTATAGGCGTATACACACACTCACACATACTTGCAAGCACTGACTGTATGCGTAAAGTATAGGGTTCAGGGTATAGTCTAGTCGGGATTTCTCGACTAGAGCCTTCTTACGTGTTGTTTTTGTGAAGGGGGCGAAGAAGTACTCGCTACTAAACAGCGAAAAGTTTTGGCATTTCAAATGGATACATAACCAAGCGCATGTGTGTGTTTGTGTGCGTGTGTGTTTCTCTGTGGGCGGTTAAACACACACTCACACATACACAACGATTTTTTCGTCGCTCCCACAAAAAAAGGCCTTAAAAAACGTTTTGTTATTGCTGCTGTTGCTGTCACACATTGTTGCTGTTGCAAAATATGAATATACTTGTGGCAGCAATATTGCTAGCCAACTAACTGCGTGTGTGTGTGTGTGTATGTGTGTGTGTTTGTGTGTGTTTTGAGTGTTTGCCTGAGGCTGCCAACAGAGCGTTGAATATTGAACTACGTTGTTCGGAACTAAAAAAACAGTTTGTATTCGGGATAACGCGAAAAAAAACGTTGAACAAAAAACATATGCAGAATGAAATACTTCCATTTTCGGTTTGTATGGATTAAAGATGTTTGCAGTTGAAGTTTTTTCTTCTTTTTCTTTTTTTGGGATATTGAATAGCTAGGTAAAGCTTTGAGGAGGAATTTCATTGTTAGAATTTTTTCGCAGTTGTAGCAAAGCTCCGGCAATAAGTCAAGAAAATTTTAATAAATAAATGAGCAGGTTTTATTTATTTTATTTTATTTAAGCACAAGCAAAGCATAAGCTAACTTTTCAGCTGCTTTCCGTATTCAATTTTTAGTTGCAGTAATAATAATTAACAAGTTAGAAAGTTCTAGGCGAGAAATCCCCATTAGACGATACCCCGAACCCTATACTTTGCAAGTATGTGTGAGAGTGTGTATACTGCATCTTTTACTTAACTTCAATGTTCCATATCTCCGGTTTTTCTCAACTGAATTCAATTCAAATTTCATAGATTATCATTATTTCGTCTAATGTTTCAAACTGCATCGAAAAGTTTTCCAAATTCCAGATTTTTCTGTTATCGATAACATGTGTATATCGGAAACGGGGACAGTTATCGAAAATTTAAATAAATCTTGTACTGCCTAGGGATTAGGGACTATGGCTATATCGACTATATCGATAACTCAATATTTTGTTGTTATCGATTACATGTGTATATCGGAAACGGGGACAGTTATCGAAAATTGGAAAACAAACTTGTACTGCCTAGGGATTAGGCGAGTTTATGTACCAAATCTGGAGTCTCTAGCTCATTTATACATACAGACGGACATATCGATATATATATCGACTACCGATTGACTCCACTTTTGATTCTGATCACGAATATATATACTTTATGGGATCGGAGATGCTTCCTTCTTTCTGCCTGTTACATACTCTTGCACAAAACCATTATACCCTTTTTAACCATTTTCATTGGGTGTAGGGTATTAATAATACAACTATGAAATTCATCAATATATTTATTTTTATGTCAACAGTCAACAATCTGCATTTAATTATTATTTTTGTGTTCATTCTTCAGCAGCGGAGCGCTTAAAAATGCAAAAATTAATTAAAATTGATTTTTGAATAAGTTTTTAATTATAAAAAATAAAAGCGACAAACGATAGAAAAATATTTATGTTGTAGGATGTTTGAATATTTTGCGTGTGTGCAAATTACCTGCAATAAAATAGCATAAAATATGCCAACCTTAACTGGCATCTGCTCATTGGTGGTTGGTTGAGGAGGTAGGAAGAGTGGTAAGGGGAGGGGCTGGGTACGTTGCGGCTGCACATAATTTTCCACTTAAATGCAACTGTTGATTGACACATGGCTCAAAATTGAATTACGTTTTTTTTTTTGTTCTGCTTCTTCTCGCCTTCTGTTTTTTTTTGCCGTAAATTTTATGGTCAGCCAAACTGGAGACATAAAAAAGCAAAATGGCAAACGTTAAACTTCCCACCTTCCGCGCCTTCCCCTTTGCCATGCTTTGTCCCTCTGCACTTCAGAGAAGTGGCACACATGTGCAGAATTAACAGCAAACTTCGATAGACACTTAACTATACGAGTTGGTTGTTCCACCCACAAGCACACAAACAGACACACACCCACTCACATTTCACACTTATAGCCAAGCTACACAGCGAAAAAAAGCTAAGAAAATTCATTTAAATATCGGAAAGCAGCTGTTAACTCTAGGCGAGAACATATTGCTAGAGTGAACGACTTTAAAGCGAGTTTCTTATGTTTATTGAAACTTTTAGATCTTGTTGGGGGTATTACCTGACTGGGTATGATACTTGATATGATATCAAAAGGTAGATGTGAAAGTAAAGCAAAACTGAAAAGATATTCTCTTTAAAATCGGTTTAGATTGAGAAAGTTTTTGTATATTAGTATTTATGATTATTTGTCTAGCCTCATCAATTTGATTCTAAAATCAGCTTTACTACCATATTCTAAAAGGAACTATCTTTTTTTCTTAGTTTTAATATCTGTTGGGGTTATTACCTGGTAGTTGGAACACAATTATATATTATCCAACTCGAATGACTTCATTTTCTTTCACTTTCTTTAGTTGTTCGCATCCAAAATCCAAGATATATTTCATAACAATTA
Source organism: Scaptomyza reducta (assembly GCA_035044485.1). Lineage (NCBI taxonomy): Eukaryota > Metazoa > Arthropoda > Insecta > Diptera > Drosophilidae > Scaptomyza > Scaptomyza reducta. The sequence continues at coordinate 76,057 of JAWNNV010000787.1, read as the reverse complement.
ATTAAAACATTTTTCTGAGTTATATTAAACACTTATATTATTTATTATTTTATATATTTTTTTTTTTATATTTTGAGATTAACAACATTTGCTTAGCTTATAAATTTCCAAATTTTAAATATGCGTCCATTCGCTCCAACTCATCGATTTGCTTTCTAGCTATCGATAATAACAAAAGTATCGATAGTTCATTTTAAGTTATCGAGCATGTTAGCTACAAAATACATTCTTCGATTACATATTTATAACTAAAATTCAATTTAAAAAATATTCATCAACAGATCTCTTAAACTTTAGTTTCTTTGTCTTAGCTTGCAGTGTTTCTCAGTGCTTTAGTTCACATATAATTCTATTGCTCACGTAGATTTTTATTATTCGGCAATTGGCTTTGCTATCTGATATAAAATGGATCTCTTGCTCTTCTCTCCAAGGTTGTGTCCAGTTCAATTGATGATTGATTCAAATAGTTGATTTTCCCTTGACTCTCGTTGGGATTATTTTATGCTTACGTTCTTGGCAGCTTTGTCCCCAAAAGTAGTGTCAATAAAGCTTGGAGCCATATTGTTTTGGCAACGAGTTGCAAATAGTGTGAAAATGGATATTTTTTTTTGGGAAAGTTTTGCATCCTTCCCCATGTGTCATTTTTGAGTCAGGAATTTGTACAAAAATTTCGGAATATTAAACATTTCAAACTGTGAATGCAGTATTATTATTGAGATCGAGCCATGACTACAACGCCTTTCCTTTTGAAAATCTGTTCAGTTTTGACAAAGTTATGGTTTGGGAATTGTGATTATTCTATGCTTACGTTGTTGGCAGCGTTGTGCCCCAAAAGTAGTGTCAATAAAGCTTAGAGATATATTGTTTATGCAAAAAGATGGAAATAGTGGGAAAATTATTTTTTTTTGTCACTTTTTCAAAGAATTTTTATGAATTTTTTTGTCAGTTTTTCGAAAGATTTTTATGAACTTTTTGTCACTTTTTCAAATGATTTTTTTTTTTTTTCACTTTTTCAAATGATTTTTATGAATTTTTTTGTCACTTTTTCAAAAGATTTTGATGAATTTTTTGGTCACTTTTTCAAAGTATTTTTATGAATTTTTTTTGTCACTTTTTTCGAAGGATTTTTATGAATTTTTTTTTTCACTTTTTCGAAGGATTTTTATGAATTTTTTTGTTACTTTTTCAAATGATTCTTATGAATTTTTTTTGTCACTTTTTCCAAAGATTTCGATGAATTTTTTGGTCACCTTTTCAAATGATTTTTATGAATTTTTTTTTGTCACTTTTTCAAATGATTTTTATGAATTTTTTTTGACAGTTTTTCGAAGGATTTTTATGAATTTTTTGGTCACTTTTTCAAATGATTTTTCAAATGATTCTTATGAATTTTTTTTGTCGCTTTTTCAAAGGATTTTTATGCATTTTTTTTATCACTTTTTCGAAGGATTTTTTTGATTTTTTTTTTTCACTTCTTCAAAAGATTTTCATGAATTTTTTTTGTCACTTTTTTAAAAGATTTTATGAATTTTCATAGAACACTTGAAACTTTAGTGAATCAACTGTACACAATATGAAATTTTAGTGGTTTGACTTTGACATTATGCTATTCCACAAGTTATTACAATAATATGTTTTAGTTTTGGGCCTATTTCATATATATTAAAGTGGAAAATGTCCGCTAATTTCAATTTTATTGTTGGGAGGGGAAAAGCGTGAAAATGTTTGGCGCGGCAATTGCTCAAAGTAGACTTGGTCATAAATTTTGTGGGCATTACATAATTAAATGGCCAGTGGTTGGGTGGTGCGTGGCAAGTTAGCTACAGTTGGTTTAGCTGGTGTGCGTGTGTGTGTGTGTGTGTCGTGTGTGTGTGTGTGTGTGTGTTGGCCGCCTTCAATTACTTAAAATTCTGAAGTGCAGCGGTAACTGAACATTGTCACGCGTTATGGCAAAGAGGAAGTGGCCAACTTGGTATGGCCAAGTCAAAAAAACAGAACAACAAACATTATAAATGTGTTTGTATACGCTTAACGGTTATGCTTGTCGCGCGACACACACACACACACAAACACACAGAATAAGTCAACAACCTTTTTGGCAACTCGCCAATTTACGCACGTACAATTTGTCGTCGTTTCGGGTGGGGTTGGGTTGGGGCGAGTGGAGGGGTAAAAATCGTGAGGTGGTTTGATTTGTGTGCCCCGTCGACTCTTTTGGGGTCGGGTCAAGCGACACGAGGCACGAGGCACAACTTGGCGCAAGAAACTTTTAAGCATAACCGTTTCTTTCTTTTATTTCTTTTTGTTCTTATTCTTTCGATACCCTTGCAAAGTGTATTCAATTTGTTTACGCATTAAAGAAACACATTCAAGAAACACATCGGGAACTTTATTGAGTGTAAATATTACTTAACAGCTGTGTCGATTAAGATTAAGTTTAGTTACTTGTCTTAAAAGTTACTTATTTACTTATTGCTTTTGGAGAATAAATATTATTTTCGAAACAAGTTTCATTTTACTCTTTCTCCATTTTTGGCACCTTTTTATATCCTTAACCCATTGAAAATGGTTAAAAAGGGTATAAAGGTTTTGTGCGAAAGTATGTAACAGGCAAAAGGAAGCATCTCCGACCCCATAGAGTATGTATATTCTTGATCAGCATCAATAGCAGAGTCGATATAGTCGATATATATATATATATATCGATATGTCCCTCCGTATGTATGAACGCGTTGATCTCAGAGACTTTAAGAGCTAGAGACTCCAGATTTGGTACATAAGCTCGCCTAATCCCTAGGCAGTAAAAGTTTGTTTTCAAATTTTCGATAACTTTTCGCGTTTCCGATATACACATGTGATCGATAACAACAAAATCTTGAATTTGGAAAACTTTGAGAAGCAGTTTGAAACATTAGACGAAATAATGAGAATCTTTGAAACCCTTATTAAAATCGGTTGAGAAACACCGGAGACATTCAAGTTAAGTCAAGTATGCTGTATACGTATACGTACTTGGAAGCCCTGACTGTACGCCTAAAGTATGGGGTTCAGGGTATAGTCTAGTCTGGACTAGATCCTTCTTACTTATTCTTTTTTCATTTTTAACACCTTTTTTTTTGGTCGAGTTAGTCAAGCATTTTAAAGCGCCACGCCTTGGCGATTTTTGCACACGCCAGCCATTAGATTATAATTTTCTATAAATTTTTACACCCGATGCAAGCCAGCGATGCAAATTTTCAAGAGCTTTCATCTGGAAAAATGCGAGAACCAACAAAAGAGAGAGAGGCAAAAAGTTTACTAACTCAACTCAACTCGACTCGACTCGACTCGATGTATAAATTGTAATATTGTTACGATTTTTGGCCTCTTGGCATCGACTACTATTTGGCTAAGTCCTTTCAATATAACCATAACTTTTTGCTCAGTCGCTGTCAATGGCCCACTAAAATATATATATAAACCAAGTTAGTTTACGTGACTTTCATCTCAATGACAACTCTCCACGCTAGGACACAAAAAAGGACTGCTTTCTTTGTGCCCTTTGGCTTTTCGATTTGAATATTAACACACCCAGAGAGATATTGTTAAAGTGTTGCCTTTAAGGGTGGAACCAAATTTTCAGGTTTAGTTTATTTACTTGGCTCTTCTCGACTTTTATCTCTGTGTGCCCAGGGCAACTTTGACCAATACACACACACACAGAGACAGATACATTTTCATATATTTTAAAGAGTATTTGAAGTGTCGTACAAAAACTAAACTGTATTTACAAATGGATTTAATGGATAGAAATACAATTCTAAGAGACTTAATCTGACTAGAATTGAATCTTTAGCACTTGAAGCTTAACTTTTCTTATCTGCCATACGCCATGTATGCTCTAAAGTCAAGCTAAGCTAGCACATTTTACATTTATTTCCTTTTCTCTTTAAATATTCACACACATATACAATTCTATGGTATTTTTACTACCGGGTATTGATTTTGTTTTTTTTAGTTTGCATGTGGGACTTCTGAAATATTTATAAAAATGAAAAAAAAAAGTAGAACTAGAAACAAGTGTTTTTTTGCGTCACACTAACTGTAAATGCCAAGCACGAAAGTGAGAAAATGGGAGAGCAGGTGAACTATTATAACAGTCATTTCCATTTGTGGGCGGGGCTGGGTTGTGGTGTCAGGGTTGGGATGTGGTGTCAGGGTTGGGACTTGGCGGTGCAACCTAGGTCAGTGACTGATTCAATGTTTGAGGCTGCTGAATCAATGGAGCTTCGCTTCGATGTACTTCTTTCAACTCGTTGAAACTGAAACAATATATTCATGGCCAAGACCTTTTCGGTGATTAAGTGTGTGAGAAAATCTAAGCTAAGCCATTGTTTGATTGATGACCATGGCTTTAATGAGGTAAATGTGCAAAAATATCAATTTCGCTTGCAAAACCCAAAAAAGCTGTCAACAAAGTGTATATCGTATCGTGTGTTGCCCAAGGGCCAAATCCAGTTGTCAGCTTAAATTAAGTTGGGATTTCTTTACGGGAAATTGATAGCTTAAAGTGAACAAAAAACTTGAGTACTTTTCCAATCTTTATTCAATAAGAAAATATGTGAAATTCACAGCTATAAACTTTAAAGTAAAGAAAGTAAATCAAGCAAGCAACTTGAGTACTTTTCCCATCCTAATTTAATAAAAATATATTTGAAATTCTTATCCATAAACTCTTAAACTTTAAACTAAATCAAGAAAGTTACTTAGTTCTAGATTTAAGTAAACATCCAATCTTTATTTAATAAGAAAATATGTGAAATACACATCTCTAAACTTTAAAGTAATGGAAGAAAATCAAGCAAGTTACTTAGTTCTAGATTTAAGTAAACATTCAATCTTTATTTAATAAGAATATATTCACATCTCTAAACTTTAAAGTAAAGAAAGTAAATCAAGCAAGCAACTTGAGTACTTTTCCCATCTTTATTTAATACGAATATGTTTGAAATTCTTATCCATAAACTTTAAAGTAAAGAAAGTAAATCAAGTAAGTTACTTAGTTCTAGATTTAAGTAAACATCCAATCTTTATTTAATAAGAATATATTCACATCTCTAAACTTTAAAGTAATGGAAGAAAATCAAGCACGCAACTTGAGTACTTTTCCCATCCTAATTTAATAAGAATATATTTAAAGATTCTCATCTATAAACATTAAAGTAAAGAAAGTAAATCAAGAAAGTAATTTAGTTCTAGATTTAAGTAAACATCTAATCTTTATTTAATAAGAATATATTCATATCTCTAAACTTTAGAGTAAAGTAAGTAAATCAAGCAAGCAACTTGAGTACTTTTCCCATCTTTATCTAATAAGAATATATTCAAAAATTCACATCTCTAAACTTTAAAGTAAAGAAAGTAAATCAAGAAAGTAATTTAGTTCTAGATTTAAGTAAACATTTTGCTTATTAAAATAAGAACTTTCTTTGCCATATTTGAGGGAATATCAATTCACAAACTCTTTGAGCTCTTAGCCATAACTTTGTGTCAACCAATTAAAATCGCGAATTGGCAGCAACAACAACAATGCAAAACAATGCCAAACAAGTGGCAAACATTATTTAACGCTAAACTCAGACAACAGCAACAACAACAACAAAAAATGGGGAGCGGGCGTTTCTCGAAGCTTAAGCTAATAAATAAACAAACCGTTGAATGAATCGAATGGATTGCTGGACAAAGCGTTGCACAGACAAAGCAATACAATGATGGTCAACAATCAAAAGAAAGCAGCAACAACAACAACAGCAACAACAACGGCAACTGTGGCAATGTGGCAATCATGGCGACAGTGACAGCCTCGATAAGCAGTGCAATGTCGATTAACTGTTATTTAGACGGTGCTTAAAATGGCTGCCAAGCCATTTCCGCTGGCAGCCCGCCAACGTACTTGTACACTGAGAGAATTAATGATTAAATCGAACTCAAATCGAACTTCTTATATGTGAGATAAGAAGGAAAGGAATGTTAAATAAAAGTGTGTTCAAGTTATACCTGAACTAAGATAAATAGATAGATAGGTAGATAGAAAGATATATAGGGAGATAGATAGATAGATAGAGAGTTAGATAGAAAGATAGATAGATAGATAGAAAAATTTATAGGTAGAAAGATAGATAGATAGAAAGATAGATAGATAGATAGATATATAGATAGGTAGATAGGTAGATAGATAGATAGATAAATAGGTAGAGGGATAGAGAGATAGAGAGATAGATAGGTAGATATGTAGATAGATAGATTGTTAGATAGATAGATAGATATATAGATAGATAGATATATAGATATATAGTTAGAAAGATTTATAGATAGATAGATAGATAGACAAATAGATAGATATAGAAAGAGAAATAGATATGTAAATAGATAGATAGATAGGTAGATAGATAGATAAATAAATATATAGAGGAATAGAGAGATAGATAGGTAGATATGTAGATAGATAGATAGGTAGATAGATATATAGATAGATAGATTGTTAGATAGATAGATAGATAGATAGGGAGGTAGATAGATAGACAAATAGATAGATAGATAGATAGATAGATATAGAAAGAGAGATAAATATGTAGATAGATAGATAGATAGGTAGATAAATATATGGTAGATAGGTGGATAGATATATAGATAGGTGATATATAGAAAGATAGATATATAATATATTGGTAGATAGGTAGATAGACAAATAGATAGATATAAAGATATATAGGTAGATAGATAGATAGATATATAGAAAAAAAGTTAGATAGATACTTATATAGATATACACATATATACATATACATGATATATATATATATATATGATACATAGATATATAGATAGATATATAGAAGTACACGTTAACTCAATGTGCTTTCAATAAGCGACTTTTTCGCTCAGTGTACTCGTTGTTGTTGTTGTTGCAGTTTATCGTTGAGCGCACCAGAAAGTAAATGAAAGTACAAATTGACGATTTGTTTGATTTTGGGCGCCAAAGGAAACATCTAACCCATAAACAGTGGGTGTAGGGTGTGGGGGGTGTTGGGGGGTGTGGGGGGCGTAGCTCGACTCTTTGGACTCTTTTGACTCGTTTTTGGGGCTATAATTTAACGCACGAATGGCTTAGCTAAGCGCTGTGAAAAAGAAAACAGAAAAATAATCAGACAGACAGACAATCGAAGGGAGGGAGGGATGGAGGGGGGGATGGCAACACTTTGAGCCCCGATATAAATGCCAACCCTTGAAAGCCCCATAAACACAAAGTTTCTATCTGGCTCAGATTCGCTTTTTATACCCTGAACCCAAAATGGGTAAAAAGGGTATAATGGTTTTGTGCAAAAGTATGTAACAGACAGAAGGAAGCACCTCCGACCCCATATGGACTCTTGTTCAGCAACAACAGTGGAGTCGATATATTCGATATATATCGATATGTCCGTCTGTATGTATGAACGCGTCGATCTCAGAGACTATAAGAGGTAGAGACTCCAGATTTGGAACAGAAGCTCGCCTAGTTGCTAGGCAGTAGAAGTTTATTTTCGAATTTTCGATAACTTTTCCCGTTTCCGAAATACACATGTTATCGATAACAACAAAATCTTGTATTATCGATATAGTCGACATAGCCATAGTCCCTAATCCCTAGGCAGTACAAGTTTGTTTTAAATTTTCGATAACTCTTCGCGTTTCCGATATACACATGTGATCGATAACAACAAAATCTTGAATTTGGAAAACTTTGTGATGCAGTTTGAAACATTAGACAAAATAATGATAATCTGTGAAACTTTTATTGAAATCGGTTGAGAAAAACCGGAGATATGGATCTTTCAAGTTAAGTCAAGTATGCAGTTCACACACACATACTCTCAAGTGGCTGTACGCGTTAAGTATATGGTTCAGCGTATCGTCTAGTCGGGATTTCTCAACAAGACCCTACTTACTTGCTTTCTTTCGTTTTTCAATTTGCCTGGGCCGAAGCTCCTCCTGGGGATTGGGAGGTGGTCAATGGGGGAGTGGCTCAGAGAAATCTAACATTTATTAAGTCATAAATGCTTTGCAATTTCTATGGCTTAGACGAGTGGATTTGTCGTTCGGGACTCTGTTCGGTTGCCTCGTTGTGGGGCAACAATTTTCTTGGGCTCGTAAATCATGTTAAGCGCAATTGAGGCAGCTGAGGCAGGTGTTGAACTGTTTCGCTTAAGATTAGCTGGGGCAAACAACAAATGACACAATTTTCTAGTTGTCATCTTTCGCAATCGTGCAATTGTTGAGAAATGCTAAACGACCTTGTGGCAGGCAGCAAAGTGTGTGTGTGGCAGCAACACAGAAACAAACCTAAGGCAGCTGGCATTTGGCAGCTGTTATATTTTGTGCTTGTGGCCCATATCTCATTTCTCTGTGTGTGTCTCCACTGACTCCTGCCACATGGCCAACACACATTGTGGCAGCTGTCGTGTTGGCCACTTTATCTTCTTCTTCGCCCTCACTCTCTCTGTGTGTGTGTGTATATTTTATTGTCCTCTTTTCGGCGCTCGTGAAACGGCGTGCAAATGCGAGCCGATCAAAATTTAACTCTTGCCACACCAACAACAAAAACCTATATATACCATATATGTTTGGATAAGTTAAGAGTCAACTTTTCTTTTGTGACTTTTCTTTTTCACATACTGTCAAAGTTATATTTGTTGTTTTTGCTTTAAGTTACGGTCGTTTCTGCCGAAACTGTTGGCGGTCAATTGCGAAGCCGCTTTGTTCTTCACCTGGCGTATGCGTAATATACACGAGCATACGCAACGTTACGCATACGCGTAGTTTTCCTGGAATTCAACCACAAACAGACACAGCCACTGCGTATACGTAATATAATTGAGCATGTGGATAAGCAGTGGCACAATTATATTACGTATACGTAGTGGCTGTGGAATTTAATTGAAATAATGCTATCAGTCTGTTAATCAGTTTATCTTTCTTTTAAGCCGAACATGAAATGGATTATATAAAAATACTTAAATGCTGTTTTTGGATTGATATCAGTAAAAATTCAGTAGAATTCCTTAGCATAAGATTTAGTTGTAGAGGTTTTTAATAGAAGAAATATTCATTCGGCTAAACTTTTAGTCTAACAGAATGGTTATATGGTTATATAATAAAGTAAAAATGGGATAATGGAATCTTTTCTCTTAGATTGACAAACATTTTATTGGTAACTTTATTTTATTTAAGACTTCATCAAGAATCTTCGCACAAGATTTATTTGGAGAGGTTTGGGTATAAAGTATAATAAGTATAATAAGGTTATAGATTAAAGTAAAAATGCGATAAAGGAATCTTTTCTCTTAGATTGACAAACATTTTATGGAGAATTTTATTTTTAAGACTTCATCAAGGATCACAAGATTTAGTTGTAGATGTTTTTAATGGAAGAAAAATCCATTCGGCTAAACTTTGAGTCTAACAGAATATAATATGGTTATATAATAAAGTAAAACTCCGATAAAGGAAGCTTTTGTCCTAGATTGACAAATCTTTTATTGGGAATTTTATTTTTTGAGACTTCATCAATAATCTTAGCACAAGATTTAGTTGTAGATGTTTTTAATAGAAGAAATATCCATTAGGATATACTTTGGGTATAAAGTATAACATTATAAAACTTTAATATGATTAAAGTAAAAATGCGATAAAGGAATCTTTTTTCTCAGATTGACAAACCTTTTATTGGGAATTTTATTTTGAAGGCTTCATCAAGAATCTGTAAATAGAAGCTAATACATTTGATTCAACCCTACCCAATTTCTTTGGATATATAATTTACTGGTACAAAAATATAATAATATTATTTAATTAGTTCAATAACCGTAATTTCGTTAGTTGACCGTAAAACATTCACCGAAATTAAGATACAAATAATTTCACTCATTACAATGCGGAGCCCGCATTAATAATTCATTATTAGCTCTTAGTGGCACGCAGCTGAATGGCTATTATCATACACACACACTCACACAATCACACGCAAACACACACACACAATCACACACACAATCACACACACAAACTCACACACAAGTGAGCTTATTATCAGACACTCACACACAGACACTTTGGCCAGCTGACAAAAAGGACAATAAGCATTATGCGCCATAAGCTCGGCTAATATTATAGTTTGCTTGGTTGAAAGCATAAACTAAATGCCAAAGACACAACATTAATTTACACACACACGCACACACACACGCACAATAACGGAGCAATGTGATGTGAAGTTTTGCATATGTGAACCGCTCCAAACCGCATCGCTCAGTTCCCATGTGACAGATATACCACACAATTGTGGTCTGAGGTTGGTTTGCCTGGCGTTGGCTCTAATTATGCAAATGTCCAGACCAAAGGGGCAAAAACCCTTGTCAACCCCCTCCACTCCACTCCGCCGCTTATCATTGTCAAATCGATGTTTGATTGTGCATACAACGGGGCAAATGTTTATTTAGGTCCTTTATTTCTGTTTGTGTGTGTCCTGTCAAAAATGCATATAAATTAATTTTGATAAAAAATTACACCTTTTTATTCCCTGAACACACTGAAAATGACTAACAAAGGGTAACAATGGTCTGCGATCCCATAAGGTATATATATTCTAGATATATAGTCGAGTCGATATAGTTAGAGACTCTAAGAGCTAGAGACGGCAGATTTGGAACATAAGCTCGCCTAAGCCCTAGGCTGTAGAAGTTTGTTTCAAAATTTCGATAACTCTTCCCATTTCCGATAAACACATGTTATCAATAACAACAAAATCTTTAATTTTGATAACTTTGAGATGCCTTTTGAAATATTAGACGAAATAATGACTATCGAATTTTCGATAACTCTTCCCGTTTCCGATATACACATGTTATCGATAACAACAAAATCTTGAATATGTAAAACTTTCAGATGCAGTTTGAAACATTATTCGAAATAATGAAAATCTGTGAAAATTTTATTGAAATCGGTTGAGAAAAACCGGAGATATGGAATATTAAAGTTAAGTCAAGTATGCTGTATACACACACATACTTGAAAATCGGCTCTAAGGCTAAGTATAGGGTTCAGGGTATTGTCTAGTCGGTATTTCTCTTACTTGTGTTTTTTTTCCATGTTTTTCATCTTTTGCATATATTTTTTTAACGTATGCATTTAAGTGCAAACATGTTCAAACATGCAAAGCACTTGTAACTGAGTTCGTGTGTCCTGTGTGCAAGTGAACATAGTAAATTAATAAACTATAATATTCTGAAGTTATATGCTAACAAAGTGCTGCACTAACATTTCCGGCGTACAACAATAAACCACACAAATTGAGAGAAAAAGAGAAAGCGAAAATATTAGCTAAAGCCAGGAGAAAAAAAGGATATTTTCAGAATGTATCAAGTTAGTCTCAATATTTGTTATATTTCAGAATGAATCAAGACTGTTAGTCTCAATATTTGTTTTATCTCAACTAATGACAAACTACTTTTGACAATACATTTTATCTTGAATATTTTATCATTTTTTAAACATATATTTTCTTCATTTTATTTTTAAACATATATTTTTCTTTCATTTTTTTTTTAAACATATATTTTTTTTTTAAATATTTTTTCAACATATATTTATATTTTTTAAAATTTTTTTTTAAACAATTATATTATTTTTGTGCCTTCAAAGAAATATTTTAAAGTCAGCGGTTCTTCATTCTTTGACTTTTGCCTTTCCTTTTTGAAAATGGTTTGATTTTTTTTGTGAGTACATTTTTTTTATTATTCAGAATATTTGTGTGTCTTGTTTTTCCTTGTGGAAAAAAATTCTGATGTTTTTTTTTTGTCTATAATTTTTTTTTTAATATTATTCGGAATGAAAAATACTTATAACGCCAAAATGACAACAATTCTGGATACATATCTCTTCGACGTCTTATGTGGTTTATTTGCCTAAGGAACGTTACCAACCAGCTGAAAATATATATGCTGCTGGTGTTGGCCAGTTCCATGTTGTTGTTCTCTCCTGTTTCGGAGGTAGAGTTGATGTGTTGACGAAAAATCATCAGAAGCTCTATTTGATGATTGCCAGTCTCGTCATTTTGTTCAGTTTCTGTTCGTGTTTTGTTTTTTTGGCAGAAATTTACATAACTATTATATGTATTATGAGTATGAAGTCCTTGATATATCAGTATAACCCAATCTAAGTATCAGTATAACCCAAACTTAGTGTTTGTCTTCTTTTCATAAGCTGTCATTTCGTCAAAAAAATGAAAGTTATATGTCTCATACTTTGTGCTGAGAGTTCATATCAATCAGTAATTCTTTCATTTAAAACAGTTTCATCTTCACTTAAACATATTTCTCCGTAAATAAATTCACTTTGCTTATGTAAATCAACACAATTTAGTCCTTTTTAACTACAAACCACAAACAGACAGACAGAGAGAGACACAGAGAGAGACAGACAGACATAGAGAGAGATAGAGAGAGATATAGTTTAAAGCATTTACGAATGTCAGTTTAAAACAAAAGTTTCTAATCCGAAACGGATACAGCAAACCAATGAAACCACTGCCTTTTGGTGGTGCTGGCTGCAGCTGGAAGCGGTGACAAAATGTTCAACCTTAAACCATTGAAACCAAAAACCACATAAAACAAAGAAAAAGCCGCACTTTAGTTAACAATATATGTATATTGTCCTTGCCACAGCATCCGGACACTGAAAACGAAGCAGACCGCCCTTCAACAAATCATATTTAGCGTGGTAATTATTTATCTCTCCTGTTCGTCCTGGGCACTTCACCACACTCCCTCCCAGCCACAAACATGCCACCGGAAGCATCATTAAAACCATAAATCTAATGGACAAGCAGCTGGCTACAAAATAAATACTCGCTCGTCTCACTTTATGAATTATGGCGTTCGCTTTTTGTCCTTTGAGCGAATACAGAATAGGAAATGAAAATTTAAATCTGTATTCAATGAGGAAAACAGAGAAAATTATATTAGTTTAGTATGCGCATATTAAGTGTTCAAGTGAGAAGAAGGATTAGCAAATACCCTTTGATTGAAAATATTAGAGGGAGAGAAGGATATGAAAAGATTTCTTCATCAAATGAACAAACTTTTTCTAAACTTTTTCCAACCTTTGCTCAATAAAATTCGAACTAAAACTAATTAAACTAAGTTCAAGCTCTCTCCAGCAACATCATCTGTCATCATTATGTAGCTTAACACTTGCCCAAAATTTGCGAATTTCTATGAAACAGAAATGGAATAATGTGCTCAAGAGCTCCATCCTCATGCTCTGCTCATTCTGCAACAAACTTGTTGAACAATAGCTATTACAATGCCTCTGAATGTGCTGTCCTTGCTACAAGTGGAGCTTTGCTTTTGATGCCAAATTCAACAATTGCTGCATCCTTAAAATGTATGAAAACCCTATAAGTTCAAGTACTTAACTGGTATTCGGTTGAGGCTTTTGCGGCTTTGCCAAATAAATGATGTGCAATTTTTTCACTTTGCTATTCCCAAACGAATACTGTTTGCAATCCCGCGACATTACGCCACATTAAGTAACTTACAACACTGAACAAACCTAGAATGCTATAATAAAGCTGATTTAGCTAATTTAGCTGATTAGTTGATTTCGCTGAATGAACACAAAAATATTTATATATTGTATTCATATTTACGCTTCTATAATTTTCACAGCCCATCAAAACAAAAATCAACTCAATCAAAGCTGCAACTAAGCTTGGCTGCCTCAGCTCTTGCGAACACACATCAAAAGCTTGCCACGTTCAACAATTTGTTGTCCTTACGGTTTGTTGTTTAGTTGTGGTTATGGCAGAAGGTGTTCGATTGGGGTAGAACGAAGGCCAAAGCTGATTAACATCAGCTTAATTAGTTGGGTTTTATTTGCATGACCCAAAGGAGGCGTAAAATCAAAAACATGAGTTATGCTATTTATTTAGGCCCTGTTTTGGCAGTACACTCAAAGAAACTCTTCGTTGAACTTCTAAACAGAATGTTTAAAGATTGTTGTCGAAGAACTTTAAGTTTGATACACACTTTACTTTCACTACTTTTCTCTCAGTGTATTAACTGCCACACACCATACACTCAGCCAAAAAATGAGCAATTAAAGCGTGACCAGGCTGTGGCTATGGCTGTGCCTGTTAACTCAACATTTTGACCTCGCATAGTGAAAATTTATGACTGTTAAGTTTAGCACTTTTCTCGTTCTTACTGTTGTTTTTTTTTGGCCATATTCGCAGCTTAATGGCTTATTATGATTATTAATTCATAGCAGCAACAGTCGGCAACAGCGACAATGGCAATTACAACCATACTTAACTACTCGAGCGACAACAGCCTTGCCTACACTTAAACATGCCAGCTGTGGCATTCGACATGACGTCCTCGTCATCGTCTCGTTGACGTGCCAAAAGGAGCAGCAGCAGCAGCAGAAAGCATGTAGGCGCCATGGTTAACTCCATGCGGCACCTTCAGCTATAGATGTGTGTGTGTGTGTGTGTGTGTAGGCGTGTTATAGCCTACACACATTAGATATGCGTGAAAGATAGGGTATAATGTAGAGAATTCAGGGTATGTGCCTATCGGGAAATGTTCAACTCATACATTTTAGTTGAACAATCATTTAGTTGTGAGCATTTGTCAGTAGAAACTGGGCTAGCTTGTAAGAGCTTTCCTCAATTAATCGATATAAATCGGTTATCGATAACAAAAAATCGATATAAATCAGTTATCGATAACAATAAATCGATATAAATCGTTTATCTATAACAATAAATCGATATAAATCAGTTATCGATTACAATACAGCGATATAAATCGATTATCAATAACAATAAATCGATATAAATCGGTTATCGATAACAATACATCGATATAAATCGAATATCGATAACAATACATCGATATAAATTGATCATCGATAACAATATATCGATTGTCGATAACAATAAATCGATTTTCGATAATAATAAATCGATATAACTCGATTATCGATAACAATACATCTATATAAATCGATTATCGATAACAATACATCGATATAAATCGAATATCGATAACAATACATCGATATAAATTGAGCATCGATAACAATACATCGATTGTCGATAACAATAAATCGATTACCGATAATAATAAATCGATATAACTCGATTATCGATAACAATACATCGATATACATCAATTGTCCATAACAATAAAGTACATAATTCCAAGAACGCTGCTTTCGAATTAAGTATGGAAATACCTTAACCCAATATTGAGTAGTTCTGAAAGTTTCGTAAGCATTTAATAGAAGCGTAAAACTTTAATTTATCGATATTTATCGATTTAAGTAACATCTTATGTAATGGGTATCTCTGAGTTTGTCAGTGTCTTTTCCTCTCGACTAGAGCACTTTAATTACATGGCTTGTGTGGCAGGTGTGCGTTCTGTGGCTGCCCCTAGAAGCATGCAACATGCTCTTGCCCCACGCCAACACAGCCAAAATAACCACTAACTATATAGCAGAGAGTGGTGTTCGGTGGGTGCTCAACTTGCTGCTTGACATTTGTGTTGATTTTGTGGCACTAATAAAATACACGCAGATAAAAAAAAGTATAATTAAAAATTGTTGTTGCTGCCGTATGTTGTTGTTGTTGCTGTTGCTGTTGTATGTGGTATGTTGCTGCATAATTCGCACAGCTACAAAAAATCCTGTTTGGCTTTTTATGTCCGCTGCGTGACTCTTTCACGAGTACAAGCCTTAACAATCTACCACATTTGCGCGTGTGTGTGTGTGTGTGTGTGTGTGTGTGTGTGTGTGTGTGTGGGTGTGTGTGTGTGTGTGTGTGTGTTTTACGGCTTTGCCCATAAAGTTAATACAATTTTCGGTTTGGTTTGGTTTTGCATGCTGAAAGCCCGTCTCTCATATGAATATAGTATAAAGCCTTTTGCGCTATAACTTCCTGAAGCATATGAGTTGACACTAGCTATTAAGCCGTGGATTAATCGTGCAGCAATCAAGTGAGGAAGAGAGAGAGCAAAATGAAGAGGGAAGGAGATAGACATATATGCAATTTATCTTAAAGTTTTCTTAAACTATATTCTTTAAGTCCAATCAGAACTCATTTCCACACGCATTTTGAAGCAACTCTTTAACAAAGTTTAAATCAATTTAAGCTTGCGGCACATTTTCAAATAAAATGCTTCATGTATGTTGAACTAAGCACAGCCATTAACTAAATTAAATTAATTATTATGACATTCCCATTAAATGGACACTTAAAACAATACATTCGCATTTAGCTCTCATGTTTGAAACAGTTTAGCATAACATTTAATTGCCTTGACTAACTAAACAAGCACACAAACCAATTCCAATTATGCTTAATTCAAATTGTGAACAACTTTTATTTTAAAATCAAAAAAATAAAAAATAATTATATGACAAATTCAAAAATATTTATAAACATATATATATTTGTGTGCTCTTTTATTTCTTTGTCTCTTTTTCATCACACCAACTTTTGTGCTGTTGTTTCTCATACTCACACACACACACACACACACACACACACACACACACACACACACACACCTTGCGTGCTTCTTTTGCTTATTGCTATCTCACTCTCACCAAAAAATAAATATGATTTTTTTTTGTTGTAATGTGTTTTTAATCCTCATCCAAAAACTATTTATACTAACGTCTTTGCCTCATGTTCTGTTATGTCCTGCAACAACAACAACCAACCACAACACTAACCTACCAAAAACAACAACAACAACAACACCCATTGTCATCCTTACAAAACAACAACAACAATGAACAGGCTATTGCGCGCCGAATTGTATGCGTTGAGGCGCAAGGTCGTTGCTGGTGCTGCAGCCGAGCCGCAACTGCAACAGCAACAGCTGCACCTGCAACAACAACAACAGCCATTCGATGCCACACAACAACAACAACAACAAGATTCACAACAAACAATGAAGCAACAGAAACCACAAAAACAACAACAAGAACAACAACAACAGCTCCTCGAACACAACAACCACAATAATCTACACAACGACTCGAGTCGACATTGCGCCCGCTGCACCACCGAACTGGGCCGCATCACCAACCGCGGCGCCCCCTGTCGCGTCTGCAAGCTGCGCGTGTGCAAAGCCTGTCGCGTCCATCATGCTTTGGATTGGGTGTGCGTGGTGTGCCACAAGCAACTGTAAGTCTCTCTCTCTCGCTAACTCTATCTCTCTCTCATTCCTGTGTGTCTGTCTCTCTCTCTCGCTAACTCTATCTCTCATTCCTGTGTGTCTGTCTCTCTCTCTCTCTCTGTCTCTCTCTCTGTCTTTCTCTTGCTGTTGTACTCTATGTTACACTTTTATACTTAAATGTACTTCATTTCAAGCACGCACGCACTCAATACTCATTCCCCTGCACTCATTCAAACTAAGCACTCGAAAAAAGCACTCATTTAGCACGCAAACCTCATCACTAATAACTCAGATATGTTCCTTACCTTTGTGGTTATGTGTTTCTTGTTACATAAGCAATCTATATATGTTTATATATATATAATACGATTTTTTATATAAAAATCTATATATGTTTATATATATATAATACGATTTTTTAACTACCTTTGTGGTTATGTGTTTCTTGTTATATATAAAATCTATATAACTAATAACTCAGATATGTTCCTTATATACCTTTGTGGTTATGTGTTTCTTGTTATATGAAAAATCTTTATATGTTTATACAAGTGTATAAGATATTAAAGGTCCTGTGTTTCTTGTTATACAAACAATCTATATATGTTTATATATATATAATACGATTTTTTATATAAAAATCTCTATATGTTTATATATATATAATACGATTCTTCATATACCTTTGTGGTTATGTGTTTCTTGTTATATATAAAATCTATATATATGTTTATACAAGTATATAAGATATTGAAGTTCCTGTGTTTCTTGTTACATAAACAATCTATATATGTTTATATATATATATAATACGATTTTTTATATAAAAATCTATATATGTTTATATATATATAATACGATTTTTTAAGCATTAGTCAAAGTATGAGAAACATGTTTATATATATATACAATACGATTCTTTAAGTGTTAATAATAACTCAGATATGTTCCTTATATACCTTTATGGTTATGTGTTTCTTATGGCATAAGCAATCTCTATATGTTTATATATATATAATACGATTCTTCATATACCTTTGTGGTTATGTGTTTCTTGTTATATAAACAATCTATACAAGTATATAAGATATTGAAGGTCCTGTGTTTCTTGTTACATAAACAATCTATATATGTTTATATATATATAATACGATTTTTTATATAAAAATCTATATATATTTATATATATATAATACGATTTTTGAAGCGTTAGTCAAAGTATGAGAAACATGTTTATATATATGCAATACGATTCTTTAAGTGTTAATAATAACTCAGATATGTTCCTTATATACCTTTATGGTTATGTGTTTCTTGTGGCATAAGCAATCTATATATGTTTCTACAAGAATATAGGGTATTGAAGGTCCTGTGTTTCCTAAAAGTGTTAGTAATAAATGCCCAGCAATCATATTTGCAATTAATCGAACAGCTAACGTTCCTGGTCGAATAATATTGCTGATAGTTTCAATACATACTATAAAATATATGTACTATAAAATATATATACTATTAAATATATATATATATATATATATAGTATTAAAGCTGCAGGAGTTCCTTGAGGCACTAAGTGAACAAATATATATGTTGTGTATGATTAATTCATCCATAAATTATAAAAGATAACCATAAAGGCATAAGGCTAATGTTAAAGTTAAGGTTAAATGGCTTGTTCTAGTAAAAATATAGGGGAATAAGCCTATAAAATTATTGAACAAAATTAAAGAATGAATGAAATGAATAATGAAATAAAAATAAATGTATATCCATTATGTCCTGAAGCTTCTAAAAGAGTTTTCAATTCTTTATGAAGTGTTGAAAGAATTGTATATTTAATACGATTTTTTAAGTGTTAGTCAAAGTAAGAAAAACCTCCAAAGAGCGCTTACCAATCTGAAAGTCATGTTTTAACAGTTATTTTATATGGTTTAATACACAGTTTTTTTATATCTTCTTGTTTCAGTTTTTGTATTTTTGTAATATATCTCTGTGATATGCGTTCAAAACTAGAGATCAGAAGACGGAATAGAAAGGAAAACAGAAAAAACAGAAATCAGGTTCGATGAAAAAATCTCCTATTAAGAATCAGGAATATTCTTGAGTCCATTAGAATATGAACCCGAAACTAAAGTTAGTTCGAGCTGAGACTCACTCAAGCATTGCTCAGGTACAAGAATATGCCCCAAAGCTATCATTCTCGCCTGATACATTGCGGCTTTCGGAGTATTTATATCTGTCCCAAACACAATTTGCAATTTGCAGAAGTGCACTTTCTGCTGGGCCAGCATATATTGCAGCATTGTTGCAAACTAATATTTTGTTTGAGCAACGCAAAGTATCACCTGATGAGTGTGCAAGAAATTTGCATTAGATTCGGTTTACATATATATATTTTTGTATTTTTGTTAATCTCGCAATGCGGGCAACATGTCCCAAAGAGCGCATCCGATGACCTCCATTGTCGGCTGATGCGTTGCATATTGCATGAGGCAACATTTTCACTGCTGCAGTTTTACTTTGTGTCTGTTGTTTTTCCTCGAAAATTGCCTGAAAATGTTTTTGCACGTATCACTTTGCGTTCACTTTGTTATCGTATGCGATATTCACTTTTGTTGTTGCCCCTGCCACATGCTGCCCTAATGAAAATTCCACGCTCAATCCGCGATTTGATATTCTGTTTTCATTTGAGTATATAGCTAACATATATATATATATATATATTTATATATGGTTACATATTGCAACAGTTATCGAACTGCATTTTGTTTTTTCAAGGCTCAAAGAGGGAATTTTGGAATTTTGTTCTTTTGCTATATCTATTGATAACTTTAGCATATTTTTGTGTCATACAATTATTTTGAACTCCAAAAAGTGTTGTGGAAAACATCCTCATAAATCCAAGAGCTTTACTTTCTCTTTTACAAACTACGAATTGAATACAGTTTTGAAGTTTCCATTGAAAAGTTTTTGAATGCAGTTTTCGTACATGAACTTTCTGCTTGTTTCCAATATGAAAGTTTGCCCTTCTGTAAGTGGAATCGTTACCACAAATATATATAGTACCATTCCTTGAAATAGTATGTTAGCTTTTCACTGAAAGCTTTTCAGTAAAAGTGTTTTTTATTATTTTTTGGTACAAGTGGTTTTTATTCCAATAAAACCGCAGAAGCTTAAATCATTTCTAGGAAATAAATTGCAAACAAAATAATTGGGAATTACATGGAAAAACAATTTTGTGAAACTAACTAGAAATTTACTGAAACTCGAAAATTAATTTAACAGCAAGAGAATTTAAATGCAATTTATTGTAACTTTAAAATTTCAAGCTTGTAATTTTCGGCATCATAGTTTAATTGAAACTATCTTTGGAAAACAGTTTTGAGGCAACAATCTTTGTGTAGTTTTTGGACATCAAACTCAATTAAAAAGTTGAAGCGAAGTTTGGCCAAAAACTTGACACATACTTGTACCAAATATTACGCATACGCCCCTGTTGAACTTTGACTAACAACCGCCCAAGAAATAAAGTAAAAGTACATAGAAATAAGTCGGAATAACGTTGTAGTTGTGACTGACGACAACACGACGACCCACACGCTTACTAAATTGAACTCAGTGTTAATTGCCAAGCCCCGAAAAAAGTCGTTAAAATGAGAAAAAAATTGAAAACAAGGCCATACGCAAGAGACGCTGGACTAATTAAATAATGTTGGCCAACGCACAGCACACAGCAGCAGCTGCAGGCTAACTAGTATGCAAATTTCTTTGCGTGCCTGAGAATTGGCGGCAAGATGCTGCTCTCGACTCTACTCTGACTCTGACTGGTGACGGCATCCGCCCACAGGTGTCAGCCAATTTGACGCCTCCCAAAAGGCAGCAAGCTGCTGTCAACGCAGCAGCAACAATTGCAGCTGCCAAAACAGTTGTTTGTTGCCTCACCCTCAACCATATACTATATATATTGATAGCTACTGCCTTGTCGTCTGTCTGATTGGAATTTGTTCATAAAGTCGACTGACAGTCTTCGACTGACTGCGCCCTCAACGACAGCGAGAAGACGCCTCCAGATGCCACCCGCCTTGTATAGTCATTACAGTTGGCAGCTCTCTGTCCGTGTTGTCTTGGCTCGAATGTGATGTGTGAAGGGTATTATGGTTTTGTAAATCTGTTTATATTGACAATAACTAAGTTTTGAAGAGATTTTTCATTCAGCTAAACTCAAACGCATATTGTTAGTTTTAAGTATCCTTCTACATAACTTTTTTCAGTTTTACTTTTGTTCTCTTAAGTCAAAGTGTATTTCAACTTCGATGTGATCGACTCGAGCTCATCATTTTAAGTTTATTTTTTTTGGGAGCACAATTGTTGTTGATTCAGTTTGTTGGCGGCTGCTGACACGGCCAGACGTATAAGTTACCACACAACACTGGCCTCGGCCATGTTAACGGATGTGTTTTGGTTTTTAAAATGGCATTGGTCCTGTTGTTGCTCTTGCAGGGAGATCCAAGCGGCCAGCGGTGAATGGCTGAAGGAAGCCTACGCATCCTGTGAAGCAGTGGAGCACCTAAGCACCAGCGATGTGTTGAGGAAGAGTATACGACGCTCTTGGACCATATCGAGTGAGTGAGAACCTAAAACAGTTGCAATTTTTATTACCAACTTCATTTCCACACACAGATCCCGAGGACGATCCAAATAATCCGAATTCGCAGCTAGCCATTGCTGATAATTTGTATCCACAGCAACAGCATTTGATTGAGGCGCAATCAGCGGGCAGTTATCCAACACTGCATCAGCATACAATCCATCATCATTCACTGCAGCAGCAACAATTGCAGCACCAGCAGCAGCAACAGTTGCACTTGCAACACCAACAACAGCAGCGACATTATAATAGTGGCACTGCCACGCCCATTAGTGGCAGCAAGTGGGCGCTGGGCCGTCGTGTCTTGAGGCAATCAACACTGCCAAGCTCCTTGAATAACGATCCAATTCTAACCGCCAATCTGGCCAACTACAATTCAGCCAACCTGACAGCACCAACATCGCCGCACAAGCTGCAACAGAATCCACTCTATCCGAGTGCCTACAACAGCGACGACATAATCCACATGAATACGGCCGCCGACTGCGACAACTACGCACAGATACAGCTGCAACAGGTGCAGCCACAGCTGGAGGCAGCTGCGGTCCCGCCCTCCCACAGCCATCGGTTGCAGGTGCGCCGCCAATCGACGCTGCCCGCCAATCCATGCCAGGCCCAGCCGCCACCCAGCATCTATATGTCCACGTCGCCGAATCGGGTCTACAGCCGTTCGCCCGAACGTTCTCCGGGTGAGCAGCAACAACGCTATCCACCATTCAGCCGGCAGACATCCTTTGCGGATCCGCCGAGCAACTATCATCGCACCAAGCTGCTGCCCAATCTGAACAACACGCAAGCAAACACCAACCAACAACAGCAGGCTGCTCCGCCCCTCAACTATGAATCACAATCCTCCAGCATGGCTAGTGATGAGCTGGACTACTCGCAATCGTTTAATAAGCCACGCATGATGCGTCAGGCCACGTTGCCCAATCCCGAACAGCATGTCAAGCTGTTGCCCACATCGCCGCCAAAGCGTCAGACATCGCCGCAGTTCCGTCGCTCGCCGGAGTTCACACGCCAGCAGACGCTACCCAATCCGGAGGCTTTCAGCAGCGGGAATACTCTCACTGTGCATCAGACACCGCCAGCCAAGTTCATGCCCATCTCGCCGCGAACCAAGCAGAACTTTCTCTTTCCCAGCGTACAGAATCCCAGGCAGTTTCTGTCGCAACAAAATGTGCCCACTGTGGATGGGGCAGATCTGGGCAGTGGCGGCAGTGTGGCAAGTGCTGCCGAGGAGCAATATGCCAGCAGTCAGAGTGTGAACATTCATCACTCGAGGGATCCACACTCCAAGATGATTAAGGTGCGCAGTCACAGCAATGAGGAGTACTCCAATTCGAATAAATCGCACGTTGAGAATCGTCGATTGCTACCCGAGATTCCCACAAGCCAGCGCTCGACGAGTCGCTCGCCCAGTCGACTGGTGCGTCAGGATTGCCTGAAGGAGCAGGACCATGGCTCACGCACGTTTGGCGAGGCCAAGCAACAGTTCCATCAGTTTCCCGATGTCAGCGAGGAGCGTGAATATGTCGATTACTTTGGCAATAGTGCCACCAGTTTCCTGGAATCCGACGAGGTTCAGTACGAAAAGAACTATAATGCCGGATTTAGTAGTGAACCGAGAATTATCTTCAACGATGGCTCCGATGAAGGCAGCTACAAGCCCAGCCACACTCGACCCATCTACAGTGCCGAGAATGTCCTGACCGGCATGGATCATGGCTATGGTGTTGGCGCCCCTTTGCCCGGCTTCTACACGGACATGGGCGCCGGCGGACATGTGATGCATCACAGTGGTGCTGCCCTGCCGCGAACTCCACTCATGCACAACCGGATGAGAAGACGACAATCCAGGGAGTTGCCCGTTCCACCCGATCTGACCAGTACGGAACAAGCTGCTCCTGAAGCAGCAGCAACCTCAACAAACGTAGCAACAGCTGTAGCTGCAATTTTGGCCAATGAACCGGATCGTCGCAAGCCGGAACAGATGCGTTCCGTATCAGAGGATTCGGGTGCGAAGACAGCACCCAAGCCAGTTACACGACGCTCCTTTTCGCATCCCGAGAAGGATTCGGTGGTAAGTGGCGAACTTCTTTATCTCCCTCCAGGACATATTTTAGAGATAGTTGAGATAAGATCCCTCGATCCTACATGTACTCCTCCTTCACTCAGACTTCTTCTATGTCTCCCTCCAGGAGATATTCTAGAGATAGTTGAGATAGATCCCTCGATCCTACATGTACTCTTTCTTCACTCAGACTTCTTCTATGTCTCCCTCCAGGAGATATTATAGAGATAGTTGAGATAAGATCCCTCGATCCTACATGTACTCCTCCTTCACTCAGACTTCTCACATCCTCTATCTTTTGCAGCCACCAAAGAAAGCGGAGACCTCAAAGATACCCAGCCCTCGACCCCTGGCTGATATACTGGACAGGACGCGTCTGGGCACTGCTATCTCCAAGATACCGCAGGCTCGCCGTCGCAACAGTCGCGGAGAGGAGGGTAAGTAGTTTGAGTTCGGCTAATAGGTAGATTTCTCCGTAGCTGTATATGCTTTTGATGCACATAAATAAACAGCAGCAGTAGAAACCCGTAGCTGTAGTTAGTTGCAACCACCCGATTTATTATATATATATATATATATTGCACATATCCCACGCAATATTGTACAAACGTTATACAGGTATTAGAGTACCGCAGCATCACTACTCCTTCCATGAACTGCTTAAGCACCAGAACTCTGATTTAACCATACGCTTGAAAAAAACGCCAATTCCCGTTAACACAGTACCCGACAAGCAGCAGCAGGATCAGCAGGATACTCTACAGGGTCAATCGGGTCAGCAGAGTGAAACGGAATCCAGCGACAAATCCTCCTCAAAGAAAAATGCCAATGATACCAATGAAGAAGGCAACGAAACAGTAAGCCAAACCTAGCTCCAACCTTCCACCCTTCAACATCTTCAATAAACCCTCCTTGTCTGTCCCTTCCAGCACACTTCCACACTGGGGGAGCAGGAGTTGCAGAATGCAGTGGAAGCTGCGGCCGTTGTCTTTAAGAAGGTTGTCCTGCAACGACGCAAGGAAAAGGAAAGCAAGGAAAAGGCAGCCGAGGAAGGTTAGTGCTAATGACCCAAGCTCTATGTAACTAAATCCTTATGTAGTTTACTTGTGTGTGTGTTGGTGTGCTTGATGCATAATTACCTCGTGGTGACGGTGACCCGTTTGTAACCCCAAGTCTCTCCCGCTGGGGCTTCGCTTTTCGTCTAATTGTAACGCACTAATTAATTAGGTCGCAGCTTCTTTCCGGGCAGCCCTGCGCTTGATGTGGCTCATCATTGCCTGTATCATTCACATTTTGTTCGCTCATTTGCTTTTGTGCGTAGCTAAGTATAATTATCCATTAGTATTTAGTGGTCGGGGTAAAAAAGATTTTATTTAAAAGAAAAAGTTTTGCAACATTCTTAAAAGCGGAAACAATGCCAGAAACTTTTCTTTTTTGTTGATAAAACTCACTGCTTGAGCGTACAGTTCCTGCAACACACTTATGCTCTACTTTCTTGCCTTCTGGTGAAAACCAATTTAAACAAAATCCCTGTTTAAATGGTTTTTAAGGCCCATACATCAACCACACTCTCACAATTTCTAAGTTAAACAATTTCACTTTCCGCCTGAAAGTATGCAACGTTTATTTTTGGTGTCTCTTTTATACATTGACAAAACATTTTGTCAAACGACTGGGAACGTTTGTTTGATACGTTTTAATCCTTTTTAAAATATCAAATATTTAATGTGTATGCTATCAGCTATACAAATATTTTGCTTTGTGAGTCTAACATTGGAATTGACTGTATTACACTCAGAAAAAAACAGTTTATTAATAGTATCAGGAAGGTTTAAATGTGATATAAAATCCAACGAAGTATTTTTGTTCAAAAGTTTCATAGTTTAAAATTTGTATTACTACTGCTATATAAGCTCGCTCTTTTTCTCTGAGTGCATCAATTCTGAAACCAATTTTTGTTTGTGACCGTGAAATATTTTCACATACAAACACACCCACGCATACTTTTAAAATGGCAGCAATATCATAACACTCGTGCGTGTGTGTGAACAACAATAAGAGTATTCTTCTTTTTGTCTGGTTCCCCCGTGTCTTTTGTTATGATTTAATTTGCTGTTTGTTTGCCGTTTTTCTTGGGTACGAGCACACAATTGCCACAAGCCCGAAACTACAATCAGGACTTTGTCGGCCTACGCTTAAGAAGCTTTGTATGCTGCCACAAAAGCGTAGCGTTAATCTGTGCCAGCGAGAAACCTATCTCTGGGTGTGTGTTTGACATAAAAGAACAGCGTAAAGAGGGGAAAGCAATTTTTGAAACATGCATGAAGTGTGTGTATATATGCATTTGTATTTCGCACACACAGAACATTTTGGCGGAAAAGGTGTAAGGGAAAGATTTGGCGGCATGACAACCTTAAAAGCCTTTTCTCATATCCAGCTTCAACGATGCGGAACTTTGTGTAGAATAGTATTAAAAGTGAATCACCTGCGAATGAATACTTAATACTTGATTTAAAGAGCTGAAAAGTATTCGTTAATGAAGAATATTTAACATTTTTCATCTGTACATATATTGTTCTTAATGTATCCTTAACATACTATGTATTTAAAAGAAAGATTCGGCGGCATGACAACCTTAAAAGCCTTTTCTCATATCTAGCTGAAACGATGCGGAACCTTGTGTAGAATGAGCATAGTATTAAAAGTGAATCACCTGCGAATGAATACTTAAAACTTGATTTAAAGAGCTGAAAAGTATTCGTTAATGAAGAATATTTAACATTTTTCATCTGTACATATATTGTTCTTAATGTATCCTTAACATACTATGTATTTAAAAGAAAGATTCGGCG
The DNA here is from genome assembly GCA_035044485.1 of Scaptomyza reducta. Lineage (NCBI taxonomy): Eukaryota > Metazoa > Arthropoda > Insecta > Diptera > Drosophilidae > Scaptomyza > Scaptomyza reducta. Next base: position 49,216 of record JAWNNV010000787.1, on the reverse strand, counting down.
GCATAACAACCTTAAAAGCCTTTTCTCATATAGCTGAAACGATGCGGAACCTTGTGTAGAATGAGCATAGTATTAAAAGTGAATCACCTGCGAATGAATACTTAAAACTTGATTTAAAGAGCTGAAAAGTATTCATTAATTAAGAAAATTAATCATCTTTCATCTGTACATATATTGTTCTTAATGTTTTCATAGTAACATACTATGTATTTAAAAGAAAGATTCGGCGGCATAGCAAGCTTAAAAGCCTTTTCTCATATCTAGCTGAAACGATGCGGAACCTTGTGTAGAATGAGCATAGTATTAAAAGTGAATCACCTGCAAATAAATACTTAATAATACCTTTAAAGAGCTGAAAAGTATTCATTAATGAAGAAAATTAATCATCTTTCAGCTGTACATATATTGTTCTTAATGTTTTCATACTAACATACTATGTATTTAAAAGAAAGATTTGGCGGCATGACAACCTTAAAAGCCTTTTCTCATATCTAGCTTAAACGATGCGGAACCTTGTGTAGAATTGTATTAAAAGTGAATCACCTACTAAATACTTGATTTAAAGAGCTGAAAAGTATTCATTAATGAAGAAAATTAATCATCTTTCAGCTAGCTGTACATATATTGTTCTTAATGTATCCTTAACATACTATGTATTTAAAAGAAAGATTTGGCGGCATAACAAGCTTAAAAGCCTTTTCTCATATCCAGCTTAAACGATGCGGAACCTTGTGTAGAATGAGCATAGTATTAAAAGTGAATCACCTGCAAATAAATACTTAATAATACTTTTAAAGAGCTGAAAAGTATTCATTAATGAAGAATATTTAACATTTTTCATCTGTACATATATTGTTCTTAATGTTTTCATACTAACATACTATGTATTTAAACGTTGACTTGTGAAATGTTGCAATATTTATTTGGGAAATAAAAATATATGCAAAAAGCGAACAGCAATTGTCTTTAACATGTGTATTTAAACCCTGTTACGTAATAACTAACCCAAATAAAAGTACTCTAAAACTATTAATGGTATATTGAAACTCCCCATCTAAACCATTTTGCCAAAAATTCTAACTTTTTCAACCACAAAAACAAAAAGCCCGCTTTTAACAAAAAAAAAAAAACTTGGCTTGGTGCGCGGTCGAACATAAACCACCCCGATCATTAATTATAATAAAAAACGCTAACTAACTCAACAAAAGTAACTAAAAACAACCACTATTTAACCGGTGTGTAGAAACCAGTATTTTGTTGTACCCATTTTCTCTGTCACGCTCTGTGGTGTTGGTCAACGTCAAAGCAATTGCGTCGAATAACCGTCGAAAACCCACCCTATGACATTTACAGCTTCGCAGCAGCAGCAGCAAAGTGTGGCAGGTGGCAACGTTTCGGGTGACAATGCTAGCAATGGCCCGGATGCCATGGAAACGTCGTCGTCGTCGGAGCTGGAGTTCAGGTGCAGCAGCAACTTGGACAGGCGCCCATTTCACTCGCAATATAGCGTTGAAGCCGATGAGTTTAAATTAGTTTTTCTCAACTCCGATTCGTCATCGTCCTGCAAAGAGGAAGAGGAGGAGGAAGACGAGGAGGAGGATGCGGATACGGACTCCGCGTCGAGTTCACATCAGTGCCACAGCATTGTGAGCAATGTGGAGGATTGCGATTGGGATTACTTTGAGCCATCGATGATTGCAGCTGCGACGACAACAACAACCACAACGACAATGATTGCTTATGCCAGTTCGACGGCAGCAACACCAACGCCGCCGCCACGCTTCCGGCGCCGATCGAGTGACAGTGATTCCCCATTGCTGCAACGGAAGCTCCGAAGCTATTGCTCCAAGATCCGCGAGAGCGACACCGGCACCGATGAGGAACTACATCCGAGCAGTTCCCAGACCAGTTCCGATCAGCAATTCCAGCCAGCAATGCCTCTGAGCATGAAGGCAAGGATCAAGACGCGCTTCCTCAAGAGTCATCATCATCATCGAGTCTGTGGTTGCAGTGGTGCAGCTGCAGCAGCAGCAGCAACCACTCAACCACAATACGTGCCCATACCCGTGCCCGTGCCCATACCCGTGCCCCTTGCCGCCTACCACAACTGGCAGCTGGAACAGCCCAGCACAACGGGCCTGCTCGAGCAGGACGAGCAATTGGCCGCCTCGTTGCAACAATTGTGGCAAGCAGCGGCCGCTGCAACGGCCACAGCCACGCCGCCCAATTCGCAGCAACAGCAACAGCAAGCCATGGCCGCTGCCGCCGCCGCAGCGGCAATGGTTGCCTACTCACAGCAATTCGCCGCAACCGCTAGCAACATGTTCGACGCAACGCCGCCGGCAACAACAAAAAGCTACCAACAACTGCCAACAACACGCGCAGCCAGAGCCAGCAGCTTGTTTAAATCCTCTGCCCCCGAGTTGAGCGCCTCGCTGGGCTCGCTGCTGATGACGCAGTCGCTCTGCTCCACTGCGTCCACATCTTCATCGACAACATCCGGCTACGGCACAGCAGGTCGCAGCCTGGAAACATTAGCCGGTTGTCTATGTCTCGCACAACAGCAACAACAGCAACAGCAGCAACAGCAGCAGCAACAACAGCAGCAACAACAACAGCAGCAACAGCAGCAACAGCAGCAACAACAACAGCAGCAACAGCAACAGCAGCAGCAACAGCAGAAACAGCAGCAGCAACAACAAGAACAACAGCAACAACAGCAGAAACAGCAACAGCAGCAGCAACAGCAGCAGCAACAGCAGCAACAACAAGAACAACAGCAACAACAGCAGAAACAGCAGCAGCAACAACAAGAACAACAGCAACAACAGCAGAAACAGCAACACCAGCAACAACAGAAGCAGCAACAGCAACAAAACCAACAGCAACAACAGCAACAACAGCAACAACAACAGTTGTTGGCCAAGCAAATGGCTTTGAAGGCAGCTTCAACAAGTTTTGTTGGTTCAGTATCGCCGCGCCAGCCGTCGTGTGAGCAACAACAAACGCGTCGCTCTCTCTCCGATGCCGACGACGTTGACGTCGACGTCGACGCCGTAACGCCCACAACAACAACAGCAACACTCAGATTGTGTAATGTGAACGATAAAAGCAACAATAATAATAATATCAACTGTGAATGCGTTCAACTTGGCGCACATGTTGTTAATGTTGCTGTGGTGAATGTTGATAACAATAGCGAAGCAATGCCAGCAACAGCAACAGCAACAACAACAGCAACAGCAACACTGCCAAATAAATGCCAAAAACTATGCGAAAACAGAAAGCAAGAAACAGAAACAGAAACGGAAACACAAACCTACCTGGCAAGTAACAACAACAACAACAGCAACAACAGCAGCAACAACAGCAACGGCGACGACGAAGCAGTGGAAACGGCAAACGAAACAAATATACATAAAAATCAAGTACCAACAGCAGCAGCAACAACAACTGCTGCGGCTGCTCCTGCGCTAATAACTCGTTTTGCAGTCCAAAATGTTGAGCAGCAACAACACCACCAACTACAACAACAACAACAGCAACAACAACTGCAGCTAGATTTGCAGCTAGCCAAGAATTTGAACAGCACTAAAAAAAGAAACATGTCGGAGAGCGAACGGGAGCGAACTTTGGGCTATCTGCGCAGCGAAAGCTATGCCGCCAACAACAACACCAGCAGCAGCAGCAACAGCAACAGCAGCAGCAACAATAACAGCGAAGCTGAAGATGAGAGGAGCAGCAGCAGCCCACGCAAGCTGGTGGAGCGCAGCTATGATGTAGCTCAAGCCATGCAAAATGAAAAGGAGCAGGAGCAGGAGGAAGAAAAGGAGCAGCAACAGTTGCTGCAGCACCATCACAGCACAACTGACACGAGCAGCAGCAACAGCAGCTCCAGCTCCGAATCCTGTGATACGGATGATACGGGCACGGTGGCAGATCGGCGACCCAAGCGCAGACGCTTCAACAAAGTGTTTGTGGTTAATCGCCAGTTGGGGGGGCATGCAGCACGTGCTAGACGCAGTTCATCGACCGAAGGAGATTCCCTATCCTCATCGGATGCAAATCTAGAGGATTCCTCCGACAATGATACGGACACAGAGCGAACCGATTGTGGCATTAAGCTCAACTATGTTAAGCCCATAGCAGAGGAGCAGCAGACAGCACGTGATGAAGAAGATGTTGATGTAGATGATGATGTAGATGATGATGTAGATGATGATGTTGTTCATAATGATGATGTAGATGATGATGAAAGTGAAGGCGGCATTGCCAACTCAAGCGATGAGCTTGCCAACTGCATTGTTGTTGTTGGCGGCTGCACAGATGACAGCGCCAACGCCGACGTCGACGGCGGCATCATATTGCATCGCATGCGTGCATTGCCAGACGAAGACGTAGGGGAGGCGGCGACGCCGCAATTAGAGCAATCATTGGACTTGAATAGTGTTTGGGCTGCCTGCGATGAGCTGCATAGCATTTCCAATGATGTAAATCGCCTGCTTGAGCTGCACAAGCAGAATTCACAGTTGGAAATCAAATTGCAGCGACTGCGACGCGGCGTCGCTGAAATCAATGAGGATCATCTGCATGCAGTCGCAGAAGGGCTGAAGAAGCCAAACGAATGCAAAACAAATATGGTAGAAAAGCCAACAACAACAACAAGAACGTTGTCTGCTTCCCAGAAAAACGTTAATGTTAATTCTAATAATGACGAAAGCGAAGCAGCGCAGCAAAACGTATTTGAGCAAAGCGACGCCGCCGTGAGTAAACATGTAAACGCTAAAGAAGAAGAAGAAACATTGACAGCGACGCTTGGTTTTTCATGCCAGCAGCAGCGGCAGCAGGTAAAAGCAAACAGCGATAATAAACTGGCAGCCATGCAAACAGCAACAACAACAAACACGACAGCGACCATCGAAGAGCGAACAGCTGTGCAAACGCAGGCAGCAGCAGCAGAGCTAGCGACAGCGACAGCGACGCAAGCAGCGGTAGAGAAGGGAGTTCGTGTACGAAGCAGCGAAGCATGCAAAATAAACGACGATTTAAGCAACGACTCGTTCGACTCTCGCTCTCCTCGGGCCATGACGAGTAACGCACCTGAACAACAACAACTGCAGCAGGTAGCTGTTGTTGTCCGAGCACCAGATGGTGAGCATAAAGAGAGCGCATTATTGCTCTCTCGCGCTCAACTTCCTCGGGCCATGACGAGTAACGCACCTGAAACGAAACAACAACAACTGCAGCAGGTAGCTGTTGTTGTGCGAGCATCAGATCGTGTTGAGCATAATAATAAAGAGAGCGCATTATTGCTGCTCTCGCGCGCTCAAGTACCTGTTGCTCTTGAAGCCGATTGCGCAGGCGAATTGAAGTCGAAGTTAGTCGAAAATGAAATGTTAAACGTTGCGGTTGAAGAGATAAACGCGCGTCGAACGTTGTATACGAACAACAACAACAACAACAACAGCATTCATAGTAATAATAGTAGCAACAACAACAAAGCTGGCCATAATGACGGAGCACAAAAGACGCTTGTTGTTGTTGGTGACGTAGCAAATGTGAATGTGAATGTAAATGCAAAGTCGCGTGTGTTTGAGAGTTGTGAAAACGACTACGACAAAATATTTGGCAGTCAACAAGAACTGTTTGCAGCAACAACACTTGCCGAAATAGATTTACCAACAGCTGCAACAGCAACAACGCCACCAACAACAGCAACGACAGCAACTATTGCTGCAGCCAAGAATTCACTTTCAGCCAAATATCGCAGTTTAGTAATGATAACAAAAGACAATGAAAACATAGCACCAACAACACCAACAACAACACCAACAGCAACAACAACAACAACGAGTAACGACAACAACAACGATTATGAAATGACAACGATTGGCAACGTTTTTGGCCAGAACCTTAGCAATGAGTCACCAACGCCAAGTGAACGGGATTTATCGCGCGATTCCTATAGCGTAGATTCCCTCAACGAACAACCTACATCAATACCAACAACAACAACAACAGCTAAGCCCATCTTGGACGATGGCCTGGCCGATGATGATTCCTGGGTGGAGGAGCTAAGCCAACGCGGCGATGATGGCGACGACGACGACGATGAAGATGATGATGATGTCGATGTGGATGAGGATGACAACTTGAGTCAGGCGACAACAACGCCAACAGCTACCGATTCCGAGGGAGACGGCGAGCTGGGTGGACGTCTGGTCTATATGGATCGGGAGGAGGAGCTGAGGGGCTATAATCGTTCGGCCATAGATTTCACACTGCACACCATTGTCGAGGAGAGCTGTGAGGAGAGTGAGGTGGCCTCAATGCGAGCCGACAACGAACTGGAGCATGATCTGGAGGGAGTGCACGAGGATGAGGAGCAGGATCTGGCGGAGCGACGTCGTCAGCGTACGTTGCAGCATCATCATCGCTTGAGTGCATCCGAGTTGGAAAAGTATTTCTTCTTTGGCCTCGGGGATGGCAAGGTGATGAGCTCCATAGATACGCGAGGCGATGATACGGCCTCGGAGGTGAGCTCGGAGTGCTCCGAGGGCATGGATTCGCTGCCGCACGATGATCAGCTGTTGTTGGATGCTGGCAATAGTGCTGCCGACTTGGCCTCATCGCGTTTGGAGAAGTATTTCTTGTCGGGCTTCATGGGCTTCAGTGGGGGGAGAAGCAGGCGGATAGCGATGCCAGTGGCGGCAGTGTGGGCAGCGACAGCGAAGGACATCCGAGTCCCAGTCAGCGTAGGAAGCGTTTGGTGCGAGCCCGCGGCACGCCCAGAAGTCACAATTCCTCACTGGATAATCTATTGCTGCCGGAGGCGGACGCCTTAGATGCTACTGCTGTGGCAGACACCTCCGAGTCGGAGGCAGGCTGTGACGATACCGTCATACACCTGCCCAGTGCCTGTGAACGTGCCTCCGATGGCAGCTCCTCGGACACCATAAAGCGCAAGAAGCAGCTACGCAAACGTCATGACTCCCTCGATGAGAAGAAGTTGCACGAGGATCTGGCGACGCCAGCGGCTGACAATCTGGCCACAACGCAGGCCAAGAAGCAACAGCATCATAGTCGTGACAGTGGCTTCGTCGGCAGCAACGATGATCTGCTGAAGACGCCGGAAGTCGAGCCGCATTCGAAATCTCCCACACCCGCCTTGAGTCAGATCAGCGAGGATCGCGAGCCCGCCAAAGTGGAGCTGCCTAGCACAAGTGCTGCGGCTACGCGAAAGGTGACTCTCATACCTCCAGCCGCGAACTCATCGAACCTGGTGCGCAAGGATAGCTTCAACAACTGGAGTTCCGACGAGGAGACCAATCTCATGATGAGCAAGATGCGTCAGTTCTTCAAGACATTGATTGTGGCCACGGCGAATGCCCAGCAGAATCAAACCCAGAGTCAGGGCAGTACGCCCAGCTCGGTGCGGCGGTTAGGCTGTAAGCCCGCCAAGACAACGCGACCGGCTCAATTGGCGTACTTTGAGAATGAGTTGACACGGCTGATGAAAACTGTGCCCGGGATCAATGATGAGCAGGTGCGGGAAATTGTGGAGTATCTGAGCAGCGAGGATACCTGGTCGGATTCGTATGATTCGTCGGACTATACCAGCTCCGATCTGGAGTGCAATGAGCACAAGGGACAGCTGAAAGCACAAATCTCCGCCAGCTGCCAGCAGATCATTAACAAATTCGAGGTGGATGAGGAAGGAGTCCGTGGCGATGGAGGATTACTCGATGAGACACACGCTCTCAATGGAGACACAGCATTTGTGTATCAAAAACTTGTCGCCTCCTTCAGCAAGGTCGCTGTGGGTGAGGCAACAAGCGCAACAGTGGAGCAACCAGCACCAGTCCACCAGGACATCAAAGAGGATGCCCAAACGGAGCAGCAGCGTTCCCCCCAACTATTCGCGAAGGTTATGCAGCACATAGGCACGCGGCTGGTGGCCCTGATGCACGAGGTGAGCAGCGGCAATGAGACACCCACATCGACGAGGCACAGCAGGAGGCCGCAGGTGAAGATCTCGGCCAGCACTACTGAGGATGAGGAGGATGAGGCCGAGCAATTGAAGGCATTGCCATTGAAGCAACTCAAATTGCGAAGTCGTTCGCATGATCTGCTGCTAGATGGAAGTACACCCGGCCATGCACTGGGACATGTTGGACATGGACATGCGGTGCATACAGGACATCATCAGGCAGGAGCAGGAGGAGTAGCAGGAGCAGGAGGGCCCACTGCGGATTCCGCAACGGGCGAGGAGTGTGGGGTGGCCAGCGATTACGAGCGCTTCTCGTGGCGCGGCAGTTTTGAGTCGGCATTACTGGCTAATGGCGATTCCAGAACGCGGCTCAGCCAGCTGAGTCAACTAGACAGGGACAACTCGTCGTCTGCGTCCGCTTTGGCTGTGGCAAAGCGCCGATCTGCAGGCGACCTGCTGTTCAGCCAGCATCAGCAGAGCCTTAGCCGCGAGCAACTCGATCGTGTGCGCTCCTGTGGCAGCATCGGTGGCGGCGATGTCCACCACCATCAGCTGGAGGCATCGCCCGCCAAGCCCTGGCTCTCCTCGGCCGATTCGGCCAAGGATGTGCGACGCTCCAGCGTGCCGGATGCCATCTATGAGACAGACTCCAGCGATGAGGCCTCCAACACGGCGTCACATCGCTCCACGTTGCCACGCAGCCTGAACGGCAGTGGTCAGGTGGCAAGCACCAATTCCCTGCCACGTTTGCCCACCACAAGTTCTGTGGCTACCGGAGTGACTACTCCCTTTACCAGCACACCCAATTCGAAGTCACAGAATGCCCTGAACTACAGCACACCCTCCTCCTCCGCGTCGGGCAGCGCGAAGAGCGCACGTTATCGCTCGCCGGGATTGGCGGCGAGAGCAGCTGCAGCCAGCAGCAGCAGTGGTGGTGGGGTTGGCACCGGTTCAGCCGGTTCATCCAACTGCGGTTCGGGCAAAAAGCTCGGCGGTGGTTTGCAGCAGTTCCTCTACTCCAAGCGGGATGCCCGCAAACGTCTCAACATGTCAGCGGGTGAGTTGATCCTAACCTACCCTTTTTTCCTGACCTCACCAAGGTTCCTGACCCCTGACTGTTCACATGTTGCAAATATTTCGCATATTTAACGAAAAGTTTAACATTTTACATTGCGATTAGCTTCGTTGACATCCCTTTTGGCTTGTCCTTTTGTGGAATGCCAGCCAGGCGACAAATTGGCATGCAAAATATTTGGCTAGCAAAAAAGCCTACGAAACCCCTTTACTACTCCAGAGTGTGGGCAGTTCAATAGCTTATTGAGTTATCTGCTGTTCACATTCTTGTGAGGCCAACTCAAATTGAGGTCATCTTTATTCAAAAAGGTGCTTTCGGTTGAGAAGTTTCCAAGTTGGGTTGAGCTGGCTTCCCTTAACAACTGAAACAATTTTGAGTAAAGTTTCATCCAATTTGCATCAATTAGCTGAATCACTCTTTAAAGCACAAATACTTTTATTTATTATCTATTTTAGTATTTTAAGTCCATGACACTTGTTTAAACCAAGTCGAAAACTTGAACAGCGAGGCAGAAAGTTTCTCTGCAATCATTAATTTATTTATTTTTGGCTCTCAACCATAACTATGCGGTTTCGCTATCCAACAAACGTTTTTCCTATATGTTGGAGGCCTTTTTTTTATTTACTTCACAGTTACACGTGTTTTTAGCTCTCATCTTTAAGAGCGATAATATGGCATCTCAATTTATTACCAGACTGTTTTTTGGCTTTTGTTTGTCCAGAATCAACTCAATCAAGGTCAATTAACTGTATCCATATTAAGCGCTACGCTTGTTTTGTCTCTTACCCCGCTAGCCGTTAAAAAGTTAAAGCGATTTTCGCACTGTTGCCTCATATTAGATATCAGATGGGGGCGTATGCCGCCGCTGTTGTATTTGTTGTTATTGCCTATTTTTTTATTAGTTGGCCAACAAAATAAAAAAAAAGCTCTTTTGTGCGGCTTGGTCAATGAAACTTGAAGGTATGTGCACTCCCAGCTCCGAACCTTGCGTGGAGCGCTTTGAACTCCGTTGTATGCATTGTCTTTTTCTGTGCCTTAGGGATGGGCGCGTGAGACAATAGACATAATATAAATGTATTTGGTGTTGTTGTTGAAATTCCGCATAACTGAAAATTCAATCATGTTCATTAAAATCCATTATTAAGCTGCAGTATTCGGATGACAAATGTCATTTGATTGTGCTAAGTTTTGTGTAAATAGCAAAAAGAAAGCATTGAAAGAGCGAGAGTTCAGATAATAAACTATAAAATACCCTCTTAACTATTAAATAGTAAAGACAAAGTATTTACTGATAGGTTTTAATCGATTTGATAATAAAGACAAAAGTATTTATGGATAGGTTTCATACGATTAAATAGTAAAGGCAAAAGTATTTACTGATAGGTTTTAAACGATTTGATAGTAAAGATAAAAGTATTTACTGAAAAGTTTTAAACGATTAAATAGTAAAGACAAACGTATTAACTGTTGGGTTTTATACGATTAAATAGACAAAAGTATAATAGACAAAAATATTTACTGATAGGTTTTAAACGATTAAATAGTAAAGGAAAAAGTATTTACTGATAGGTTTTAATCGATTTGATAATAAAGACAAAAGTATTTATGGATAGGTTTCATACGATTAAATAGTAAAGACAAAAGTATTTAATGTTAGGTTTTAAACGATGAAATAGTAAAGCGAAAAGTATTTACTGATAGGTTTTAAACGATTTGATAGTAAAGATAAAAGTATTTAATGTTAGGTTTTAAACGATTAAATAGTAAAGACAAACGTATTAACTGTTAGGTTTTATACGATTAAATAGACAAAAGTATAATGGAAAAAAATATTTACTGATAGGTTTCATACGATTAAATAGTAAAGACAAAAATATTTACTGATAGGTTTTAAACGATTAAAAAGTAAAGACAAAAGTATTTACTGATAGGTTTTATAGACTTAATAAATTCGTTATTTCTTTTATTTATTTTATTTTCTTTGGGTTTACCTTGAAGTTGATGGAAACCTTAACGAGTCGTATACTTGTTATGCAGAATAAAATATAAAATTTTCAAATATATTACTCCAGAGTTCGCACCTTAAAAACTAAAAAGTGACTGCAAATTATTTTATAGACTTAATAAATATGTGTCATAGATCTTTAAATACTTTTCTTCGTGCTCCTCAATCTTCCATCTCGAATGCAAATCTCGAAACTCGATTGTCTTGTGTAACCAAAATCGTTGTTAAACGAAAATTAACAATTATACGCTTGGCCAAATGGTTCATTGGAACAAAAAGAGACAGCACTCCATGTCTGTGTACAATATCAGTTAAGCTCTCTTGACGTTGATGAAGTGTTTATATATATATAGTTGTATTTGTTTTTGTATTTTTGACTTGTTTATTTCCTGTATTGGCAACTGTTTTGTGCTTTTGTGGCATTAAAAACAATTAATGTGGTTGAACCCGCACGAGAGTTGACAGCAAATTTGTTCGTGCTCGAGTGCACCACTGTACTGTGGTGGTACAGTGGTGCAGCCACGGAACCACATGAACTGACCAACCGGCAACTATTTGCATGCCACAAATTTGAATTGCATGCAACGCAAAACCGAAAGTAAACGACTTTGGGTATTTGGTGTGGCACCCTGTTCAAGTGAAGAACGGCAACAGCACCCTGTTCAAGTGAAGAACGGCAACAACACCCTGTTCAAGTGAAGAACGGCAACAACACCCTGTTCAAGTGAAGAACGGCAACAGCACCCTGTTCAAGTGAAGAACGGCAACAGCACCCTGTTCAAGTGAAAAACGGCAACAACACCCTTTACATTGTGTGGCGCCAGTAATCAAATTAACCTTTGGGCTTCACATTTCCATCTCTGTTGCACTTGCTACATGCCACCACATATGCGGGAATCATTTCGTTAATTGCACTTTCATTGACGGACAGCCCGACCTTAGAGCCCCACAAAGTTCAATATTTCAATAATTGAATATATAACTTAGATTTGCGCCGAGCGCTTCTCTCCAGACTTTTCTCAGTTAGTGCTCAGTGTTACGCTTAAAGGCACTTGATAACGACGCGCTCCAGAAAGTCTCGAACACACGAACAAATACTTTTGATCGAAATCGCATTCAAACTCAAGACATACTATATCATAACTCTAAGTGTGGAAGTGAAAGTGTTTTTCAGTTTATTGTATTTGTATTCGTATACCGTTTCGTTATTTATTTCATTTGTTTTCTTTTCTTTGGGCTTACCTTGAAGTTAATGGAAACCTTAACGAGTCGTATACTTGTTATGAAGAATAAAATATGAAATTTTCAAAATATATTACTCAAAGTTCGCACCTTTAAAAACTAAAACATGACTGCAAATTATTTACAAATATAATTCAATTCGATACAACATTTTTAGTTGAAGCGATATATGACCCAGTTAATTGCCTTCTATTTCTATACTTCTATACTTTTCAAGTTTAGCGAGGGGCCATCCAATTGCTAGTATGACTCAAGTTCGCTCGACAAGTTCAAGTATTAAAAGGCCATTCCGCAAATTTGACTTCCCCCAAAAAGATGATGACAACACCAAATTTGCATTTTTCTAGATAGCAACACATTGGGAAAATATATTTTAAAACCCCATAACGTGTCACAGAGAGCTTCTCTGTTTGTGCTTCGCTAGATTGCTTATCGCTCAGCCCAGTTATATTTTTTCGTTTCTTATCACAAATCGCATCATATACAAACAGACGTCAAGAGTGGCAAGCAGCTGGCAACCAAAAAAATAATTCCAAATTGGCTTAACAGCCGTTCAGTGTTCGTTTTTGTTGTTGCCAAATGCAAGTTGGCTTTGAAGTGTAGTAAAGTCTAACCGACTTCTAGATACTGTGTAAAAAACATAAAAGTTTTAGATTGATTACTTTTTGTGACAATTTTAAAGGGGAAAAATATTGATATCATATCTGAGTTGAGAAATGTGATTGGGTTTCGGTTACGATAGTTTATTCCAAAGGAAAAATATTGAATGAATATTCTACTTGAGAAATGTGTTTGGTCTTCAGTTAAGATACTTCATTCCAACAGGAAACAGTTTCCCTTCCTTGCTGTCCCTTTTTCATTTCCAAAATGTTCCTCCCCATCATTCCATCGGTTCTTATATATAGTATTTAATAGTTCCCCTTAGTTGAGAAATGTGATTGGGTTTCGGTTAAGATAGTTTATCCCAAAGGAAAAATATTGAATTCATATCCTACTTGAGAAATGTGATTGGTCTTCAGTTAAGATACTTCATTCCAACAGGAAACAGGTTCCCTTGCTGTCCTCACTGTCTCTTTTTCTTTCCAAAATGTTTTTCCCCATCATTCCATCGTTTCTTATATATAGTATTTAATAGTTCCCCTTAGTTGAGAAATGTGATTGGGTTTCGGTTACGATAGTTTAACCCAAAGGAAACAGTTTCCCTTGCTATTGTTCATTATGTTCCTCCCCCTCATACCATCGTGTCTTACATATAGTATTTAATAGTTTCCCCCTCGTCAAAGTGTCATCAATTAATGGCAGTTAAATAAAGTGCGTTCAATTAAAAGAGAAAGAGAAACTCCCTCCGCCATCGAATAATGAGAAAAGTGTCGCGTTTAATTGGCAAGCGGGGCGCAACTAAAACGCCAAAAGATGCCACCGGCTATAATGCATTTGTGCGACCCTCCGCCACCGCCACCGCCACCGCCGCTCCGCCACTTGCCACCGTTCACAACTATGGCAAAGCGAGAGGAAAGTCGAAGCCAACGGGCGCGGGCTCGGGTGTGGAAAGCAATCCTGCAGCTGGCAAAATACAATATGCGGCACTCAATCGGTTGCGCAATAGTCAGCAAGCTACGCGTGCCAAGAGGCGTTGGTGGCGCCTCTGTCGGCGACGGCGACGGCGACGCCAACGCAGCTACAACAATTATTGGCCAATGAAAACGAAACTAAGTTCCATGTGGGCCAAATGTTGTGGGTGCTGCTGTGCGCGGGGGAATCGCCATCACTACGGCTCCGCCGAAGAGGAAGAGGAGGATGATGATATCGATGCCAAAGTGGCGGCCTACATCCTGGAGATGAAGCAGCGCGAGCAAAGTGAGCAAGAGGCGGCGACTGAAACTGAAACATGCTTTATGCGAACTGCAGCAGCAACAGTTGCTGTTGCCGTGCAACGCAGCAGCAGCGCGCCACCGCGACAGCAGTGGCAGCAGCAGCAACGTGCCTGGACCTGGGACGATAGCCTGCGTTCCAATTCGGATCGTTTTCTTGAAACGCTCGAGGAGGATGTGCCAGGCGCTGTTGCTGCCGCTGCTGCTGCTGATTCTGCTGCTGCTTCTGTTGCCGAGATGCGAGGCTTGAGACTTTCGTTGAACTTGCAGCGCCGCACGCCGCTTCATGTGACCTTTCAGGAGGTGCCAGGTAGGCGGCACCAAACCACCTGCTCGCCTGCCACACCTACCTGTTGCACGCTCCCCTGAATGCACATAGACAGAGAGAAATGTCAAGTGCAATGATTAAAGTTGAGATCTAAGTAACATCAAATGAAGTTTCAATGAAAGCAAAACGAACTTGTTTAGTAAACATTTCACTTAAAAGCATTCTCTTTCAATCAATTTGATGAAGCGTAAATCTCTTCACATCAAACTCAACGCAATATTAGTACGACATTTTTCTCTGTGTGGTGTTGCAACAGTTGGAAACACCTGCCACATCTGCATGCAGCTTTCACACGTTTTCACTCTTTCAATCAGCTGCCATTAAATCGAACCATTATCTTGAGGCTGTTATTATTATACATCATCATATTGCTGGTGCGTGTGTGTGTCGAGAGTGTTTTGACTGTTTGATGGATGGGAGAGGAGTGTTGCTCATATTATTATCCACATAATTGGGGGGAAATGTCGGAAATTAAATTGTCTATATCATATTTTTCCATTCTTCTTTCTTGAACAGAGGAAGCCAAGGTCGCTGCCGAGGAACTGACACGTTCGCCAGTGATTGGACAACGTTCAGCCGATGGCGCCGGCGGAGCCGCCTCCAGTCCGATACAGTCGCGTGCCTCCAGCGAGGCGTGGCCAGCGCAATCGGACGAGGACATCGATCGTCTGGTGGCCATGCATCAAAATCGCAGCAGTCTCAGCTCCTTGGGTGTAAGTGTTCCTTAACGAACTGTAGATGAACCGATTAAACTTATATTTGGTTCTGCTTTGAACAGGTTCGTTCGGAGTCGATGGCCAGTGTTTATTCGGGCGCCGGGGAGGGTCGTTATGGCACTGTTGTGGTCAAAGGACAAGTGGAATTCGGCATGCAATACAACTACAAGCTGGGCGCATTGGAGATTCATGTGGTGCGCTGCAAGGATTTGGCTGCTGTTGATGCCAAACGCAATCGCAGCGATCCCTACGTGAAGGTAACTAGTTCACACGAAGTTATGGAGTTCATTACTATAAAATTATTCGGTTCCTCTTAGGTTTATTTACTGCCGGACAAATCGAAGGCTGGCAAACGCAAGACCAAAGTCAAGAAGCACACCCTCAATCCCATCTTTGATGAAACGTTGCGTTTCCACACCTCAGTATCGAGCTTGGAGTCGCGCACTTTGTGGCTTACTGTTTGGCATTCGGATATGTTTGGACGCAATGATTTCCTGGGCGAGGTCAGCGTCAATCTCCAAGGACGCCTCTTTGACAATCCACAGTCGCAGTGGTATTTGCTGCAGGAGCGCGTAAGTGCATCATTTTCTACTTATCTATATGATCCTGTATTCAATCGTGAACTTTTACTCTTTTTAGAGCGAACCATTTGACGATGTTGCCACATATCGCGGCGATATTGTTGTTGGCTTGAAGTATGTACCGCCAGAGAACCTGAAATCATCGATCTTCTCCCGCGGCTCCAGTTTGACGGGCAGCTCATCGAATCTGCGCAAATTTGGCGGCAGCATTAAGTCGGTGGCATCCAAGTCGGATCGCAGCACCAAAGGCGGTCAATTGCATGTGCTGGTCAAGGAGGCAAAGCATCTCAGTCCCATCAAGACCAATGGCACCTGTGATGCCTTCTGCAAGAGGTAAACTCCTTTACACACACTTGACTCAGACTTGAACTAATCCGAATACCCTTTGATTGTAGCTACTTGTTGCCGGATCGCACGCGCAGCTCCAAGCAAAAGACGCCAGTGGTGAAGAGAACATTGCATCCGAGCTGGAATTATACGTTTGTGTATGAGGATGTTTCGCTGGAGGATTTGTCAGAGCGCGCTCTCGAACTAACTGTTTGGGATCACGATCGTTTGGCCAGCAATGAATTTGTCGGCGGCATACGTTTCTCCCAAGGCACCGGTAAGTTGTAAAGCAAACACTTCGACTAACTGCAACTAATATTTCATTTTTGGTTTCTCTTTCTGAAGGTCGCAGCTATGGACGTCAGGTGGATTGGATGGATGCAACTGGCAAGGAGCTATCACTCTGGCAGAATATGCTCGATCGGCCCAACTTTTGGGTGGAAGGCAGTCTGGTGTTACGCTCCAGTTTGGATGGCATACGAACCACATTGCCATAGGCATAATAATACTAGTTCCCAGCCAAACACACACACACACAAATTTGCATTGTAGTAATTTATTGGCTAGCTGATATTGCAAGTTAGTGACCCAAATTATATATTGTATTTGTATTTGTACTTGTATTTGTACTTGTATTTGTATTTGTATTTGTATTTGTATTTGTACTTGTATTTGTATTGTGTTGTGTTGTATTAATTATGTAATAGCACACATTATATTGGGTTTGATGACGGAAAGCATTACTAGAAACTTAAGCATGAATGAAATTCAATATGTTAACCAATTAATTGATTGATTGAATGATTCGATATCCGATATACGACAGTTAAGCACGCAATTTAGAACGATTTAGTAAGAATACTCGAATATTTTGGCGGTCAGCTATACTATATATTAGTATAACTGGCCCGGCATCAGCATTAGCATTGACATTGGCGATGACAATGCAAAAATAATCATTATTGTATTGTAGCATTAAGCAGCACAATGTTCAAAAAACGAACAAAACGAAGGAAAACAAACAAGAAAAAACGCTATCAAGTTATTGCACTAATTGTAAGCTGGGTTATAGCCCAAAAGATAGTACACACACACTACAAACTGTAAAGCAAAAACAATATGATTGCTCAGCTAAAATGACAACATACATTTAGTTTATAGACACTTAAGATATGTGTGTGCGTTTATTTGTTGTGCAAATACAAATGATATTTGCAATTTGGCATACTATATGCTTTCCAAACACAAACAAAAACTACAATAATAACCGATTAAACTTTAAGCTATGTAATATTGCATAATAATTTGTATGTACTAGTACCTATCCAGTAATAATCGTGAGAAAAATACATGTAACAAATATTTTTTTGTAAGTTCAACTTTTTGTTTTGATTTTGCTTATTATTTTCTTTTCCCAATCTACTCTTAAGTGAACTTCATTCTAAAATCTTTACACATATACATACATACATATATATATATCAATATCAATTCTGACTTCAAGCATATCGCAAGCACTGTGCACGTAATAGAAAACCCAGTAGGGATACATATACTCAGCAAGGCTTCAAAGGACATAACCTAATATATTCATACTATTCCCACCTGAACTCAAGTAATATATCAGCCAAATAGATCATTTCTATATACATGCCCTCCAACCCCTTGTTGCTAAAATGAAAAATCTATTTGTTGTGCAACTTTTATATACTACCAAGGCAGCTTCTCAAGGCAAATAATAAATAAAATACTTTATGGAAAAAAAGTGTTAAAGAAAGTAACTTTAAAAGAAAAAAAAATATTAAATTAAATATAGAGAAAAAAACGAATCTTATGAATGCTTTTTGTGTAAGTTTACATTGAAAAAAAACGTACATGCATACAAAACTAAAATAACTTAAAAAACGTTGAATGATACTTAAAAAAAAAAAAGAAGAAGATTTATAGGAAATGTTTTTTGATAAAAAAGAAATTGCTGAATCACTCGTTGCCTAAATACCGCTTGTCTTTTATACTCAATGTTTTCGAAACACACACACACACACACAAAATTCAATGATGATGATGCTGATGATGATGATGTAAGTGCCCACAGGGAATGAAAACTTTACGATACTTCAGTTATGTTTATGTGGGCATCAGCACATCATTATGATGTAAAGGTCAAACAATAAGCAGCAAATATTGCAAATAAAAAATATAAATTAATGGTATTTAGTAGCATAAAATATATGGAAGGATAAAACTTACACAACACTGGCTGGCAGCTAAATAATATTGTAATTAAAACTTACACAATACTGGCTGGCAGCTAAATAATATTGTAATTAAAACTTACACAACACTGGCTGGCAGCTAAATAATATTGTAATTAGTATAAAACGTATTAAAATAGTTAATTTTGCATCTCTGTCGTTCCAATGTAGTACTATTCAAACACAACACGACACGACACACATATATATATATATATATTTTTTTACTTAACCAGGGACGAACCCTTCGTATCTAAATCTAACTCTTAACCTAGTTCTCTACTTACCTTGTGAATTGTGTTTTAACAATTGATACTAACTAACTAACTATTAATTCGGAATCTTATATTCACACTTACTCACTCACTACTCACTCACATGGTGCTATATATAATAGACATATATATATATATATATATGAAAACCCCTCGTTGTATTTACTCTGGAGTACCGAGAAAGTCCTGAGAAATCTTTTTACCTTTTTACAGTTTATGGCATTTTTTTCGGATTTAACTGAACTATTGTGAACTAGCGTTTATTACAATTACATGGTATTTATAATACAATCCTACAACATATACATACTATATATATATAAAGTCAGTTATACACACAGATATACAATACATATATACATAAGCATTAAGATGAACGCAAACTGTTATAAAACAAAGACGAACCCCAGCAAAAATTTGAATAAGGACACCCTCAAAAAAATAAAAGAAACACATCATCTAGGAGTTATCAGATATCAGACATTATTTACGTACTTATTGTATTTGACAGCAATTGCAAAAAGTGCTCAAATCTAATTACTAAGAAAAACTTACAAAAAAAAGAGTTATTTAATATAAGGCCAAGCTTTAGAGTTTTGTGCCCAAAAACCAAAAAATATGTTGCGTTAATATACAAAAAAAAAAAAAAAAAGTTAAAACCAATTTGTGAAACACACTTACAACACATTAGATCGTTAAATTAGAGTTTCGTTTTTTGTTCTTTAAACACGCAGCATTTTTTGGGATATGGAATTTGCGATTAGATTTTGTGCACACTTTTGTTCCATTCCTGAAAACTGATGTGATGAATATAATATATATAGAATATACATATATATAATTTTAAGTGGTTAATAGTGTTTCCAGTAACAACATATTTTGAATGTAAAGAGAGAGAGAGTTTTTATTGAAAGGAAAACTTTGGCTTGTTGCTAGTTTTGGTTCGAGAACGAAAGTATCGGCAAGATGATTGGCACTTAATCAATTAGATGAGATATCTTTAAACACACAATGAAACACAAATATATACACACACAATATATATATATATATATTTTCAACAATCTCTGCCCCTGGATATCTACATACATATATCTTAGTACTAGAATAAAGTTAAGTTGCGGCTCCCACCCTTCCCTTTGCTATACAAGATTTTTTCCATTGAGAGTTTCAAACTAAGGGCTAAAGCAACCTCTATTTTGTACTATATAAGACTTTCTCTAGTTCTTTATAAGAAAAACAAAAACAAAAACAAAATGCGTTCAAATTGAAGCCGTAACATTTATGGCATATATAAAAGTTAAATGCAAATGTTTACGTACATACTCTATGACGAGTACTTGCCCTAAGTGTACCACACACACACACACACACCCAGTTATACATACCTACAAATATACAATACATGCTTATATATTATAATAATAAAGAAGAAGTAACAATGGTGATGGTACACACCCAAATTAAATGTTATGTTCGCAATACTGTGACCCAAAAATCAATCAAATAAAACCAAACCAAAATTTCGCATCTACTTGACAAACTTTCGGAACTAAACTCTCTGTGTGTTTTACTCTCTTCAGTTGCTTGTTGCTATTTCACGGCTGGTGCTTCCTCCTCATCGGGTTCCGGTTCCGTTTCCGGCTCAACGCTGCTTCGCACCCCATTGAGAGCATTTAGCCTAAGCTGCTCGCCGGGCTCTTTGCCTGGCACATCATCATCGTTACGGGCCCGCCAGCAATCGAAGGACAACAGGGCTTCGCCCTTGCCAAACTTCTCGCCATCCTCCAGTGTTATGGGCAATTGCCTAAATACCCAAACAGGAATATTAATTTCGCCGTTTTGGGCTAACATTCCGCTAAGCCCCTCTCACCTGTTATTCGTTTCCGGCAGCAGGAGCGTACAAAGTGCTGCAATTAACAAGACCGCAGCCAAAATGAACGGAGGTCCTGCGGCAAACTTGCTGCCCAAATGGATTAGATACGGTGAGGCGAATGAGGCCGCTGCCGCAGCCAAGTGAGCCGTTGCCATGCCCCTGGAACGCACACAGGTGGGCAACAGTTCCGACGAATACTGTGAGGTAGTTGTGTACGACATGGAGATGCCCAGTCGGGTGGGCAGCGCGAATGCCAGCAGTAAGGATGCATTTAGCTGGTTGTGCTCGTAAAAGAGTGCCGCGCCCAAGGCACAGGACATCAGACTCGTGGAGCTGAGGGCCAGAAAGCAGGTCGCCTTTCTGCCCAGACGACTCTGCAGCAGGCCCTGCAGAAAGCCCGATGGCAGCACAACCAAGCCAAACAAGGAGAAGATCACAAACGGCGACAGGCCCAGACCCTCCACATTCCGCGAGATGGTATTGAAGCTCAGCGAAGTCATCATGCTGTGGTAAGTGCAGAAGATTGACATTAGAAAGAGTATCACTGTGTCGAATTCAACTACGCACAAGGTCAAGATGACAATGAGTGAGATTTTGCGCAAGTGTGGAGTTCGCAGCAGATCGATCAGAGTTGCCTTCTGCTGTTGATTGTCCTGTTTGCGTTTAGCGGCGCAATGCTGACGAAAGGCCTCAAAATCCGAGGGCGCAACTTGGCAACCATTGAAGTGAGCAATGTGCTTCAAGCGGGCAATGGCACCCTCAACATTATTGCGCGTTATTAGCCACTGAGCACTCTCCTGAACGACAAAATAGAAGACGGCCACAATCAGCTGCAGCAGCGCTGAGAAAGTCAAATAAATGCGCCAGTTGCCAGCCAGAACGGAGAGCCAAGGCGCGGCCAAAGCGCCCAGACAACAGCAGAGACCCATTGTGCCGCTAATAGCCAAATTTCTTAACTTCGGCGCCAGATACTCGAGCACTGGACAGATACGTACGAAACGAGACGGTTGAGCAGAGCTGATTATGAGCTGAAGCTGAAGAAGATGAGATACGCAATGCTTACCCAGAATAAACATAAGATAAAAGTTGGCGGTTGCAGCCAGGCCAGAGATGCAGCGGAAAGCGCTATACTGAACCAGATTCGATGCATACGTGGTCAGAAAGTCGCCAACGAAGCCACATTGATTCGCCAGGATGACAGTGCGCACACGTCCAATCCGATCGCCCAGCATGCCAAAGGCAAAGGTGCCCATCAGCGAGCCCAGAAAGAACAGCGATTGCCCAATGCGAGCTTTGTACGCATCATCGCATACCCAATTCAGCTGAGAAAGGTTTCGGTTTAGTTCGTTTAGTATCAAACATTGACATTGACTTACCTCAGCGTTCATGCTACGAAATCCATAATCATATTTATATATCCAGCGATCGCAAGTCTCGCTGCTTACAGTTAGATTGTAGCCCTGTTCTAACCACTCAATCTTCTCCAATCGCGTGCAGAAAGCATCCTTCCCGAACGAAGAATAAATCGCAGCAATCTCCTCATAACTGCGATCAGCCAACTGATCGTGATGGCACCAATGCTGGGGCACAAATCCAATAATGTTCTGGGAATAGTAGTGCACAGTGGTGGTAAATGCTATATAGCCGAGCATTAGTAGCATCAGATACTGATAGCGACCCGCATCTCCGCACTTCGCCAGAATTCTATCAAAATCCATAGTGCGATCCGTATGTATACTCAATGCGGCTCCGGCTGAGATTCGACTAAGACTAAGCAGCACAATCTGATTGGCATGCCTTTAGTCTGGGTTGTGGTCCGATTGCGATAAGATTGCTTTTTTTCCGAGGTTCGTCTTATCGCATTTGCGTGCCGAGCCGTGGTCTCTTCTTACTATCCATCCATTACTAAATAAATGTTTTATTATTTAAGTAAACTCGCTTATTCGCCTTAATCTAAACAGAGAGAGGGAGAAAGATCGGCGTATATCTAAAGAGCTGCCGCCGCGCTCGCGACTATTCCGATCGTATATATGTTGTATCCGAATCGCACGAATAGTATAGTGAGATATTCGTATGGGCCAATACCAAAGACAAGAGAGTGCTATTTTTAAGTGCCTCTCTTATCATCATTTAAAAACAAATTCTTTTCTCACTAATAACACTTTTTCATTGTAGTCCAATAATCTCATCACTAAGCATGTCTCCCGCTTCTGTACTAACATTATATCTTGAGACCTTATCGCATTTTGTAAAGAAATCTTTAAAAAGTTGAAAGAGTATATATGTGAACTTTATATGTGATGTGTAATCTTTCTTGATATTGATCCAATAATCTTTCAAGCACATAGTAAGTGTCTGGTAATTGAGCAATCAATATTAATTAATAGATTTCTTTGTGCGTTTCCCTATAGTTTAGGTACCATAAAGAGAAATGAGGTTCGTGGATTAGCTAAATTTCCTTATGTTTTCCAGTTATAATGCTGCATACCTTTAGGTATGCTTAAAAACTATATATATTAATTAATAGATTTCTTTGTGCGTTTGCTTATAGTTTAGGCACTATGTAGAGAAACTGGGTTCGTGGATTAGCTAAATTTCCTTATGTTTTCCAATTATAATGCAGCATACCCTTAGGCATGCATAAAAACTATATATGCGGAGTCAGCCAGCAACAAAGATAAAATCCTATAAGGAGAGGGGCGCATTGTTGTAAAACTTTCAAAATACAAAAAAAAAAACAAGTATATAATATATATAATATATTTATATATAATATTGTATAATTAACGATATGTTGTATTGTAATTAGCATTTAATACATCATATATTGTATTTTTGGTATTAAATGGTTTTTTCCAGATCATCAAAGTAAATTTTCTCGATACAGTTCTGTCTGTGAAATACCAGGCGAACAGAATTCAGCAGCAGGCTGATCTGTAACTTAAAATGTTGACTAACAGAACATAAAATGTTAACTAACATAACATAAAATGTTAATTAACATACCATAAAATGTTAACTAACATAACATAAAATGTTAACTAACATAACATAAAATGTTAATTAACATACCATAAAATGTTAACTAACCTAACATATAATGTTAACTAACTTAACATAAAATGTTAACTAACATAACATAAAATGTTAATTAACATAACATAAAATGTTAACTAACATAACATAAAATGTTAATTAACATACCATAAAATGTTAACTAACATAACATATAATGTTAACTAACATAACATATAATGTTAACTAACATAACATAAAATGTTAACTAACATAACATAAAATGTTAACTAATATAACATAAAATGTTAACTAACATAACATAAAATGTTAACTAACAGAACTTAAAATGTTAACTAACAGAGTTACCTGCTGCTGACTTCTGTTCGCCTGGTATTTCACTTGGCGAACGCATGTTAAAATGCCTCAAAAATGGCCAACGAAGAAAAAAATTTGAATTTTATATCAAATGCACAACCAAAAAATTATGCATACTTTTAGGGGCACACGATAATTCTTTCATTACTAAAATAGCTCTAACTCGGCCAAATTCTTGCAGATTTTCGCAGGACATGGTGCGTTAGAAACGCAAGGACCAACTCTATCAAACGGCATTTAAAAAATAGGGGGTTATCTAAGATTCCTATACTTCAAAAATTTGAGCCCCAGGTCGAATGGGAATGGCTAAAAATCACAAAATCGCTGTTTCCTCGAAAAGTACAAGGACAATTGGAATGTCCTTTGGTCAGTTTGTAGCTTTAGTCAAAACCTATTGTTTGACGCAGGACTCGCAAGGATCCGAAAGGATTTGTCCAATTCAGAAGCATTTTTCTGTTTTTTAAAAAAGTCCTTTTATCTTTGCTGTTTTAAGGACTTTCGTCCTTTTTATTGCTTTGTTCAAATCGGCAGCCCAAGGACTATCTATGTTCCAAAGGACATCCCAATAGTCCTTAAAATAACTGAAATACGACCGTTTTTTCAAAAATCTTCAAAATTTCTGACCTACCCCCTTGTCTTTTTTTCAGGAACATTTTTTTGCCGAATCCTGGAAAAATTTATTTGCAAATCGATAATCCTTTATCGTACGATCTCAAAACTATGTGTCCTGCCGATGTCCTTATAAATATGACCAAGTTATGGTATAAAAACGCAAGTGGAGCAGCAAAATATGAGAAATAAAATATTTTTATTGGCTAAGCAAAAATCATACATTAATATATAATTACATTTATAAATATATTCTAGTATATAATAATAATAAAAATTATATCGAACAATATAAAAACGGCTTTATGATTTTTTGAATTTTGGATGCTGTAAAGGATATCAAATGCACTACCAGTTTTACGAATAATGTGCATACTTTTAGGGGCATGATTTTTTCATTACTAAACCAGCTCTAACTCGGCCAAATCCTTGCAGATTTTCGCAGGACATGGTGCGTTAGAAACGTAAGGACCAACTCTATCAAACGGCATTTAAAATATAGGGGGTTATCTAAGATTCCTATACTTCAAAAATTTGAGCCCCAGGTCGAATGGGAATGGCTAAAAATCATAAAATCGCTGTTTCCTCGAAAACTACAAGGACAATTGGAATGTCCTTTGGTCAGTTTGTAGCTTTAGTCAAAACCTATTGTTTGACGCAGGACTCGCAAGGATCCGAAAGGATTTGTCCAATTAGGAAGCATTTTTCTGTTTTTTAAAAAAGTCCTTCTATCTTCGCTGTTTTAAGGACTTTCGTCCTTTTTATTGCTATATTCGAATCGGCAGACCAAGGATTATCTGTGCTCCAGATGACATCCGAATAGTCCTTAAAACAACTGAAATACGACCGTTTTTTCAAAAATCATCAAAATTTCTGACCTACCCCCTTGTCTTTTTTTCAGGAACATTTTTTTGACGAATCCTGAAAAAATTTAAATGCAAATCGATAATCCTTTATCATAAGATCTCAAAAATACGTGTCCTGCCGATGTCCTTATAAAAATGACCAAGTTATGGCATAAAAACGCAAGTGGAGCAGCAAAATATTAGAAATAATATATTTTTATTGGCTAACCCAAAATAATACATTAATATATAATTATATTTATTTACATTTATTTACAATATATTTATTATATTTTAGTATAAATTAATAATAAAAATTATATCGAATAATAAAAATAAAAAAAATAAATAAAATGGCCAACGAGGAAAATAAATTTGACTGCTTTGGGGGAGAGTAAAAAAAAAATTTATTGATTTTGCTTATATTTTTCAAATTTCTTTTGTTTTTATACAGAGCATATATAGATTTACAATTACTTGCGTAGTTTATAAAAATTTTTTAAGCTTATTAAAACACAGTTAAAATAGTATTAAAACCCAAGCAACAAAATTAAGTACATGTAGCCCAGTCTCATAAACAAATACTTTATAAAATTGCTAATTGCGGGGCTTGTCTTTCAGTCAAATACTTATAAAGATTGAAAGTCTGATGTTGGTAGATTTTTAAAATTACAATTGTCGCAAGCAATTAATTGGATTTGAAAACTATATGGTACACAGTTAGTATCGATGTTTCTCTTGTTATCGATTTTTGTTTGGGTTTGGTGCCTTTACATATCTAAAGTGATGGCAGTATATAAAATATATATATATATAATATTTTTTTTGGCATATGTATTATTAGTTCCATTAATTGGAATTAGAATATATATAATATTTTTTAGGCATATGTATTATTAGTTCCATTAATTGGAATTAGAATATATATAAGTATCATAAGCATTTTCTTTTCTTAGCTGTTCAATAAGTTTCAAATTTTATCGTCTCAATCTTCTATTTGGCGTTGAACGTTCCTAAATCATGTAATTTATTTTTAGTAAGTATATTATTAATTTTACTCTCCATCACTTGGTTCAAACACAGCCAGGGAGGGGTGCGGTATTTCGTCGAGCAACAGATTCGCCTCCTCGTTCGATTGTTCCTGAAATAATGTTGGAAATAGGAATATTAAGGATCCAATTGGTTGTGTTTTAGTTACCCTGGAATATTGCTTAACGACAGTAATTTTAAAGCATTGTATTTATGTTTGTGTTAAAGGTAGGTTCCCTAGTTTAGAGCTTTACCTTTGTTGATGAGTTTATAAGATACAAATTTTTACTGTATACTGTTTTGTTTTAGTCGATCTGCTTAATATGTAAGTATTCCACTTTACAGAATTTTTATATTTATTTTATACAATTCTGTGTTCGATGAGCAGCGGCAACAAATCAACACAAACAGAGCAATAGATAAACAGCTATATATATATTATTGTGTTAATATTCTAAATATACAAAATTCATTTTGTAAAAAAATTTATAGTTTTATAGAAAGCATAAATGAGTGCTCAAAGAGCGGCGTCAGATGTTTTTATGGCTTTAAAGAAACTAAAAAAATGCTTCAATATCAGGAAATAATAATTTAAATAAAATTTGGTTGAATTAGCTTCTAAATTCGTTTCTTTCATTTTGGGCCATAAAAAAATCATTTTTTGTCAGTCATCGCAAGTCTGTTTTTATACCCTGGACCCATTGAAAATGGGTAAAAAGGTATAATGGTTTTGTGCAAAAGTATGTAACAGGCAGAAGGAAGCATCTCCGACCCCATAAAGTATATATATTCTTGATCAGCAACAACAACCGAGTCGATATAGCCATGTCCGTCTTTCCTTCCGTCGATCTCAAAGGCTATAGGAGCTAAATCTGGAGTGATTTAGAACATAAGCTCTCCTGATCCCTAGGCAGTACAAGTTTGTTTCAAATTTTCGATAACTCTTCCCTTTTTCGATATACACATGTGATCGATAACAACAAAATCTTGAATTTGGAAAACTTTGTGATGTAGTTTGAAATATTAGACGAAATAATGATAATCTGTGAAAATGTTATTGAAATTGGTTGAGAAACACCGGAGATATGGAGCATTGAAGTTAAGAAAGTATGCACTATACGCGTATACATACACACACTCACACATACTTGCAAGCACTGACTGTAAAGTAGACGGTTCAGGGTATCGTCTAGTCGGGATTTCTCGACTGTAAAGCCGCGTGGGTATTGATTTTTAATTTGGCCCACGTTGGGCGCCAATTAATATTCTATTGCAATTACGTATGCAAGTGAGTGTTTTAATATTTAGTTGCATTTAAAAACGATGGTATTTATTTCGAATAGCCCGGCGACACGACCGGCTTTGTTGAAATCTCAATTTAGACTAAATAGAAGAATACAATTATGACAGAAGAAACGCTAAGCCTCGCATGAAGTGATGGTGACAGTTGTTGTTGCACAAGCTGCACAACGTTTAATACCCTTTATTATAATATTCAATTAATTTCATTATCATCATTATTAGTTCCATTAATTTGGGTTTGCTGTCGTTGTTCTTGTTGTTTTTGTTGGTATCATTTCTTGACATCGTATTGTACAATAAATAAGAGTAGTAGTATACTATATATATAAGTATCATAAACATTCAATACTTGTCTACTATCAGTTGGTATTTTCTTTTCTTAGGTCTTTTATTGCTTTGAACGTTTCAAATCATGTATTTTATCATTAGTATATTATTAATTTTAATCTCCATCACTTGGTTCAAAAACAAACAAACAAAATATGTAAATTTCATTCATTTTGTAAAAAAAAAAACAAGTTTTATAGAAAGCATTAATCAGTGCTCAAAGAGCGGCGTCAGATGTTTATTTATTAGCATCTTGGGCCATATTAAAATCATGCTTTTCCAGCCTGTCTGTTTTTTATATAAAAACAATTTATTAAGGCTTTGTCTTAGGAAGATTGAAATTAAATTAATATTAGCTTATTTCATATACATTTTTTTCGTGTATAACTTTATTGTATAAGCTTAATAATAAACATAATTTCAACATCTAAACATAAATAAAAATGTTGTTCACGTTAATTCTTATTTCGTTAAAAATAGTCTTCAGCACATTTACAGGGTACAATGTAGCCAATCACTCGGTTAAGTATTGTTATTTAATTGATACAACTGAAATTCGTATGAAATCAACTTGGAAATTGATTAAGACATCAGTTTTTGTCGTGTCTCAGCATCCAGCTCTTCATCCCCGACAGCAGTCGTCTTTGGCTTTGTGCTCCTTATAAAGTCAAACATACGATCCCCCCGACCGAACAACTCTCCCTCGGCCAAAGTAATGGGCAGCTTTCTATTGCCTGTCTCTGGCAGCAGGAGACAGACGTAGGCACAAACGGTGAACAGCAGACAGATAATAATCGAAGGAGCTGCTCTATAGTATGTGCCCAGGTGGAGGATATATGGCGAGAGCAACGAGGCAGCAGCTCCAGCCACCTGAGCCATCGCCAGGCAACGAGAACGAACACAAGTTGGTAGCAGCTCCGTGGAGAATAACATGGTGCAGCCCAAGCAAAGTGACATCCCAAAACGTGAGGCCATGGTTAAGGTGACCAAAAGCACTACGCTGGGCTCTTGCCACATGGACAGAACAATGCCGCTGGCTGCTGTAAAGATTCCTGTGAGCAGCATCGCCAACACCGAGGAACCCTTGCGACCAAACCAGTTTCGAATATTCGGCTGTAAAATACCCGACAAAGGCAACACCAGAGCATTCAGGGAGAACATTATGAACGGTGAGATGCCCACACCCTCAACATTACGTGCCACAGTATTGTAACAGACACATATGATCATGCTGAAAGACAAAAAAATATTAGAATTGGTACAAAGTAATATTAAGCTTGCATAACTTACAAAACGATTAACATTTGAAGCAATACTTTGCGCAGGTGCGGCGTTTTAAACATATCCATCAGCTTATCCTGATTCTCTGTGGACTGCTGATCCTTATTGTTGGAATTCATTTGGCAATAGCTGCGGAATGCATCGATGTCCTTATCGAATAGTGTGCGAAGATTCATTTTTGCAACTCTTTGCAATCTCAAGACAGCACCATCGATATCATTCCGAGTGACCAGCCACTGAGCGCTCTCCTGAACCAGAAAATAGAAGAGTGTGATCAGCAGCAAAGGCAACGAAGAGCAGGCAAGGAAGAGGCGCCAATGACCCACTAAGATGGCCAAGCCAGATGCACAAACCATGCCCAGGCCATAGAAGATGCCCATGCTGATACTCAAACCAGTGTTGCGAAGTGCGGGTGAAACATATTCAAGAACTGCACAAAAACAAGAAAGTTAAGTACTATTCAAAACATAACATTAAAAACAAAACTCACCCAGAATATACATGAGAGAAGTGTTGGAATCTACGGCGAGGCCAGCAACAAAACCAGTTATAGAGAACGCTGTCAAACTGCTTGTAAAGATGGTCGAGAAATCGCCCAAGAAGCCGCACAAATTTGCCAAAATAACCGACTTAATCCGTCCAATTCTATCACCCAAAAATCCAAATATAAGTGTGCCAAACATTGAGCCCACAAAGAATAAAGATTGACCCACTCGTGGCTTGTAAGCCTCATCGCACACCCAATTGAGCTAGCAAATCACCATCAATAAATATTGATCTCTTGTCAATTTAAATTCTCGATGAAGACTCACCTCTGTATTCATGCTCCTATAGCCAAAATCATAGTTGTAAATCCAGCGATCACAACGCTCTTTACTCACAGTCACATTCAATCCATCGACACTAATGCTCTCCAGTCTCGTGCAGGATGGTTTCTCAAACTGCTTGTATATTGCTTCAATATCTGCAAAGCTGCGATTCTCCAACTGTTCGTGATAGCACCAATGATCGGGTACAAAACTGATCACATTCTGGGAGAAGTTGTGCATCGCTGTGACAAACATCAGAAAACTATATAGTCCGAGCAGTAGATATTGATAGCGATTACTATTGCCACACTTCGCCAATATCTCTTCAAAATCCATTTTGTTTGACGCGTGCTTTGCCATTGGGATTGAGATTTAAGATTTATTGTTAGTATTATTGCTTTTAGTATTGTTGGTGTTGCTGTGTGGCCTTTCGCTCGTCAGTCAGTCTGCTCTCAGCCGATGCCACGCTCGTACTGCCACTGCAGCTGATGTGAACGCGAATATCGCGACGGTCTCTTTTGGTGCCGAATCGAATGTAAACCAAGAGAATTCGCCTGCTGCTTTGTCAACTCATTCTCAAAGTGTGCGATGCATGAGACAAAGATTAGTTGTTGCTATACTTCATTGCTATTCGACTTTTGGTTCAATCTGTTTGCCTTAGATGGGAGGGTAGTAGAGACTTTATAAGAACTTTGTGCAATTGTATGGCCAAACGTGAGATACTTCATATAGGTATAAGTTAACTAATGTCAATTTAATTTTATATATGTAAAATAAAATATGACACGACGTCACAACAGTGTATGTTTGTCTGGATGTTACGTAGCTGGCAATGTTGTGCATCCGCTACGAATTAGTTCGCGGAGCTCAGGAGCTCCTATTACTTAAGTCAATGGTAAATGTGACACCACGAGTACTGAGCGGATGTCATTGCATAGCCGGCAATCACAGCATATTTGCGTGGCCGCTAGGAATAAAAATGCAGAGCTCAGCATTTCATGCGAGGCTCAGCGTTCTTGATTTTATTTAATTAAATTAGCTTAAATTATAGTATGGGAGTTAGGTAGATCATTAATGACTTGTTGATCAGGTTAAAAATTACTAAATACCAAATTAACACCAAACATAAAATAAACGCATTTTGCATTAAATTACTTAACATTAGTTGTCCCTGTATTAAAAATATATATTAATAATTTCATTGAGCTTAATTGAATATTGTAATAAAGGGTATTAAACGTTGTGCAGCTTGGGCAACGACAACTGTCACCAGCACTTCATGCGACGCTTAGCGTTTCTTTTGTCATAATTGTATTCTTATATTTAGTCTAAATTGAGATTTCAATAAAGTCGGTCGTGTCGCCGGGTTATTCGAAATAAATACCATCGTTTTTAAATGCAACTAAATATTAAAACACTCACTTGCATACGTAATTGCAATAGAATATTAATTGGCGCCCAACGTGGGCCAAATGAAAAATCAATAAAACATAAAATCAATAAAATTCATTAAACAAGTAAGAGGCTCTAGTCGAGAAATCCCGAGTAGACGATACCCTGATCCCTATACTTTACGCGTATAGTGCATACTTTATTAGCTTCAATGCTCCATATCTCCGGTGTTTCTCAACCGATTTCAATAACATTTTCACAGATTATCATTATTTTGTCTAATATTTCAAACTACATCACAAAGTTTTCCAAATTCAATATTTTGTTGTTATCGATTCCATGTGTATATCGGAGACGGGAAGAGTTATCGAAAATTTAAAACAAACTTGTACTGACTAGGGATTTGGCGAGCTTATGTTACAAATCTGGAGTCTCTAGCTCCTTTAGTCTCTGAGATCGTTGGACATGGCTATATTGACTCGGCTGTTGATGCTGATCAAGAATATATGTACTTTATGGGGTCGGAGATGCTTCCTTCAGCCTGTTACATAATTTTGCACAAAACCATTATACCCTTTTTACCCATTTTCAATGGGTTCAGGGTATAAAAAACTGCAGTAAAACTGGCAGTAAAACAGTGAAGGGGAACTCTCAATGAGAATGTAAGCCAAAGGAAGAAACCAGAGTTCCCCTTCACTGTTAAAATAACATTATTCCGATTACTAGCTCGTGGCGAAATAATTCGCTGTCTGCTGTGTCATCTCAATCTCAAAGTAGACGATGCATGAGACAAAGATTAGTTTTTGCCATACTTCATTGCTCTTGTTGTTTTCACACTTGATATTCTCAATTTTCGAATTTATTAATGACTAGTTGAACAGGTTTAAAATACCAAATTAACATAAATTAATAATAAACACAATTTACAGTTCTAAACCTAAATAAAAATGTTGTTCACAGTGGTACAATGTATCCAAGCACTCGTTTAAGTACAGCACTTGCTTTGCTTAATTGTTTAATTGATACAACTGAAATGCATATGAAGTCAACTTGGAAATTGATTGACATCAGTTTTTGTCGCGTCTCAGCGGCTTCTCATCGCCTACAGCAGTTGGGTCTGGCTTTTTTCTCCTCATAAAGTCAAACATGCGATCCTCCCGACCAAACAGCTCTCCCTCGGCCAAAGTAATGGGCAGCTTTCTATTGCCTGTCTCTGGCAGCAGGAGACAGACGTAGGCACAAAAGGTGAAGAGCAGACAGATAATAATCGAAGGAGCTGCTCTATAGTATGTGCCCAGGTGGAGGATATATGGCGAGAGCAAGGAGGCCGCAGCTCCAGCCACATGAGCCACCGCCAGGCCACGGGAACGCACACAAGTTGGTACCAGCTCCGTGGAGAATAACATGATGGAGCCCAAGCAAACTGATATCCCAAGACGTGAGGCCATGGTTAAGGTGACCAAAAGCACTACGCTGGGTGCTTGCCACATGGACAGAGCAATGCCGCTGGCTGCTGTAAAGATTCCTGTGAGCAGCATCGCCAACACCGAGGAACCCTTGCGACCAATCCACTTTTGAATATTCGCCTGTAAAATACCTGACGGAGGCAACGTCAGAGCAGTCAGGGAGAACATTATGAACGGTGAGATCCCCAGACCCTCAACATTACGTGACAGAGTATAGTAACAGACACATATGATCATGCTAAAGGACAAAAGAGATATTAGGATTGGATCAAAATAACACTTGCTTAACTTACAAAACGATGAACATTTGAAGCAAGACTTTGCGCAGGTGCGGCGTTTTAAACATATCCATCAGCTTATCCTGATTCTCTGTGGACTGCTGATCCTTATTGCTGGAATTCATTTGGCAATAGCTGCGGAATGCATCGATGTCCTTATCGAATAGTGTGCGACGATTCATTTTGGCAACTCTTTGCAATCTCAAGACAGCACCATCGATATCATTCCGAGTGACCAGCCACTGAGCGCTCTCCTGAACCAGAAAATAGAAGAGTGTGATCAGCAGCAAAGGCAACGAAGAGCAGGCAAGGAAGAGGCGCCAATGACCCACTAAGATGGCCAAGCCAGATGCACAAACCATGCCCAGGCCATAGAAGATGCCCATGCTGATACTCAAACCAGTGTTGCGAAGTGCGGGTGAAACATATTCAAGAACTGCACAAAAACAATAAAGTTAAATAAAATATTCAAAACATTACATTAAAAGCAAAACTCACCCAGAATATACATGAGATAAGTGTTGGCATCGACGGCGAGGCCCGAAATGAAACGAGTTATCGAGAACGCTGTCAAACTGCTTGTAAAGATGGTCGAGAAATCGCCTAAGAAGCCGCACAAATTTGCCAAAATAACCGACTTAATCCGTCCAATTCTATCACCCAAAAATCCAAATATACACGTTCCACACATTGAGCCCACGAAGAAAAAAGATTGTCCAACGGGCGCCTTATAAGCCTCATCGCAGATCCAATTAAGCTGTGCACAGAGAAATCTCCAGTCAGATAAGATAATGTTAAAAACTATGCCACTCACCTCCGTATTCATGCTCCTATAGCCATAATCATAGTTGTAAATCCAGCGATCACAACGCTCCTTACTCACAGTCACATTTAATTCATCGACACTTTCCAGTCTCGTACACGAAGGTTTCTCAAACTGATTATAGATGGCCTCGATCTGGGCGAAGCTACGATTCTCCAACTGTTCGTGATAGCACCAATGATCGGGCACAAAACCGATCACATTCTGGGAGAAGTTGTGCATCGCTGTGACAAACATCAGAAAACTATATAGTCCGAGCAGTAGATATTGATAGCGATTACTATTGCCACACTTGGCCAATATCTCATCAAAATCCATAGTGATTGGCGCGTGCTTCGCCATTGGGATTGAGATTCAAGCGAATGTGGGTACGTCGTCTAGTAGCTGTATATTGTTACTATTCTTGCTTTTACTATTGTTGGTGTTGCTGTGCGCCCTTTCACTCGTCAGTCAGTCAGCTCTCAGCCGATGCCACGCACGTACTGTCACTGCTCCAGCTGAAACGTTTAGAGCGACCAGTGCAAATCCAGCTGATATTAAACTCACTCTAACATTGAGACAACAAATACACTCTTGTTCACAATCCACTCTCTCTTATCTCGCTTTCTATTGGTCTTGCCCTGACTGAGCACTCAATGCTATGCTATGCTATCAGCGAAATATGAGAGGCACGATTTTAGCTAACTTCTAATCGAATTGATGTGATAACTGCCAAGAATGCTCAGTACCATAAGTTGATAAGGCAAATCAACTAATTATTCAAATCCGCTCTCGCACATCAGAAAAGCCTCGCATACGAATACTAAAATGATAAGGAACTACACTTTGTATCAGCGTTGTTTTAAGGGGTGTAAAATAAGACAATTAACAATGTTAGGCTTGTGTGATAAGGCAGCCATAACTAGACATACTTATGACACTTTTGGACTATAATCGTAGTAGATGTTTAACTGGAATAGAAATTCAAATGTATAATCTTTATAGTTTTCACTTCTACTAGACCTAAGAGAAATCATGCGTTTGGCAAAAGCTGAAAATCGCTAGTGATTTCTGTTGAGCCCCTCAATATATGAGAATTTGATTTGTAATAATTGTTTATATTGATACCAAGTAACAAATGAATTTCAATAATACAATTTTACTAAAATA
Source organism: Scaptomyza reducta (assembly GCA_035044485.1). Lineage (NCBI taxonomy): Eukaryota > Metazoa > Arthropoda > Insecta > Diptera > Drosophilidae > Scaptomyza > Scaptomyza reducta. Next base: position 13,972 of record JAWNNV010000787.1, on the reverse strand, counting down.
AAAACTAAATATTCAATCGATGACACGTTATTGATACGCGAAAATAAGCAAAAAAAATCTTAGATTATTCCTTAATTTCTGTTAGCTTTAGCTCCTTTTGAAGCTCAACTTGGGCTGTGTCCGGTTTGCGCAGTTGATGCAAGAAGTCAAACATTCGCTCACCTTTGCCAAACTCTTCGCCCTCGGCCAGAGACATGGGCAGCTTCTTGTTGCGTGTCTCTGGCAGCAGCAAGCACACATACGCACCCGTCAAGAAGAGAAACCCAAGTATTATGGAGGGTGCCGGCTTGAAGTACGTGCCCAAATGCAGTATGTACGGCGACAAGAAAGATGCCGCAAAGCCGGCGACGTGTGCGACAGCAACACCACTGCCCCGCACACAGGTGGGTATCAGTTCGGTGCAGAGCTGCGAACTGGCACCATCCGCGATCGAGACACCGAAACGTGCGACGAGCGTCAAGCCGACTAGCAACACTACACTACGATTCTCGCCCTGCGATATCACGAGTCCAGCTGCAGCAGCAAATATTCCTGTTATGGTCATCCAACTGAATGCGGTCATCTTGCGTCCGGTGATATCCTGCAGCAAACCTTGCAGATAACCCGAAGGTGGCAACATCAGCGCATTCAGCGAGAACATTATAAATGGCGATATACCCAATCCTTCCACATTGCGTGCCAGGGTATTATAACAAGGCACAACAATGACGCTGTTGGACGAGCGAGAGATTGTATGATTATCATTGTTAGAGAGGTTGAAAATTGTGAGATTGCAGCGATATTATGATGATTCGACTATGAAATACTCTGATACTAGTTCAGAACACACAATATTTGACATTGTTTAGATGTTCAATCTTACTGATCTTACTCTTCATACAGTCTGTCGAACTACTCTTTCACTTCTCAACGATATTATGACGATTCGACTATGAACTACTCTGATACTAGTTCAGAACACACAATATTTGAGATTGTTTAGATGTTCAATCTTACTTATCTTACTCTTCGTACAGTCGAACTACTCTTTTACTTTTCAACCTCAATATCAGATTATGTATGCAGCGATATTATGATGATTCGATTTTTTCATTACTCTGATACTAGTTCATAACACATAATATTTGACATTGATTAGATGTTCAATCTTACTGATCTTACTCTTCATACAGTCGAACTACTCTTTCACTTTTCAACCTCAATATCAGAGTATGTATGCAGCGATAATAATTTTGATTCGACTATCAACTACTCTGGTACTAGGTCAGAACACACAATATTTGAGATTGTTTAGATGTTCAATCTTACTGATCTTACTCTTCATACAGTCGATCGAACTACTCTTTCACTTTTCAACGATATTATGATGATTCGACTGTGAAATACTCTGATACTAGTTCATAACACACAATATTTGAGATTGATTAGATTTTCAATCTTACTCTTCATACAGTCGAACTACTCTTTCACTTTTCAACCTCAATATCAGAGTATGCTTGCAGCGATATTATGATGATTCGACTATGAAATACTCTGATACTAGTTCAGAACTCACAATATTTGAGATTGTTTAGATTTTCAATCTTACTAATCTTACTCTTCATACAGTCGATCAAACTACTCTTTTACTTTTCATCCTCAATATCAGAGTATGTATGCAGCGATATTATGATGATTCGATTTTTTCATTACTCTGATACTAGTTCATAACACACAATATTTGAAATTGATTAGATTTTCAATCTTACTGATCTTACTCTTCATACAGTCGGTTGAACTACTCTTTCACTCTTCAACCTCAATATCAGAGTATGTATGCAGCGATATTATGATGATTCGACTATGAAATACTCTGATACTAGTTCAGAACTCACAATATTTGAGATTGATTCGATTTTCAATCTTACTGATCTTACTCTTCATACAGTCGAACTACTCTTTCACTCTTCAACCTCAATATCAGAGTATGTATGCAGCGATATTATGATGATTCGACTATGAAATACTCTGATACTAGTTCAGAACTCACAATATTTGAGATTGATTCGATTTTCAATCTTACTGATCTTACTCTTCATACAGTCGAACTACTCTTTCACTTTTCAACCTCAATATCAGAGTATGTAAAACGATTAATAACAAAACAACTCTCACTTACAATATGAGCAGCATTTTGAATGCACTGCTGCGCATGCGTGGCGTCTTCAGCATGTCAAGTAGCTTGGCTTGCGGCTCCGCATTCTGCTCCTGGCCCTCTGTTTTTTGCAGATAGTGCTGCTGACAGTAGCGACGAAAAGCCTTAAGATCATCATCGCTGACCACGCGTCGATTGATTTTGGCCACACGTTGCAAGCGTCGAATGGCGCCATCAATATCGTTGCGTGTGACCAGCCACTGCGCGCTCTCCTGCACCAGAAAGTAAAACAGTGTGACCAGCAGCAGGGGCAACGAGGAACAGACGAGATAGAGACGCCAATGGCCCACCAAAACAGCTAGCCAGGAGGCACAAATCAGGCCCAACGAGTAGAACAGGCCCAAGACTGTATTCAGACCCACATTGCGCAACGAGGGCGAAACATATTCAATAACTGATAAGCAAAAAATAAGTTTAAAAACAGTTGTGCACACTCAACTGGCAAATACTACTTACCCAGAATATACATGAGGTATGAGTTGGCGTCTGCCGCCAGGCCAGACACTAGACGAGTTATCGAGAACATGGTCAGATTGCTTGAAAAAATGGTCAAGAAGTCACCCAAGAAGCCACACCAGTTGGCCAAAATGAGCGACTTAATGCGACCTATTCTATCACCCAACATACCAAATATAAGTGTGCCAAACATTGAGCCCACAAAGAATAAAGATTGACCCACTCGTGGCTTGTAAGCCTCATCGCACACCCAATTGAGCTAACAAATCACCATCAATAAATATTGATCTCTTGTCAATTTAAACTCTCGATGAAGACTCACCTCCGTATTCATGCTCCTGTAGCCAAAATCATAGTTGTAAATCCAGCGATCACAACGCTCCTTACTCACAGTCACATTCAATCCATCGACACTAATGCTCTCCAGTCTCGTGCAGGATGGTTTCTCAAACTGCTTGTATATTGCTTCAATATCTGCAAAGCTGCGATTCTCCAACTGTTCGTGATAGCACCAATGATCGGGCACAAAGCTGATCACATTCTGCGAGAAATAGTGCATGGACACGACGACCATGAGAAAGCCATAGAGGCCAAGCAACAGATACTGATAGCGATGGCTATTGCCACACTTGGCTAGAATCTCATCGAAGTCCATGTTCTTGGCTGCAAGTTTTATCCACGATCAGCTCACTTGTGGTAATGTTACGTACATTTTGGTAACGCTAATATTTATTCGTGTTTTTACAAACGTTTTTGAGTTGGTTCGGAGTTAGATTGCTGTTTTACACACATTTTTTCAAAGTCAATGGAATCGTTGTGCGATGAAGTAAACTCGTTCCGTACGCGTTCTTTAGCCGTGGCGTGTGCTTAGCCAACTGGTTGTTGCTGCCACACCGAGCGACATATTTGAAGTCCGTGGCAATCGCTGACCAATTTAAAACTAAGCCTCTCTCTTTGCCTCTCTGTCGGTCCGTCTGGCATTCGAATTATGCGCGTAGGCATTTCATACATAAGCATTCCAAAAACTGAAAACTTTGCCTGCAAATATTGGCGCCGACCAGCGGAATAGAAACTTGCTCGAGACTGCGACACAAATGTGTTTTGTCAATTGTCAAAAGCACATGTTCTTTGAAACGGGTATATACATTTTCTTACTAACTTTGTTAAAGCTTTGTAAAAGTTTTTTCTCTCATTTATATACATAATAATTCTGGGAGTTTAAAAAAATTAAACACATATGGTTTCCAACTCCATAAACTTTCTTTCTATAAAGCGTGTCCGATTTACTCTTTTAAAAAATATATACATTTGCTTACTAACTTTGTTAAAGCTTCGTTTTTTATAAGTTTTGCTAAAGTAAAAATTTTTTTCTCTCATTTATATACATGAAAAATCTGGGAGCTTAAAAAAAGTAAAGATATAAAATTTCTTTCTATGAAGTTTTCGGATTTACGTTTTTATAATATATTGTGAAGAGTATTAATCAGTCGGCACTGCATAGCTTGTGTTATTCACATTCAGGCTGATTCAGTTTTCAATTAGTTTAAATTATTGCCACTTTATTGATTGCTTTGATTTACGATTTCTCAAAGCAAAAGACACCAATAAATTGAATTTATTTATTTATTTTTTTTTGTAGATTTTATTTTTGATTTTGTTGTATTTTTTGTATTGTTTTTCAATAAGTAGTATGTTGTCTTCAATTACAATTGCTATTTAAATGGTTATATGCTTAGAGTTCACGATGTTTTTTCTTTTCTTATTTTATTATTTAATAATATGTGAATTTTTCTCAAGTGTTGAATTTTGGGTTTTCAACTTTTGCTTTTGATTTTGTTTATTATAAATGTAGTAAACGCATTTTGATAACAGGATACGATAAGAGTTCTATATAAATGTGGACAATTAAATTCACATACTCTCTTTATATATATATATGTATATATACTTATGAATAACATGCAACATGTCTGTGTATATGTGTGTGTGTGTGTGTGTGGGTTAACTAAAATTCCATAAGTAACAACTAAATTGTAGTGTATAGCTGCTTGTCTAATACGAGTTCATTAAATTAGTTTGAGAGTACAAATAAGTAGTATAGCATAAGTGCATAATACAAATAATAATAGTAATGATAATCATAACGGTAAACTTATTGACGACTTTTACTTTTACACAATCAATTTGATATAAATGATGCCCATACATATCTATATACTATACATACATATACTTTAAGTAGACTACAAATAGGAAATAAACAATTTACATAGGTTCTGATCTTAGCTCATAAATGGACTTCAATTTTTTTTTTCTTTGTTATACAGATAGATATATATAATAAGCACAGAGCATCATCTTTAAACCATGTGTTAAGAATTTACATATACAAAATACATACATAACCTAAAAAACATACAAAACTTTTCTTTTTCATATATATTTTTCCGACGTGCCTAACTGTTTACAACATTATTCTCATAGACTAGTGTCTTATTTCATGTCTTATTTTAAGCTGCCTCTGCCAAAAATTCTCATTCGATTACTTGAATACCTTATAGTGATCAAAGTTCCCAACCCGCTGCCTATCTTCCCCAACCTTCAAGGCTATCATAAAAGAGTTCATCATTATCTGGTTCGGACTCAGATTCTTCTTCCGATTGCTCTTCAAAGTTCCTAAACCGCTGCCTAACTCCTCCAACCTTCAAGGCTATCATAAAAGAGTTCATCATTATCTGGTTCGGACTCAGATTCTTCTTCCGATTGCTCTTCAAAGTCGTCTACATTATAGGATATCAAGGATTGTAGACTCTCTTCCTTGTGCTGCACATGATGCACCTTAAAGGCCCATGCATCGTTTTGTGGCATGCCAAACCAAAGATCATAATCAGCCACATTTCCAGCTTCAGCTACAGTCCCAGCTGCCAGCTCCTTGCCACGCTCAGCTATATATACTTCTGGCGCTCCAATGGAATCACTGTAACCATAGTCGAAGGTCACCAACAGATTGGAGCTGCCACAGTCCATGGAATCGGGCGCTGTATACTGTGTATAGTATGAATCGTAGGCTGTCTCCTCGGACACATTCTCGTCGTCGTGCTCTTTGATATATTTTAATGGTTCCACAAATGTTAGATTGTTCTGGTTGCTTGTTTGCCATAATTGCCAATTGTTGTTATTGAAACGGAAATTTGGCTTAGTTGTAAAATTTGTCAAATTCTGTGCATTGAAAAGAGCAAAAGAAAGTAGAATAGAATATATAGTATATCACAATATTTCGATTCTCTTGCGAATCGAACGAAAGAAAGAAACAAAAAAAAAACACAGATAACAAGGCATATAGGGTATATTTATGTTTAGGCACAAGGCAGTTAGAGATAAACACAAGAGTAAGTATAAAAGATGGAAGCAACAAGAACCTCAACCAAAAAGAGCATTCAATATGTATATAGTACAGTAAATAAACAATATAAACGACTGCAAAATCGTAACCGTTTCTCCAAAGACAATTAATAGTAGAAGCTTACTTTATGAAACAAATTGTTGCTAACCTGCATAGGAAATAAGTAAAAGAGAGCGAGAGATTTTTGTACGTGTGTGTGTGTGTGTGTAGAAAGTGTTTTCAAAAACTACAAAAGTACAAACAACAAAATGAAAGCGAAGCCAGCGAATTGCTTTGCTGTTTCTTTGTTGGTGCAGTGTTGAATAAGCGCAAAAAGTAATAATAACAAAAGCAGTGTTGTGCAGGTTTGTTGGTGGGGTTTTTTTTGGTAGGGTTTGGTAGCTTAACCTACAAAAGTTTACAACAAAATATGAGAGACTTACGCGTATAACATAATTGCGGCAAAGTGTCTTAGTTCTTTGTTTGTTGTTTGGCTCAAAACAAAAATCACGACAAACAATCACGATCTACAGAACCGAACACAAGCTGAGCTGAGCTGAGTTGAGTTGAGTTGTGGCTGGAGCTGAACTGGAGGCTGGAGGAGACGAAGCGAAGCGGATCTGAACTGATCTTCCTTTTGAGTTAGCATCGTTACCAAACATTGAAAAACCTCCCGAATTTTATCGCTTTTTATGTTAGCATTTTTTGTTTTTGTTTTTTTGTTTTTTGTTGGCATGCAGCTTAAATCTGTTTTTGTTCACCACCAACATCAATCAATACACCACCATAGTCCACATAGAATATATAGTATATATATAGTATCGTATAAATATGATTATCCAACGGTATATCCAGGAAGAATTGTTTGTTTTTTTCACAATTTTGGTTTGGTTTAGTGACAGTTTTCAATAGGCTGTTTTTGTTGGTTCATTGTTGGGTGGGTAGTAATTGGATTTTAGGATATTTTTATTTGTTTTTTTGATTTTGAATATACAAAAATACGAAAACGTGTACACATTTTGGGTTTTGTAAATATTTTTTGGTTTTTTTTGTACATTTTTGGAGTAGACAGAGAGAAAACGCGCCGAAAGGAAAAAAGTAAAAGTAAAAAAAAGAAATTACAGCATTAGATACAAATATTAAGTGTATTTAAGCACTTTTTCAAATGTTGTAGTTTGATTTCGATGATATTTGTGTGTATATTATGGGGTTAGTTGTTTTTGGTTTGAGCGTTGACCAAGCGACATGATGATGATGATGATGTTGTTGTTGTTATGGTAAAGTTAAATTAAGCAATTGTTGCTGGCCTGGCAATAAACAATAAGTTAGCACACGTTGCAGCAGCAGCTGCGGCTTAAACAAAAAATTAAAGTTCCAAAAAATAAAGTTCTGTTGTTTTTTGTTTATATTTCTATATATATGTGTGTATGTGTTTATATGCATATGTGTGTGTGTGTGTGTGTGTGTGTGTGTGTGTGTAGACCATGATAATAATTAATGATTAATTAGCATTTAAACTAGGCCAAAAGTAAATTGGTAAGTAGTAGTTGGTACGTACACATCAACTTATATAAATAACAATAATCAGTTTTTTTGTTTTTTGTTTTTTGTTTTTCCTTTGTTTACATACATAATACAAAACACGCAAGAAAACTAAATAATTTTACAATTAAACACGCGCAACACAAAATTAGAAGCCGAGAGACGATGCTATAACTAACTAACTAATAAAAATAATCATAATGATAACGATATGTAATGATAAACAATTCACATGATTTGTTTCTCTTTTTTTCACTTGCATAATGTACGAGTATATGAGTTTTATGTATAAACATATATATATATATATAGGGATGTTGCACTTACGAGTATGTACAAAAAAAATAATAATAATATTATACATTATGTGTATATTGAAAAAAAAAGATCGAAAAAACATTTGTTATTGTTGTTGTTTAATTAGTTAATTATAGTGGCAGACTAATTTTGCATAGCTGCGCCCGAAGGCAAGGCAGTTGTTGTTGGTTGTTGGTTGTTGTTGTGGAGGCGACTCTCGATTTGTGGCACCTTTCACCACACACAGAGAGAAACGAACAAACAAAACATAAGTCGCACGCGGCGTATGCTTGATATCACTATAAAGCCCTTTCATGGCATGCGTAGGGTGTGTTTGAAAGGGGGGCAGGCAGGCAAGCAGGCTGTGGAGGGTCGGGTCGGGTCGGGTCGGGTCGGGTCGGGGGCAACACGGCGGCGGCACAGAGAACAAATTTTTCATTTCTTTTTATTATTTTGTTCTTTTTCTTTTGTTAATTTTGCATAGGCACGACGAAATCTCTAACGGATTTTGGTTAGTTAGATATATAAATGATATAGTACACATAATAGTTGTATTATAATTATTAATCAATGTATGTTTTGTATGCATTTGTAGGTTAGTTGGCATGAATATTATTCGTAAAAAAATATATATATATATGCAAGTTTAAATTTAACATCATGAAATAAACCCCAAACAAAAAAATATAACAATCGATTTTTATCGATATTTTAACATTGAAATAACTCGAGGATCCAATCATTATACAATAATCACCAACACAATGACGAAGACAAAGCAGTTTTGACATGCTTAAACATAAATTACTTTAGATACTCTAGGAAGGAATATTCCAAGCAAATATTCGAATAGAATTTAAATATTTAAGAGCTATTGCACCGTTGTATTTAGCATATCGATAGTTTTAGATATATGTGAGAAACAATTTCGATTGATTTTCGAACGTTTTCTGCGCATTTGAAAAAAATGTTTTTTAATTGCTTTTTGAGTTTGTTGTTCAAGTATACAAAATCTAGGTTTATCTCACGATGTTGCATTCTATATCTATATAGTAAAGTATAGTAGAATAAATAAGATTTGTTGCCAGTTGAAAGAAACAATGCTATGGATAAAACTAAATCTGTAAATTGTTTCGTTTTCGTTGTTGTTTCTATGGTTTTTCGTATTGTTGTTGGATGTTACTAGTGATAATCGAAGGCGTTATTCAAAACAGTTATCAGTTATATATGTATGTACGTATATATATGTATATATATATACATGTAAAGTATATGTATATGTATATCATTATTATCAGTATCAGTATCAGTAGATTCGTAAGAACTAGGTTTATTATTATTCATTTGAACCAACCCAATAATGTTGACTTTAAAGTGCGTACCTTGCCACTATCACTGTCGCCATAACTGGACGTGGGTGTGGCCAATGTTGTTGCTGTTACAGCTCCTGCTCCTACTGATCCTGATCCTGATCCTGAACCTGCAACATCCTCACGCGACAGCCGGCCACTTGCCACAGACGCACTGCTGAAGCGTCGCGACACTGTGGGCACGGGCGCTGAACGTCGATGCTGATGAGGATGATAGGATGAGTGGACCGAGCTGGAGCTCGGATTTAGCTGCAGATCCTTGCGCAACGTTGTGCTCAACTGTGACGCAATGGAACTCGTCTGTTGTTGTTGTTGCTCTGGCGATTGCTGGGCACGCGACAGCGAATCAAGATGACGCACTCTCGAGCTGAGCGTCTCACGCTTCAGCTTCGGCAGCGGCGAGTTCTGTAGCACTCGCGGGGACGGAGTCGTTGCTGTTGTTGTTGTATTGCTGCGATTGCTCGATGAGTATGGTGTGGTGGCCAGCGGTATCGATGACGAAGTCGAACTGCGACTCGTGTTCGTGCTCAACGAATGATTCGATGCCGAATCGGCACGCTTCAAGCTCTGACTAAGATTGCCTGTGCTACGACTTAGCGAGGATTTACTTCCATACGATACACTACTCGAGTTGTTGTGCACAGATGGCGGCGATCTGCCCGACGTCGACAGTGCTCTGCCCGTTGGCGGCTTGCCAGCGAAATAAGCTGCTGCTTTGCTGCCCGGCAGCGGTATCTTGCTTGGCTTGCTGGCGCTACTAAACTTGCGATAGCCATGACTACGCAGCGGAGTCTGCTCAAAGCTGGCGCTCATCACACGAGCAGCAATCGTGCTGTTGCTGTTGCTGCTGTTGCTGGTGTTCACTATTGGTGTTGGTGTGCTGCTGCCCAATGGACTGGGCGTGATATTGGTGTTGACTAACGTCTTGGAATCATTGGGTTCGTGCTCATGGGCGGATTCAGTGCTGCTGCTTTGCTGTTGCAGTTCCTCCATGGCCAACGGCACCATTGCCTTCATGCTGGGCGTACTTATTTGATCCGAGCGGGGCATTGCAGTTGCAGTTGCACTTGTCGCTGTTGTTGTTGTTGTTGTTGCATCCACCGAATCATTGGGCACACCACGACGACTGAGCATTAGGGTGGTCGATGCCGACGAACGATTCGTTTCGTAATCGTGCTGTGATGTGGAATTCAAATACGAATTGGTGCTACTGCTGCTATGTAATCGCGATTCGAGTACACGCAGCTGGGCCTTGGTGCCCTCCAGCTCAATGTTCTTCTCCTCGAGCTGAAAGCGCAACTCCTCCGTATCGTCCTGACTCTTGTCCAATTTCTTGGTCAACAGCGCCTTTGACTTGCCGGACGAGTCCAGCTTCTGGGCGAGCACCTGGTTCTGTACAGTCAGCGTCAGCAGATGTCGCTGCAACTCCAGCACATTCGTCTCCAGCAATATTGCCGAGAAACGCTTGGAGTCGGTTATGCGACATTTGGTATTCCGTGCACCCGGTGTGCTCACAATGCCATCCAAGCGACCCAATTGCCGCCTCGCTGTTGTATCACTGCCTGACGAGCTTTGATGGAATGCCTCTGGCATTGGCTGCTGTTGCTGTTCATTGATTGGTTGGAATGTATTATTGCTGAGACTGGGACGACTGCTGTTCGAGAGCACTGTCGTCGCGGAGGATAAGAAGTTGCGTTGACTGGAGAACTCTGACTGGCTGGCGCTGTAAATTACAAAAAACAGTTTTAATACATATCTCAATAAAAGAAAAATAGTTTTTCATTTGCTACCTGGATGAACTTTTGCTTTGTTGCTGCTGCTGCTGCTGCTGTTGTTGTTGCAACTGTTGCACACGTGAGCTAAGCTCCAGTTTCTGGGCCATGGCCAACTTGAGCTGCTCCTCGAGATCCTTTTTGACGCTGATTAGCTCCTCCATCTGATCGCTCATCTTCGCGGCCTTGATGCGGCCCGTCAGTGTCTCTGCCTCCATTTCGGCCAGCTTATCGAGCAGACGATCTCGCTCCTTGCGCAACTGCTGCAAGTCCTCGCGATTCAAGCGCTCCACATGCTCACGAAACTGTTGTGGCGTCATGCCCTTTTGCCCACCCTTGGCACTCTGCGAGTCGGCGGCGCCCTGCTGCCGTTCAAAGGTCTGCAAGTGTTCGACCTCTTCGCGTAAGCGATTCGACTTCCGATGTATGACATCCAGCAGGTTGAGCAGCTCGTCATCCGACTCGGCGCAGCTCAAACGATTCGATGCAATGGTCGTCTGTTCACAAAGAAAAGATATAATTAAATTCAATCTGTCTCTGAGTACATGGAGTTTGGAACATACCGTCATAGCACCGTTGGTGGAGGAGGCACTGTGACCCTCCTTGGAGGAACTGGTCTCCGTTGAGAAGCCGGAGTCCTGGACAACGCTGCCGTTGTTGTTCTCACCGCTCTTTGGCTCTTTCTTGCCGCTGTGCGAATTGCTGCGACTGCGCGTCAACGATGACGCCGACGATGGCTCAACTCCAGCGGATGCGGATCCGGATCCAGCTGCAGTACCGCCTGTCGTCGTGGACGGTTCCTTGTGCGATAACTTACGCTTCATGCGTATTCCAGGCTCCCATTCGCGTCTGCAACCAAGTAAACTGTTAATTATACGATACGTAATGTAATGATTCATGACTTACCTGGTGGCTAAGGAGGAACTACCTCCGCCACCCACCGAATGACTGCCGCCGAGGGCACCCACAGAGTTCGAGGGTGTGGAGGCTGTTACGGACATTGAGGCCATTTTATGCTTGAGATCGGGAAACGTTTCAATGACCAGATCTCGGAATTCCAACAGAGCTCCAACCTCATGCTGCAGCTCCTGCAGCGACTTTGTCTGCTCACTGTGTATGGGATGATGATGGGGATGGCTGCCATAGCTGCCATTGCTGCTGTATGGCGCATGGTGGCTCAACGGATGATGATGGTGCAAGTGATGTGGATATGTGGCACCAACCACCACGGTGGCCGTTGGTGTGGCAACCACTGTGCCGCCAGCACCGCTCGTTGACATTAGGTGCGGATGGATGGGATGCGAATGGGGATGGGCACTGCTCATTGGCAGACACTCCATGGCACCGCTGGCCAATAGTTCGGTGACGCGTGATTTGCCACTGTTCCCGTTACAGTTAGTGCTATTACTGTTTCTGTGCTGGCCAATGCAGTTTGCGGTTTTGCCATGCGTTGCTGTTGCGGATACTTCAAAGCCGTCATTCTGGAAGCAAATCGAAGTGAGGTATTTATTAGATACTATATATTTAGCATTATCAATATTTGATTGATTTCGATTCATCATTTTGAGCTCATTTAATAAATGAAAACTTAATTGCATGCTGGGTTCAGAGTTGATTCTTTGAGTATGTTTGACATAAGTTGTTATCGATAAGTATTAATCGTTTAGCTACTCGTAAACGAATCATACAGATCGATAACTAGCGGAACACATGGAAAAACATTTAAAAGTCAGTTTGTTGTAGAAGTATCGAAAGTATAGCGATACCTTTATACAAAATTATACAAAAACTGTCGATAACATTATTTTTATCTTGTTTATTGTATCGCTATGTTTTATACAAAATCAATCGATAACATCATTTTTATCTTTTATGTTGTATAAAGTATAGAAAGTATCGCTTTGTATTATGCAAAAGCTATCGATAACATCACTTTTATAAAAAGTATAGAAAGTATCGCTATGTATAAAAACAAAAGCGATCGATAACATCACTTTTATAAAAAGTATCGAAAGTATCGCTATGTATACAAAAGCAATCGACAACATCACTTTTATCTTGTTTGTTGTACAAAAAGTATCGAAAGTATCGCTATGTATTATACAAAAGCTATCGATAACATCACGTTTATAAAAAGTATCGAAAGTATCGATATGTATTATACAAAAGCTATCGATAACATCATTTTTATCTTGTTTGTTATATAAAAAGTATCGCAAGTATCGTTATGCTAATCGATAACATCATTTTTATTTTCCATACTCTCTTGCAACATGGTTACGTATGTAATTTGGCTTACATGGGTTAAACACAGGTTATACCAAAAAGAAAATGTTGCCGCAGCAATCTAATTGAAAGACTACTTTGGGTCAAGGCCTCAAGCATAAGCCTTAAGCCCAACAGGGCTTAAATATGCCTCGCTAGGCTAATTACAATGAAGAGAGAGATGAGTGTAAAAAGTCGATTAAAAACCAAACAGACTACAGTAAATTTTCAATTCATCATCGTGTGGCAATCGGCTGGAGTTCAGTTCAGGAGCGTTAAGCGATTAGTAAATGACATACAAATAATGATTGATGGATTGATGTATTGCTGGCCACCGCTGACCCATGCAGAGAAAACTGTAGCACAAGTGCAACACGACAACAACAAAAAGCAATTGCTGCATGTGGCTTTAGCAATTTGTGACAATCATCTCGCTGATGTTTTTTTTATCTCTCTCTCGCTGATGTTTTTTTTTATCTCTCTCTCGCTGTTTTTGCTTTTGATCTCTGATATGTGGAGTTACTATATAGAACAGCACGTCTAGGTCAAGTAAAAGTCTTTTGCTGCTGAACGTTGCAAGTTGCAAATGTTACAAGTGCCACAAGCGGCAGCTTTCACTAGGCAAGAATCTTTCTCGCCAAATACTTTCACATGCAATAAACATACATTTTCCATGCCTCTCACAGCGCATCGC
>JAWNNV010000786.1:0-44046 GCA_035044485.1 Scaptomyza reducta | reverse complement strand
TTACTGAACTGATTTTCAAAAGGAAAGGCGTTTTAGGCGTGGCTCGATCTCAATAATTAAACCGCATTCATAGTTGGAAATGTTTTTTTTTTCGAAATTCATGTTAAAACTTTCCGAACCTGTAAACTTTGCCAAAACTTTCCGAACCTATAACTTTGTCAAAACTGAACCGATTTTCAAAAAGAAAGGCGTTTTAGTCGTGGCTCGATCTCAATAATTAAACCGCATTCATAGTTGCAAATTTTTTTTTTTTTCGAAATTCATGTCAAAACTTTCCGAACCTATAAATATTTCAAAACTTTCCGAAAATATAACTTTGTCAAAACTTTCCGAGCCTATAACTTTGTCAAAGCTGAACCGATTTTCAAAAGGAAAGGCGTTTTAGTCGTGGCTCGATCTCAATAATTAAACCGCATTCATAGTTGCAAATGTTTTTTTTTTCACCAAATTCCCTATGTCAAAACTTTCCGAACATATAACTTTGTCAAAACTTTCCGAACCTATAACTTTGTCAAAGCTGAACCGATTTTCAAAAGGAAAGGCGTTTTAGTCGTGGCTCGATCTCAATAATTAAACCGCATTCATAGTTGCAAATGTTTTTTTTTTCGAAATTCATGTTAAAACTTTCCGAACATATAACTTTGTCAAAACTTTCCGAACCTATAACTTTGTCAAAACTTTCCGAACCTATAACTTTGTCAAAACTGAACCGATTTTCAAAAGGAAAGGCGTTTTAGTCGTGGCTCGATCTCAATAATTAAACCGCATTCATAGTTGCAAATGTTTTTTTTTTTCGAAATTCATGTTAAAACTTTCCGAACCTATAAATATGTCAAAACTTTCAGAACCTATAACTTTGTCATTACTGAACTGATTTTCAAAAGGAAAGGCGTTTTAGGCGTGGCTCGATCTCAATAATTAAACCGCATTCATAGTTGGAAATGTTGTTTTTTTCGAAATTCATGTTAAAACTTTCCGAACCTGTAACTTTGTCAAAACTTTCCAAACCTATAACTATGTCAAAACTTTCCGAACCTATAACTTTGTCAAAACTGAACCGATTTTCAAAAAGAAAGGCGTTTTAGTCGTGGCTCGATCTCAATAATTAAACCGCATTCATAGTTGCAAATGTTTTTTTTCTTTCGAAATTCATGTCAAAACTTTCCGATCCTATAAATATGTCACAACTTTCAGAACTTATAACTTTGTCAAAACTGAAGTGATTTTCAAAAGGAAAAGCGTTTTAGTCGTGGCTCGATCTCAATATTTAAACCGCATTCATAGTTGGAAATGTTTTATATTTCGAAATTCATGTTAAAACTTTCCGAACCTGTAACTTTGTTAAAACTTTCCGAACCTATAACTATGTCAAAACTTTGCGAACCTATAACTTTATCAAAACTGAACCGATTTTCAAAAGGAAAGGCGTTTTAGTCGTGGCTCGATCTCAATAATTAAACCGCATTCATAGTTGGAAATGTTTTTTTTTCGAAATTTATGTTTAAACTTTCCGAACCTATAACTTTGTCAAAACTTTCCGAACCTATAACTATGTGAAAACTTTGCGAACCTATAACTTTGTCAAAACTGAACCGATTTTCAAAAGGAAAGGCGTTTTAGTCGTGGCTCGATCTCAATAATTAAACCGCATTCATAGTTGCAAATGTTTTTTTTTTCCAAATTCATGTCAAAACTTTCCGAACATATAACTTTGTCAAAACTTTCCGAACCTATAACTTAGTCAAAACTTTCCGAACCTATAACTTTGTCAAAACTGAACCGATTTTCAAAAGGAAAGACGTTTTAGTCGTGGCTCGATCTCAATAATTTAACCGCATTCATAGTTGCAAATGTTTTTTTTTTCCAAATTAATGTCAAAACTTTCCGAACCTATAAATATGTCAAAACTTTCAGAACCTATAACTTTGTCATTACTGAACTGATTTTCAAAAGGAAAGGCGTTTTAGGCGTGGCTCGATCTCAATAATTAAACCGCATTCATAGTTGGAAATGTTTTTTTTTTCGAAATTCATGTTAAAACTTTCCGAACCTGTAACTTTGCCAAAACTTTCCGAACCTATAACTTTGTCAAAACTGAACCGATTTTCAAAAAGAAAGGCGTTTTAGTCGTGGCTCGATCTCAATAATTAAACCGCATTCATAGTTGCAATTTTTTTTTTTTCGAAATTCATGTCAAAACTTTCCGAACCTATAAATATTTCAAAACTTTCCGAAAATATAACTTTGTCAAAACTTTCCGAGCCTATAACTTTGTCAAAGCTTAACCGATTTTCAAAAGGAAAGGCGTTTTAGTCGTGGCTCGATCTCAATAATTAAACCGCATTCATAGTTGCAAATGTTTTTTTTTTCCAAATTCATGTCAAAACTTTCCGAACATATAACTTTGTCAAAACTTTCCGAACCGATTTTCAAAAGGAAAGGCGTTTTAGTCGTGGCTCGATCTCAATAATTAAACCGCATTCATAGTTGGAAATGTTTTTTTTTTCGAAATTCATGTTAAAACTTTCCGAACCTGTAACTTTGTCCAATCTTTCCAAACCTATAACTATGTCAAAACTTTCCGAACCTATAACTTTGTCAAAACTGATCCGATTTTCAAAAGGAAAGGCGTTTTAGTCGTGGCTCGATCTCAATAATTAAACCGCATTCATATTTGGAAATGTTTTTTTTTTCGAAATTTATGTTACAACTTTCCGAACCTCTAACTTTGTCAAAACTTTCCGAACCTATAACTATGTCAAAACTTTCCGAACCTATAACTTTGTCAAAACTAAACCGATTTTCGAAAGGAAAGGCGTTTTAGTCGTGGCTCGATCTCAATAATTAAAACGCATTCATAGTTGCAAATGTTTTTTTTTTTCGAAATTCATGTCAAAACTTTCCGAACCTATAAATATGTCAAAACTTTCAGAACCTATAACTTTGTCAAAACTGAACCGATTTTCAAAAGGAACGGCGTTTTAGTCGTGGCTCCATCTCAATATTTAAACAGCATTCATAGTTGGAAATGTTTTTTTTTTCGAAATTCATGTTAAAACTTTCCGAACCTATAACTTTGTCCAAACTTTCCAAACTTATAACTATGTCAAAACTTTCCGAACCTATAACTTTGTCAAAACTGAACCGATTTTCAAAAGGAAAGGCGTTTTTGTCGTGGCTCGATCTCAATAATTAAACCGCATTCATAGTTGGAAATGTTTTTTTTTTTCGAAATTTATGCTAAAACTTTCCGAACCTATAACTTTGTCAAAACTTTCCGAACATATAACTATGTCAAAACTTTCCGAACCTATAACTTTGTCAAAACTGAACCGATTTTCAAAAGGAAA
This sequence comes from Scaptomyza reducta, assembly GCA_035044485.1. Lineage (NCBI taxonomy): Eukaryota > Metazoa > Arthropoda > Insecta > Diptera > Drosophilidae > Scaptomyza > Scaptomyza reducta. Next base: position 40,696 of record JAWNNV010000786.1, on the reverse strand, counting down.
GGCGTTTTAGTCGTGGCTCGATCTCAATATTTAAACCGCATTCATAGTTGGAAATGTTTTTTTTTCGAAATTTATGTTAAAACTTTCCGAACCTATAACTTTGTCAAAACTTTCCGAACCTATAACTATGTCAAAACTTTCAGAACCTATAAATTTGTCAAAACTGAACCGATTTTCAAAAGGAAAGGCGTTTTAGTCGTGGCTCGATCGCAATAATTAAACCGCATTCATAGTTGCAAATGTTTTTTTTTTCGAAATTCATGTCAAACCTTTCCGAACCTATAAATATGTCAAAACTTTCAGAACCTATAACTTTGTCAAAACTGAACCGATTTTCAAAAGGAAAGGCGTTTTAGTCGTGGCTCGATCTCAATAATTAAACCGCATTCATAGTTCCACATGTTTTTTTTTTCCAAATTCATATTAAAACTTTCCGAACCTGTAACTTTGTCCAAACTTTCCAAACCTATAACTATGTCAAAACTTTCCGAACCTATAACTTTGTCAAAACTGAACCGATTTTCAAAAAGAAAGGCGTTTTAGTCGTGGCTCGATCTCAATAATTAAACCGCATTCATAGTTGCAAATGTTTTTTTTCTTTCGAAATTCATGTCAAAACTTTCCGATCCTATAAATATGTCACAACTTTCAGAACTTATAACTTTGTCAAAACTGAAGTGATTTTCAAAAGGAAAAGCGTTTTAGTCGTGGCTCGATCTCAATATTTAAACCGCATTCATAGTTGGAAATGTTTTATATTTCGAAATTCATGTTAAAACTTTCCGAACCTGTAACTTTGTCCAAACTTTCCGAACCTATAACTATGTCAAAACTTTGCGAACCTATAACTTTATCAAAACTGAACCGATTTTCAAAAGGAAAGGCGTTTTAGTCGTGGCTCGATCTCAATAATTAAACCGCATTCATAGTTGGAAATGTTTTTTTTTCGAAATTTATGTTTAAACTTTCCGAACCTATAACTTTGTCAAAACTTTCCGAACCTATAACTATGTGAAAACTTTGCGAACCTATAACTTTGTCAAAACTGAACCGATTTTCAAAAGGAAAGGCGTTTTAGTCGTGGCTCGATCTCAATAATTAAACCGCATTCATAGTTGCAAATGTTTTTTTTTTCCAAATTCATGTCAAAACTTTCCGAACATATAACTTTGTCAAAACTTTCCGAACCTATAACTTAGTCAAAACTTTCCGAACCTATAACTTTGTCAAAACTGAACCGATTTTCAAAAGGAAAGACGTTTTAGTCGTGGCTCGATCTCAATAATTTAACCGCATTCATAGTTGCAAATGTTTTTTTTTTCCAAATTAATGTCAAAACTTTCCGAACCTATAAATATGTCAAAACTTTCAGAACCTATAACTTTGTCATTACTGAACTGATTTTCAAAAGGAAAGGCGTTTTAGGCGTGGCTCGATCTCAATAATTAAACCGCATTCATAGTTGGAAATGTTTTTTTTTCGAAATTCATGTTAAAACTTTCCGAACCTGTAACTTTGCCAAAACTTTCCGAACCTATAACTTTGTCAAAACTGAACCGATTTTCAAAAAGAAAGGCGTTTTAGTCGTGGCTCGATCTCAATAATTAAACCGCATTCATAGTTGCAATTTTTTTTTTTTTTCGAAATTCATGTCAAAACTTTCCGAACCTATAAATATTTCAAAACTTTCCGAAAATATAACTTTGTCAAAACTTTCCGAGCCTATAACTTTGTCAAAGCTGAACCGATTTTCAAAAGGAAAGGCGTTTTAGTCGTGGCTCGATCTCAATAATTAAACCGCATTCATAGTTGCAAATGTTTTTTTTTTCCAAATTCATGTCAAAACTTTCCGAACATATAACTTTGTCAAAACTTTCCGAACCGATTTTCAAAAGGAAAGGCGTTTTAGTCGTGGCTCGATCTCAATAATTAAACCGCATTCATAGTTGCAAATGTTTTTTTTTTCGAAATTCATGTTAAAACTTTCCGAACCTGTAACTTTGTCCAATCTTTCCAAACCTATAACTATGTCAAAACTTTCCGAACCTATAACTTTGTCAAAACTGATCCGATTTTCAAAAGGAAAGGCGTTTTAGTCGTGGCTCGATCTCAATAATTAAACCGCATTCATATTTGGAAATGTTTTTTTTTTCGAAATTTATGTTACAACTTTCCGAACCTCTAACTTTGTCAAAACTTTCCGAACCTATAACTATGTCAAAACTTTCCGAACCTATAACTTTGTCAAAACTAAACCGATTTTCGAAAGGAAAGGCGTTTTAGTCGTGGCTCGATCTCAATAATTAAAACGCATTCATAGTTGCAAATGTTTTTTTTTTTCGAAATTCATGTCAAAACTTTCCGAACCTATAAATATGTCAAAACTTTCAGAACCTATAACTTTGTCAAAACTGAACCGATTTTCAAAAGGAACGGCGTTTTAGTCGTGGCTCCATCTCAATATTTAAACAGCATTCATAGTTGGAAATGTTTTTTTTTTCGAAATTCATGTTAAAACTTTCCGAACCTATAACTTTGTCCAAACTTTCCAAACTTATAACTATGTCAAAACTTTCCGAACCTATAACTTTGTCAAAACTGAACCGATTTTCAAAAGGAAAGGCGTTTTTGTCGTGGCTCGATCTCAATAATTAAACCGCATTCATAGTTGGAAATGTTTTTTTTTTCGAAATTTATGCTAAAACTTTCCGAACCTATAACTTTGTCAAAACTTTCCGAACATATAACTATGTCAAAACTTTCCGAACCTATAACTTTGTCAAAACTGAACCGATTTTCAAAAGGAAAGGCGTTTTAGTCGTGGCTCGATCTCAATATTTAAACCGCATTCATAGTTGGAAATGTTTTTTTTTCGAAATTTATGTTAAAACTTTCCGAACCTATAACTTTGTCAAAACTTTCCGAACCTCTAGTCAAAACTTTCAGAACCTATAAATATGTCAAAACTTTCAGAACCTATAACTTTGTCAAAACTGAACCGATTTTCAAAAGGAAAGGCGTTTTAGTCGTGGCTCGATCTCAATAATTAAACCGCATTCATAGTTGCAAATGTTTTTTTTTTCGAAATTCATGTCAAAACTTTCCGAACCTATAACTTTGTCAAAACTGAACCGATTTTCAAAAGGAAAGGCGTTTTAGTCGTGGCTCGATCTCAATAATTAAACCGCATTCATAGTTGGAAATGCTTTTTTTTCGAAATTCATGTTAAAACTTTCCGAACCTATAACTTTGTCAAAACTTTCCGAACCTATAAATATGTCAAAACTTTCCGAACCTATAACTATGTCAAAACTTTCCGAACCTATAACTATGTAAAACTTTGCGAACCTATAACTTTGTCAAAACTGAACCGATTTTCAAAAGGAAAGGCGTTTTAGTCGTGGCTCGATCTCAATAATTAAACCGCATTCATAGTTGCAAATGCTTTTTTTTTCCAAATTCATGTCAAAACTTTCCGAACATATAACTTTGTCAAAACTTTCCGAACCTATAACTTTGTCAAAACTTTCCGAACCTATAACTTTGTCAAAACTGAACCGATTTTCAAAAGGAAAGACGTTTTAGTCGTTGCTCGATCTCAATAATTTAACCGCATTCATAGTTGCAAATGTTTTTTTTTTTCCAAATTCATGTCAAAACTTTCCGAACCTATAAATATGTCAAAACTTTCAGGACCTATAACTTTGTCATTACTGAACTGATTTTCAAAAGGAAAGGCGTTTTAGTCGTGGCTCGATCTCAATAATTAAACCGCATTCATAGTTGGAAATGTTTTTTTTTCGAAATTCATGTTAAAACTTTCCGTACCTATAAATATGTCAAAATCGTTCAGTACCTATAACTTTGTCATTACTGAACCGATTTTCAAAAGGAAAGGCGTTTTAGTCGGGGCTCGATCTCAATAATTAAACCGCATTCATAGTTGGAAATGTTTTTTTTTTCAAAATTCATGTTAAAACTTTCCGAACCTGTAACTTTGTCCAAACTTTCCAAACCTATAACTATGTCAAAACTTTCCGAACCAATAACTTTGTCAAAACTGAACCGATTTTCAAAATGAAAGGCGTTTTAGTCGTGGCTCGATCTCAATAATTAAACCGCATTCATAGTTGGAAATGTTTTTTTTTTCGAAATTTATGTTTAAACTTTCCGAACCTATAACTTTGTCAAAACTTTCCGAACCTATAACTATGTGAAAACTTTGCGAACCTATAACTTTGTCAAAACTTTCCGAACCTATAACTTTGTCAAAACTGAACCGATTTTCAAAAGGAAAGACGTTTTAGTCGTGGCTCGATCTCAATAATTTAACCGCATTCATAGTTGCAAATGTTTTTTTTTTCCAAATTCATGTCAAAACTTTCCGAACCTATAAATATGTCAAAACTTTCAGGACCTATAACTTTGTCATTACTGAACTGATTTTCAAAAGGAAAGGCGTTTTAGTCGTGGCTCGATCTCAATAATTAAACCGCATTCATAGTTGGAAATGTTTTTTTTTTCGAAATTCATGTTAAAACTTTTCGAACCTATAACTTTGTCAAAACTTTCCAAACCTATAACTATGTCAAAACTTTCCGAACCTATAACTTTGTCAAAAAGTGCACCGATTTTCAAAAGGAAAGGCGTTTTAGTCATGGCTCGATCTCAATAATTAAACCGCATTCATAGTTGCAATTTTTTTTTTTTCGAAATTCATGTCAAAACTTTCCGAACCTATAAATATGTCAAAACTTTCAGAACCTATAACTTTGTCAAAACTGAACCGATTTTCAAAAGGAAAGGCGTTTTAGTCGTGGCTCGATCTCAATAATTAAACCGCATTCATAGTTGGAAATGTTTTTTTTTTCGAAATTCATGTTAAAACTTTCCGAACCTGTAACTTTGTCGAATCTTTCCAAACCTATAACTATGTCAAAAATTTCCGAACCTATAACTTTGTCAAAACTGATCCGATTTTCAAAAGGAAAGGCGTTTTAGTCGTGGCTCGATCTCAATAATTAAACCGCATTCATAGTTGGAAATGTTTTTTTTTTCGAAATTCATGTTAAAACTTTCCGAACCTGTAACTTTGTCCAAACTTTCCAAACCTATAACTATGTCAAAACTTTCCGAACCAATAACTTTGTCAAAACTGAACCGATTTTCAAAATGAAAGGCGTTTTAGTCGTGGCTCGATCTCAATAATTAAACCGCATTCATAGTTGAAAATGTTTTTTTTCGAAATTTATGTTTAAACTTTCCGAACCTATAACTTTGTCAAAACTTTCCGAACCTATAACTATGTCAAAACTTTGCGAACCTATAACTTTATCAAAACTGAACCGATTTTCAAAAGGAAAGGCGTTTTATTCGTGGCTCGATCTCAATAATTAAACCGCATTCATAGTTGGAAATGTTTTTTTTTTCGAAATTCATGTCAAAACTTTCCGAAAATATAACTTTGTCAAAACTTTCCGAGCCTATAACTTTGTCAAAGCTGAACCGATTTTCAAAAGGAAAGGCGTTTTAGTCGTGGCTCGATCTCAATAATTAAACCGCATTCATAGTTGCAAATGTTTTTTTTTTTCCAAATTCATGTCAAAACTTTCCGAACATATAACTTTGTCAAAACTTTCCAGAACCGATTTTCAAAAGGAAAGGCGTTTTAGTCGTGGCTCGATCTCAATAATTAAACCGCATTCATAGTTGGAAATGTTTTTTTTTTCGAAATTCATGTTAAAACTTTCCGAACCTGTAACTTTGTCAAAACTTTCCAAACCTATAACTATGTCAAAACTTTCCGAACCTATAACTTTGTCAAAACTGAACCGATTTTCAAAAGGAAAGGCGTTTTAGTCGTGGCTCGATCTCAATATTTAAACCGCATTCATAGTTGGAAATGTTTTTTTTTTCGAAATTTATGTTAAAACTTTCCGAACCTATAACTTTGTCAAAACTTTCCGAACCTATAACTATGTCAAAACTTTCCGAACCTATAACTTTGTCAAAACTGAACCGATTTTCAAAAGGAAAGGCGTTTTAGTCGTGGCTCGATCTCAATAATTAAACCGCATTCATAGTTGGAAATGTTTTTTTTTTCGAAATTCATGTTAAAACTTTCCGAACCTATAACTATGTCAAAACTTTCAGAACCTATAACTTTGTCAAAACTGAACCGATTTTCAAAAGGAAAGGCGTTTTAGTCGTGGCTCGATCTCAATAATTAAACCGCATTCATAGTTGAAAGTGTCGTTTTAAATATGTCGATAAACTTGTCAGAACCTATAACTTTGTCAAAACTGAACCGATTTTCAAAAGGAAAGGCGTTTTAGTCGTGGCTCGATCTCAATAATTAAACCGCATTCATAGTTGCAAATGTTTTTTTTTCGAAATTCATGTCAAAACTTTCCGAACCTATAACTATGTCAAAACTTTCCGAACCTATAACTTTGTCAAAACTGAACCGATTTTCAAAAGGAAAGGCGTTTTAGTCGTGGCTCGATCTCAATAATTAAACCGCATTCATAGTTGGAAATGTTTTTTTTTCGAAATTCAGTTAAACTTTCGACATAACTTTGTCAAAACTTTCCGAACCTATAACTATGTCAAAACTTTCCGAACCTATAACTTTGTCAAAACTGAACCGATTTTCAAAAGGAAAGGCGTTTTAGTCGTGGCTCGATCTCAATAATTAAACCGCATTCATAGTTGGAAATGTTTTTTTTCGAAATTCATGTTAAAACTTTCCGAACCTATAACTTTGTCAAAACTTTCCGAACCTATAACTATGTCAAAACTTTCCGAACCTATAACTTTGTCAAAACTGAACCGATTTTCAAAAGGAAAGGCGTTTTAGTCGTGGCTCGATCTCAATAATTAAACCGCATTCATAGTTGGAAATGTTTTTTGTGTCGAAATTTTGTTAAAACTTTCCGAACCTATAACTTTGTCAAAACTTTCCGAACTATAACTATGTCAAAACTTTCCGAACCTATAACTTTGTCAAAACTGAACCGATTTTCAAAAGGAAAGGCGTTTTAGTCGTGGCTCGATCTCAATAATTAAACCGCATTCATAGTTGGAAATGTTTTTTTTTTTCGAAATTCATGTTAAAACTTTCCGAACCTATAACTTTGTCAAACTTTCCGCCTATAACTATGTCAAAACTTTCCGAACCTATAACTTTGTCAAAACTGAACCGATTTTCAAAAGGAAAGGCGTTTTAGTCGTGGCTCGATCTCAATAATTAAACCGCATTCATAGTTGGAAATGTTTTTTTTTCGAAATTTATGTTAAAACTTTCCGAACCTATAACTTTGTCAAAACTTTCCGAACCTATAACTATGTCAAAACTTTCAGAACCTATAACTTTGTCAAAACTGAACCGATTTTCAAAAGGAAAGGCGTTTTAGTCGTGGCTCGATCTCAATAATTAAACCGCATTCATAGTTGGAAATGTTTTTTTTTTCGAAATTCATGTCAAAACTTTCCGAACCTATAAATATGTCAAAACTTTCAGAACCTATAACTTTGTCAAAACTGAACCGATTTTCAAAAGGAAAGGCGTTTTAGTCGTGGCTCGATCTCAATAATTAAACCGCATTCATAGTTGCAAATGTTTTTTTTTTCGAAATTCATGTCAAAACTTTCCGAACCTATAAATATGTCAAAACTTTCCGAACCTATAACTTTGTCAAAACTGAACCGATTTTCAAAAGGAAAGGCGTTTTAGTCGTGGCTCGATCTCAATAATTAAACCGCATTCATAGTTGCAAATGTTTTTTTTTTTCGAAATTCATGTCAAAACTTTCCGAACCTATAAATATGTCAAAACTTTCCGAACCTATAACTTTGTCAAAACTGAACCGATTTTCAAAAGGAAAGGCGTTTTAGTCGTGGCTCGATCTCAATAATTAAACCGCATTCATAGTTGGAAATGTTTTTTTTTCGAAATTCATGTTAAAACTTTCCGAACCTATAACTTTGTCAAAACTTTCCGAACCTATAACTATGTCAAAACTTTCCGAACCTATAACTTTGTCAAAACTGAACCGATTTTATTGAAAGGCGTTTTAGTCGTGGCTCGATCTCAATAATTAAACCGCATTCATAGTTGGAAATGTTTTTTTTTCGAAATTCATGTTAAAACTTTCCGAACCTATAACTTTGTCAAAACTTTCCAACCCTATAACTATGTCAAAACTTTCCGAACCTATAACTTTGTCAAAACTGAACCGATTTTCAAAAGGAAAGGCGTTTTAGTCGTGGCTCGATCTCAATAATTAAACCGCATTCATAGTTGGAAATGTTTTTTGTTTCGAAATTTATGTTAAAACTTTCCGAACCTATAACTTTGTCAAAACTTTCCAAACCTATAACTATGTCAAAACTTTCCGAACCTATAACTTTGTCAAAACTGAACCGATTTTCAAAAGGAAAGGCGTTTTAGTCGTGGCTCGATCTCAATAATTAAACCGCATTCATAGTTTGAAATGTTTTTTTTTTCGAAATTCATGTCAAAACTTTCCGAACATATAACTTTGTCAAAACTTTCCGAACGTATAACTATTCAACTACTTTGTCAAAACTGAACCGATTTTCAAAAGGAAAGGCGTTTAGTCGTGGCTCGATCTCAATAATTAAACCGCATTCATAGTTGCACATGTTTTGTTTTTTTCGAAATTCATGTCAAAACTTTCCGAACCTATAAATATGTCCAAACTTTCAGAACCTATAACTTTGTCAAAACTGAACCGATTTTCGAAAGGAAAGGCGTTTTAGTCGTGGCTCGATCGCAATAATTAAACCGCATTCATAGTTGCAAATGTTTTTTTTTTCGAAATTCATGTTAAAACTTTCCGAACCTATAACTTTGTCAAAACTTTCCGAACCTATAGCTATGTCAAAACTTTCCGAACCTATAACTTTGTCAAAACTGAACCGATTTTCAAAAGGAAAGGCGTTTTAGTCGTGGCTCGATCTCAATATTTAAACCGCATTCATAGTTGCAAATGTTTTTTTTTTTCGAAATTCATGTTAAAACTTTCCGAATGTACCTATAAATATGTCAAAACTTTCAGAACCTATAACTTTGTCAAAACTGAACCGATTTTCAAAAGGAAAGGCGTTTTAGTCGTGGCTCGATCTCAATAATTAAACCGCATTCATAGTTGCAAATGTTTTTTTTTCGAAATTCATGTTAAAACTTTCCGAACCTGTAACTTTGTCAAAACTTTCCGAACCTATAACTATGTCAAAACTTTCCGAACCTATAACTTTGTCAAAACTGAACCGATTTTCAAAAAGAAAGGCGTTTTAGTCGTGGCTCGATCTCAATAATTAAACCGCATTCATAGTTGCAAATGTTTTTTTTCTTTCGAAATTCATGTCAAAACTTTCCGAACCTATAAATATGTCAAAACTTTCAGAACCTATAACTTTGTCAAAACTGAAGTGATTTTCAAAAGGAAAAGCGTTTTAGTCGTGGCTCGATCTCAATATTTAAACCGCATTCATAGTTGGAAATGTTTTATTTTTCGAAATTCATGTTAAAACTTTCCGAACCTGTAACTTTGTTAAAACTTTCCGAACCTATAACTATGTCAAAACTTTGCGAACCTATAACTTTATCAAAACTGAACCGATTTTCAAAAGGAAAGGCGTTTTAGTCGTGGCTCGATCTCAATAATTAAACCGCATTCATAGTTGGAAATGTTTTTTTTTCGAAATTTATGTTTAAACTTTCCGAACCTATAACTTTGTCAAAACTTTCCGAACCTATAACTATGTGAAAACTTTGCGAACCTATAACTTTGTCAAAACTGAACCGATTTTCAAAAGGAAAGGCGTTTTAGTCGTGGCTCGATCTCAATAATTAAACCGCATTCATAGTTGCAAATGTTTTTTTTTCCAAATTCATGTCAAAACTTTCCGAACATATAACTTTGTCAAAACTTTCCGAACCTATAACTTAGTCAAAACTTTCCGAACCTATAACTTTGTCAAAACTGAACCGATTTTCAAAAGGAAAGACGTTTTAGTCGTGGCTGGATCTCAATAACCGCATTCATAGTTGCAAATGTTTTTTTTTTCCAAATTCATGTCAAAACTTTCCGAACCTATAAATATGTCAAAACTTTCAGAACCTATAACTTTGTCATTACTGAACTGATTTTCAAAAGGAAAGGCGTTTTAGGCGTGGCTCGATCTCAATAATTAAACCGCATTCATAGTTGGAAATGTTTTTTTTTTCGAAATTCATGTTAAAACTTTCCGAACCTGTAACTTTGTCAAAACTTTCCGAACCTATAACTTTGTCAAAACTGAACCGATTTTCAAAAAGAAAGGCGTTTTAGTCGTGGCTCGATCTCAATAATTAAACCGCATTCATAGTTGGAAATGTTTTTTTTTTCGAAATTCATGTTAAAACTTTCCGTACCTATAAATATGTCAAAATCTTTCAGAACCTATAACTTTGTCATTACTGAACCGATTTTCAAAAGGAAAGGCGTTTTAGTCGTGGCTCGATCTCAATAATTAAACCGCATTCATAGTTGCACTGTTTTTTTTTTTCGAAATTCATGTCAAAACTTTCCGAACCTATAAATATGTCCAAACTTTCAGAACCTATAACTTTGTCAAAACTGAACCGATTTTCAAAAGGAAAGGCGTTTTAGTCGTGGCTCGATCGCAATAATTAAACCGCATTCATAGTTGCAAATGTTTTTTTTCGAAATTTATGTTAAAACTTTCCGAACCTATAACTTTGTCAAAACTTTCCGAACCTATAGCTATGTCAAAACTTTCCGAACCTATAACTTTGTCAAAACTGAACCGATTTTCAAAAGGAAAGGCGTTTTAGTCGTGGCTCGATCTCAATATTTAAACCGCATTCATAGTTGCAAATGTTTTTTTTTTCGAAATTCATGTTAAAACTTTCCGAACCTATAAATATGTCAAAACTTTCAGAACCTATAACTTTGTCAAAACTGAACCGATTTTCAAAAGGAAAGGCGTTTTAGTCGTGGCTCGATCTCAATAATTAAACCGCATTCATAGTCCACTGTTTTTTTTTCGAAATTCATATTAAAACTTTCCGAACCTGTAACTTTGTCCAAACTTTCCAAACCTATAACTATGTCAAAACTTTCCGAACCTATAACTTTGTCAAAACTGAACCGATTTTCAAAAAGAAAGGCGTTTTAGTCGTGGCTCGATCTCAATAATTAAACCGCATTCATAGTTGCAAATGTTTTTTTTTCTTTCGAAATTCATGTCAAAACTTTCCGATCCTATAAATATGTCACAACTTTCAGAACTTATAACTTTGTCAAAACTGAAGTGATTTTCAAAAGGAAAAGCGTTTTAGTCGTGGCTCGATCTCAATATTTAAACCGCATTCATAGTTGGAAATGTTTTATTTTTCGAAATTCATGTTAAAACTTTCCGAACCTGTAACTTTGTTAAAACTTTCCGAACCTATAACTATGTCAAAACTTTGCGAACCTATAACTTTATCAAAACTGAACCGATTTTCAAAAGGAAAGGCGTTTTAGTCGTGGCTCGATCTCAATAATTAAACCGCATTCATAGTTGGAAATGTTTTTTTTTCGAAATTTATGTTTAAACTTTCCGAACCTATAACTTTGTCAAAACTTTCCGAACCTATAACTATGTGAAAACTTTGCGAACCTATAACTTTGTCAAAACTGAACCGATTTTCAAAAGGAAAGGCGTTTTAGTCGTGGCTCGATCTCAATAATTAAACCGCATTCATAGTTGCAAATGTTTTTTTTTTCCAAATTCATGTCAAAACTTTCCGAACATATAACTTTGTCAAAACTTTCCGAACCTATAACTTGTCAAAACTTTCCGAACCTATAACTTTGTCAAAACTGAACCGATTTTCAAAAGGAAAGACGTTTTAGTCGTGGCTCGATCTCAATAATTTAACCGCATTCATAGTTGCAAATGTTTTTTTTTTCCAAATTCATGTCAAAACTTTCCGAACCTATAAATATGTCAAAACTTTCAGAACCTATAACTTTGTCATTACTGAACTGATTTTCAAAAGGAAAGGCGTTTTAGGCGTGGCTCGATCTCAATAATTAAACCGCATTCATAGTTGGAAATGTTTTTTTTTTCGAAATTCATGTTAAAACTTTCCGAACCTGTAACTTTGTCAAAACTTTCCGAACCTATAACTTTGTCAAAACTGAACCGATATTCAAAAAGAAAGGCGTTTTAGTCGTGGCTCGATCTCAATAATTAAACCGCATTCATAGTTGGAAATGTTTTTTTTTTCGAAATTCATGTTAAAACTTTCCGTACCTATAAATATGTCAAAATCTTTCAGAACCTATAACTTTGTCATTACTGAACCGATTTTCAAAAGGAAAGGCGTTTTAGTCGTGGCTCGATCTCAATAATTAAACCGCATTCATAGTTGCACATGTTTTGTTTTTTTCGAAATTCATGTCAAAACTTTCCGAACCTATAAATATGTCCAAACTTTCAGAACCTATAACTTTGTCAAAACTGAACCGATTTTCGAAAGGAAAGGCGTTTTAGTCGTGGCTCGATCGCAATAATTAAACCGCATTCATAGTTGCAAATGTTTTTTTTCGAAATTTATGTTAAAACTTTCCGAACCTATAACTTTGTCAAAACTTTCCGAACCTATAGCTATGTCAAAACTTTCCGAACCTATAACTTTGTCAAAACTGAACCGATTTTCAAAAGGAAAGGCGTTTTAGTCGTGGCTCGATCTCAATATTTAAACCGCATTCATAGTTGCAAATGTTTTTTTTTTCGAAATTCATGTTAAAACTTTCCGAACCTATAAATATGTCAAAACTTTCAGAACCTATAACTTTGTCAAAACTGAACCGATTTTCAAAAGGAAAGGCGTTTTAGTCGTGGCTCGATCTCAATAATTAAACCGCATTCATAGTTCCACATGTTTTTTTTTTCGAAATTCATATTAAAACTTTCCGAACCTGTAACTTTGTCCAAACTTTCCAAACCTATAACTATGTCAAAACTTTCCGAACCTATAACTTTGTCAAAACTGAACCGATTTTCAAAAAGAAAGGCGTTTTAGTCGTGGCTCGATCTCAATAATTAAACCGCATTCATAGTTGCAAATGTTTTTTTTCTTTCGAAATTCATGTCAAAACTTTCCGATCCTATAAATATGTCACAACTTTCAGAACTTATAACTTTGTCAAAACTGAAGTGATTTTCAAAAGGAAAAGCGTTTTAGTCGTGGCTCGATCTCAATATTTAAACCGCATTCATAGTTGGAAATGTTTTATTTTTCGAAATTCATGTTAAAACTTTCCGAACCTGTAACTTTGTTAAAACTTTCCGAACCTATAACTATGTCAAAACTTTGCGAACCTATAACTTTATCAAAACTGAACCGATTTTCAAAAGGAAAGGCGTTTTAGTCGTGGCTCGATCTCAATAATTAAACCGCATTCATAGTTGGAAATGTTTTTTTTTCGAAATTTATGTTTAAACTTTCCGAACCTATAACTTTGTCAAAACTTTCCGAACCTATAACTATGTGAAAACTTTGCGAACCTATAACTTTGTCAAAACTGAACCGATTTTCAAAAGGAAAGGCGTTTTAGTCGTGGCTCGATCTCAATAATTAAACCGCATTCATAGTTGGAAATGTTTTTTTTTTCCAAATTCATGTCAAAACTTTCCGAACATATAACTTTGTCAAAACTTTCCGAACCTATAACTTTATCAAAACTGAACCGATTTTCAAAAGGAAAGGCGTTTTAGTCGTGGCTCGATCTCAATAATTAAACCGCAATCATAGTTGGAAATGTTTTTTTTTTCGAAATTTATGTTTAAACTTTCCGAACCTATAACTTTGTCAAAACTTTCCGAACCTATAACTATGTGAAAACTTTGCGAACCTATAACTTTGTCAAAACTGAACCGATTTTCAAAAGGAAAGACGTTTTAGTCGTGGCTCGATCTCAATAATTTAACCGCATTCATAGTTGCAAATGTTTTTTTTTTCCAAATTCATGTCAAAACTTTCCGAACCTATAAATATGTCAAAACTTTCAGAACCTATAACTTTGTCATTACTGAACTGATTTTCAAAAGGAAAGGCGTTTTAGGCGTGGCTCGATCTCAATAATTAAACCGCATTCATAGTTGGAAATGTTTTTTTTTCGAAATTCATGTTAAAACTTTCCGAACCTGTAACTTTGTCAAAACTTTCCGAACCTATAACTTTGTCAAAACTGAACCGATATTCAAAAAAGGCGTTTTAGTCGTGGCTCGATCTCAATAATTAAACCGCATTCATAGTTGGAAATGTTTTTTTTTTCGAAATTCATGTTAAAACTTTCCGTACCTATAAATATGTCAAAATCTTTCAGAACCTATAACTTTGTCATTACTGAACCGATTTTCAAAAGGAAAGGCGTTTTAGTCGTGGCTCGATCTCAATAATTAAACCGCATTCATAGTTGGACATGTTTTGTTTTTTTCGAAATTCATGTCAAAACTTTCCGAACCTATAAATATGTCCAAACTTTCAGAACCTATAACTTTGTCAAAACTGAACCGATTTTCGAAAGGAAAGGCGTTTTAGTCGTGGCTCGATCGCAATAATTAAACCGCATTCATAGTTGGAAATGTTTTTTTTCGAAATTTATGTTAAAACTTTCCGAACCTATAACTTTGTCAAAACTTTCCGAACCTATAGCTATGTCAAAACTTTCCGAACCTATAACTTTGTCAAAACTGAACCGATTTTCAAAAGGAAAGGCGTTTTAGTCGTGGCTCGATCTCAATATTTAAACCGCATTCATAGTTGCAAATGTTTTTTTTTTTCGAAATTCATGTTAAAACTTTCCGAACCTATAAATATGTCAAAACTTTCAGAACCTATAACTTTGTCAAAACTGAACCGATTTTCAAAAGGGAAAGGCGTTTTAGTCGTGGCTCGATCTCAATAATTAAACCGCATTCATAGTTCCACATGTTTTTTTTTCGAAATTCATATTAAAACTTTCCGAACCTGTAACTTTGTCCAAACTTTCCAAACCTATAACTATGTCAAAACTTTCCGAACCTATAACTTTGTCAAAACTGAACCGATTTTCAAAAGGAAAGGCGTTTTAGTCGTGGCTCGATCTCAATAATTAAACCGCATTCATAGTTGCAAATGTTTTTTTTTTCGAAATTCATGTCAAAACTTTCCGATCCTATAAATATGTCACAACTTTCAGAACTTATAACTTTGTCAAAACTGAAGTGATTTTCAAAAGGAAAAGCGTTTTAGTCGTGGCTCGATCTCAATATTTAAACCGCATTCATAGTTGGAAATGTTTTATTTTTCGAAATTCATGTTAAAACTTTCCGAACCTGTAACTTTGTCAAAACTTTCCGAACCTATAACTATGTCAAAACTTTGCGAACCTATAACTTTATCAAAACTGAACCGATTTTCAAAAGGAAAGGCGTTTTAGTCGTGGCTCGATCTCAATAATTAACCCGCATTCATAGTTGGAAATGTTTTTTTTTCGAAATTTATGTTTAAACTTTCCGAACCTATAACTTTGTCAAAACTTTCCGAACCTATAACTATGTGAAAACTTTGCGAACCTATAACTTTGTCAAAACTGAACCGATTTTTAAAAGGAAAGGCGTTTTAGTCGTGGCTCGATCTCAATAATTAAACCGCATTCATAGTTCCACATGTTTTTTTTTTTCCAAATTCATATTAAAACTTTCCGAACCTATAAATATGTCAAAACTTTCAGAACCTATAACTTTGTCAAAACTGAACCGATTTTCAAAAGGAAAGGCGTTTTAGTCGTGGCTCGATCTCAATAATTAAACCGCATTCATAGTTCCACATGTTTTTTTTTTCCAAATTCATATTAAAACTTTCCGAACCTGTAACTTTGTCCAAACTTTCCAAACCTATAACTATGTCAAAACTTTCCGAACCTATAACTTTGTCAAAACTGAACCGATTTTCAAAAAGAAAGGCGTTTTAGTCGTGGCTCGATCTCAATAATTAAACCGCATTCATAGTTGCAAATGTTTTTTTTTTCCAAATTAATGTCAAAACTTTCCGAACCTATAAATATGTCAAAACTTTCAGAACCTATAACTTTGTCATTACTGAACTGATTTTCAAAAGGAAAGGCGTTTTAGGCGTGGCTCGATCTCAATAATTAAACCGCATTCATAGTTGCAAATGTTTTTTTTTTCCAAATTCATGTCAAAACTTTCCGAACATATAACTTTGTCAAAACTTTCCGAACCTATAACTTAGTCAAAACTTTCCGAACCTATAACTTTGTCAAAACTGAACCGATTTTCAAAAGGAAAGACGTTTTAGTCGTGGCTCGATCTCAATAATTTAACCGCATTCATAGTTGCAAATGTTTTTTTTTTCCAAATTAATGTCAAAACTTTCCGAACCTATAAATATGTCAAAACTTTCAGAACCTATAACTTTGTCATTACTGAACTGATTTTCAAAAGGAAAGGCGTTTTAGGCGTGGCTCGATCTCAATAATTAAACCGCATTCATAGTTGGAAATGTTTTTTTTTTCGAAATTCATGTTAAAATTTTCCGAACCTGTAACTTTGCCAAAACTTTCCGAACCTATAACTTTGTCAAAACTGAACCGATTTTCAAAAAGAAAGGCGTTTTAGTCGTGGCTCGATCTCAATAATTAAACCGCATTCATAGTTGGAAATGTTTTTTTTTCGAAATTCATGTTAAAACTTTCCGTACCTATAAATATGTCAAAATCTTTCAGAACCTATAACTTTGTCATTACTGAACCGATTTTCAAAAGGAAAGGCGTTTTAGTCGTGGCTCGATCTCAATAATTAAACCGCATTCATAGTTGCACATGTTTTGTTTTTTTCGAAATTCATGTCAAAACTTTCCGATCCTTTAAATATGTCCAAACTTTCAGAACCTATAACTTTGTCAAAACTGAACCGATTTTCGAAAGGAAAGGCGTTTTAGTCGTGGCTCGATCGCAATAATTAAACCGCATTCATAGTTGCAAATGTTTTTTTTCGAAATTTATGTTAAAACTTTCCGAACCTATAACTTTGTCAAAACTTTCCGAACCTATAGCTATGTCAAAACTTTCCGAACCTATAACTTTGTCAAAACTGAACCGATTTTCAAAAGGAAAGGCGTTTTAGTCGTGGCTCGATCTCAATATTTAAACCGCATTCATAGTTGCAAATGTTTTTTTTTTCGAAATTCATGTTAAAACTTTCCGAACCTATAAATATGTCAAAACTTTCAGAACCTATAACTTTGTCAAAACTGAACCGATTTTCAAAAGGAAAGGCGTTTTAGTCGTGGCTCGATCTCAATAATTAAACCGCATTCATAGTTCCACATGTTTTTTTTTCGAAATTCATATTAAAACTTTCCGAACCTGTAACTTTGTCCAAACTTTCCCAACCTATAACTATGTCAAAACTTTCCGAACCTATAACTTTGTCAAAACTGAACCGATTTTCAAAAAGAAAGGCGTTTTAGTCGTGGCTCGATCTCAATAATTAAACCGCATTCATAGTTGCAAATGTTTTTTTTCTTTCGAAATTCATGTCAAAACTTTCCGATCCTATAAATATGTCACAACTTTCAGAACTTATAACTTTGTCAAAACTGAAGTGATTTTCAAAAGGAAAAGCGTTTTAGTCGTGGCTCGATCTCAATATTTAAACCGCATTCATAGTTGGAAATGTTTTATTTTTCGAAATTCATGTTAAAACTTTCCGAACCTGTAACTTTGTTAAAACTTTCCGAACCTATAACTATGTCAAAACTTTGCGAACCTATAACTTTATCAAAACTGAACCGATTTTCAAAAGGAAAGGCGTTTTAGTCGTGGCTCGATCTCAATAATTAAACCGCATTCATAGTTGGAAATGTTTTTTTTTTCCAAATTAATGTCAAAACTTTCCGAACCTATAAATATGTCAAAACTTTCAGAACCTATAACTTTGTCATTACTGAACTGATTTTCAAAAGGAAAGGCGTTTTAGGCGTGGCTCGATCTCAATAATTAAACCGCATTCATAGTTGCAAATGTTTTTTTTTTCCAAATTCATGTCAAAACTTTCCGAACATATAACTTTGTCAAAACTTTCCGAACCTATAACTTAGTCAAAACTTTCCGAACCTATAACTTTGTCAAAACTGAACCGATTTTCAAAAGGAAAGACGTTTTAGTCGTGGCTCGATCTCAATAATTTAACCGCATTCATAGTTGCAAATGTTTTTTTTTTCCAAATTAATGTCAAAACTTTCCGAACCTATAAATATGTCAAAACTTTCAGAACCTATAACTTTGTCATTACTGAACTGATTTTCAAAAGGAAAGGCGTTTTAGGCGTGGCTCGATCTCAATAATTAAACCGCATTCATAGTTGGAAATGTTTTTTTTTTCGAAATTCATGTTAAAATTTTCCGAACCTGTAACTTTGCCAAAACTTTCCGAACCTATAACTTTGTCAAAACTGAACCGATTTTCAAAAAGAAAGGCGTTTTAGTCGTGGCTCGATCTCAATAATTAAACCGCATTCATAGTTGGAAATGTTTTTTTTTCGAAATTCATGTTAAAACTTTCCGTACCTATAAATATGTCAAAATCTTTCAGAACCTATAACTTTGTCATTACTGAACCGATTTTCAAAAGGAAAGGCGTTTTAGTCGTGGCTCGATCTCAATAATTAAACCGCATTCATAGTTGCACATGTTTTGTTTTTTTCGAAATTCATGTCAAAACTTTCCGATCCTTTAAATATGTCCAAACTTTCAGAACCTATAACTTTGTCAAAACTGAACCGATTTTCGAAAGGAAAGGCGTTTTAGTCGTGGCTCGATCGCAATAATTAAACCGCATTCATAGTTGCAAATGTTTTTTTTCGAAATTTATGTTAAAACTTTCCGAACCTATAACTTTGTCAAAACTTTCCGAACCTATAGCTATGTCAAAACTTTCCGAACCTATAACTTTGTCAAAACTGAACCGATTTTCAAAAGGAAAGGCGTTTTAGTCGTGGCTCGATCTCAATATTTAAACCGCATTCATAGTTGCAAATGTTTTTTTTTTCGAAATTCATGTTAAAACTTTCCGAACCTATAAATATGTCAAAACTTTCAGAACCTATAACTTTGTCAAAACTGAACCGATTTTCAAAAGGAAAGGCGTTTTAGTCGTGGCTCGATCTCAATAATTAAACCGCATTCATAGTTCCACATGTTTTTTTTTCGAAATTCATATTAAAACTTTCCGAACCTGTAACTTTGTCCAAACTTTCCCAACCTATAACTATGTCAAAACTTTCCGAACCTATAACTTTGTCAAAACTGAACCGATTTTCAAAAAGAAAGGCGTTTTAGTCGTGGCTCGATCTCAATAATTAAACCGCATTCATAGTTGCAAATGTTTTTTTTCTTTCGAAATTCATGTCAAAACTTTCCGATCCTATAAATATGTCACAACTTTCAGAACTTATAACTTTGTCAAAACTGAAGTGATTTTCAAAAGGAAAAGCGTTTTAGTCGTGGCTCGATCTCAATATTTAAACCGCATTCATAGTTGGAAATGTTTTATTTTTCGAAATTCATGTTAAAACTTTCCGAACCTGTAACTTTGTTAAAACTTTCCGAACCTATAACTATGTCAAAACTTTGCGAACCTATAACTTTATCAAAACTGAACCGATTTTCAAAAGGAAAGGCGTTTTAGTCGTGGCTCGATCTCAATAATTAAACCGCATTCATAGTTGGAAATGTTTTTTTTTTCGAAATTTATGTTTAAACTTTCCGAACCTATAACTTTGTCAAAACTTTCCGAACCTATAACTATGTGAAAACTTTGCGAACCTATAACTTTGTCAAAACTGAACCGATTTTCAAAAGGAAAGGCGTTTTAGTCGTGGCTCGATCTCAATAATTAAACCGCATTCATAGTTGCAAATGTTTTTTTTTTCCAAATTCATGTCAAAACTTTCCGAACATATAACTTTGTCCATACTTTCCGAACCTATAACTTAGTCAAAACTTTCCGAACCTATAACTTTGTCAAAACTGAACCGATTTTCAAAAAGAAAGGCGTTTTAGTCGTGGCTCGATCTCAATAATTAAACCGCATTCATAGTTGGAAATGTTTTTTTTTTCGAAATTCATGTTAAAACTTTCCGTACCTATAAATATGTCAAAATCTTTCAGAACCTATAACTTTGTCATTACTGAACCGATTTTCAAAAGGAAAGGCGTTTTAGTCGTGGCTCGATCTCAATAATTAAACCGCATTCATAGTTGGAAATGTTTTTTTTTTTCGAAATTCATGTTAAAACTTTCCAAACCTATAACTATGTTAAAACTTTCCGAACCTATAACTTTGTCAAAACTGATCCGATTTTCAAAAAGAAAGGCGTTTTAGTCGTGGCTCGATCTCAATAATTAAACCGCATTCATAGTTGGAAATGTTTTTTTTTTCGAAATTCATGTTAAAACTTTCCGAACCTGTAACTTTGTCCAAACTCTCCAAACCTATAACTATGCAAAACTTTCCGAACCAATAACTTTGTCAAAACTGAACCGATTTTCAAAATGAAAGGCGTTTTAGTCGTGGCTCGATCTCAATAATTAAACCGCATTCATAGTTGAAAATGTTTTTTTTCGAAATTTATGTTTAAACTTTCCGAACCTATAACTTTGTCAAAACTTTCCGAACCTATAACTATGTCAAAACTTTGCGAACCTATAACTTTATCAAAACTGAACCGATTTTCAAAAGGAAAGGCGTTTTAGTCGTGGCTCGATCTCAATAATTAAACCGCATTCATAGTTGGAAATGTTTTTTTTTTCGAAATTCATGTCAAAACTTTCCGAACAAATAACTTTGTCAAAACTTTCCGAACCTATAACTTTGTCAAAGCTGAACCGATTTTCAAAAGGAAAGGCGTTTTAGTCGTGGCTCGATCTCAATAATTAAACAGCATTCATAGTTGGAAATGTTTTTTTTCTTTCGAAATTCATGTCAAAACTTTCCGATCCTATAAATATGTCACAACTTTCAGAACTTATAACTTTGTCATTACTGAACTGATTTTCAAAAGGAAAGGCGTTTTAGGCGTGGCTCGATCTCAATAATTAAACCGCATTCATAGTTCCACATGTTTTTTTTTTCGAAATTCATATTAAAACTTTCCGAACCTGTAACTTTGTCCAAACTTTCCAAACCTATAACTATGTCAAAACTTTCCGAACCTATAACTTTGTCAAAACTGAACCGATTTTCAAAAAGAAAGGCGTTTTAGTCGTGGCTCGATCTCAATAATTAAACCGCATTCATAGTTGCAAATGTTTTTTTTCTTTCGAAATTCATGTCAAAACTTTCCGATCCTATAAATATGTCACAACTTTCAGAACTTATAACTTTGTCAAAACTGAAGTGATTTTTAAAAGGAAAAGCGTTTTAGTCGTGGCTCGATCTCAATATTTAAACCGCATTCATAGTTGGAAATGTTTTATTTTTCGAAATTCATGTTAAAACTTTCCGAACCTGTAACTTTGTTAAAACTTTCCGAACCTATAACTATGTCAAAACTTTGCGAACCTATAACTTTATCAAAACTGAACCGATTTTCAAAAGGAAAGGCGTTTTAGTCGTGGCTCGATCTCAATAATTAAACCGCATTCATAGTTGGAAATGTTTTTTTTTCGAAATTTATGTTTAAACTTTCCGAACCTATAACTTTGTCAAAACTTTCCGAACCTATAACTATGTGAAAACTTTGCGAACCTATAACTTTGTCAAAACTGAACCGATTTTCAAAAGGAAAGGCGTTTTAGTCGTGGCTCGATCTCAATAATTAAACCGCATTCATAGTTGGAAATGTTTTTTTTTTCCAAATTCATGTCAAAACTTTCCGAACATATAACTTTGTCAAAACTTTCCGAACCTATAACTTTATCAAAACTGAACCGATTTTCAAAAGAGAAAGGCGTTTTAGTCGTGGCTCGATCTCAATAATTAAACCGCATTCATAGTTGGAAATGTTTTTTTTTCGAAATTTATGTTTAAACTTTCCGAACCTATAACTTTGTCAAAACTTTCCGAACCTATAACTATGTGAAAACTTTGCGAACCTATAACTTTGTCAAAACTGAACCGATTTTCAAAAGGAAAGACGTTTTAGTCGTGGCTCGATCTCAATAATTTAACCGCATTCATAGTTGCAAATGTTTTTTTTTTCCAAATTCATGTCAAAACTTTCCGAACCTATAAATATGTCAAAACTTTCAGAACCTATAACTTTGTCATTACTGAACTGATTTTCAAAAGGAAAGGCGTTTTAGGCGTGGCTCGATCTCAATAATTAAACCGCATTCATAGTTGGAAATGTTTTTTTTTTCGAAATTCATGTTAAAACTTTCCGAACCTGTAACTTTGTCAAAACTTTCCGAACCTATAACTTTGTCAAAACTGAACCGATATTCAAAAAGAAAGGCGTTTTAGTCGTGGCTCGATCTCAATAATTAAACCGCATTCATAGTTGGAAATGTTTTTTTTTTCGAAATTCATGTTAAAACTTTCCGTACCTATAAATATGTCAAAATCTTTCAGAACCTATAACTTTGTCATTACTGAACCGATTTTCAAAAGGAAAGGCGTTTTAGTCGTGGCTCGATCTCAATAATTAAACCGCATTCATAGTTGCACATGTTTTGTTTTTTTCGAAATTCATGTCAAAACTTTCCGAACCTATAAATATGTCCAAACTTTCAGAACCTATAACTTTGTCAAAACTGAACCGATTTTCGAAAGGAAAGGCGTTTTAGTCGTGGCTCGATCGCAATAATTAAACCGCATTCATAGTTGCAAATGTTTTTTTTCGAAATTTATGTTAAAACTTTCCGAACCTATAACTTTGTCAAAACTTTCCGAACCTATAGCTATGTCAAAACTTTCCGAACCTATAACTTTGTCAAAACTGAACCGATTTTCAAAAGGAAAGGCGTTTTAGTCGTGGCTCGATCTCAATATTTAAACCGCATTCATAGTTGCAAATGTTTTTTTTTTTCGAAATTCATGTTAAAACTTTCCGAACCTATAAATATGTCAAAACTTTCAGAACCTATAACTTTGTCAAAACTGAACCGATTTTCAAAAGGAAAGGCGTTTTAGTCGTGGCTCGATCTCAATAATTAAACCGCATTCATAGTTCCACATGTTTTTTTTTTCGAAATTCATATTAAAACTTTCCGAACCTGTAACTTTGTCCAAACTTTCCAAACCTATAACTATGTCAAAACTTTCCGAACCTATAACTTTGTCAAAACTGAACCGATTTTCAAAAAGAAAGGCGTTTTAGTCGTGGCTCGATCTCAATAATTAAACCGCATTCATAGTTGCAAATGTTTTTTTTTCTTTCGAAATTCATGTCAAAACTTTCCGATCCTATAAATATGTCACAACTTTCAGAACTTATAACTTTGTCAAAACTGAAGTGATTTTCAAAAGGAAAAGCGTTTTAGTCGTGGCTCGATCTCAATATTTAAACCGCATTCATAGTTGGAAATGTTTTATTTTTCGAAATTCATGTTAAAACTTTCCGAACCTGTAACTTTGTTAAAACTTTCCGAACCTATAACTATGTCAAAACTTTGCGAACCTATAACTTTATCAAAACTGAACCGATTTTCAAAAGGAAAGGCGTTTTAGTCGTGGCTCGATCTCAATAATTAACCCGCATTCATAGTTGGAAATGTTTTTTTTTCGAAATTTATGTTTAAACTTTCCGAACCTATAACTTTGTCAAAACTTTCCGTAACCTTGGCCATAACTATGTGAAAACTTTGCGAACCTATAACTTTGTCAAAACTGAACCGATTTTTAAAAGGAAAGGCGTTTTAGTCGTGGCTCGATCTCAATAATTAAACCGCATTCATAGTTCCACATGTTTTTTTTTTCCAAATTCATATTAAAACTTTCCGAACCTATAAATATGTCAAAACTTTCAGAACCTATAACTTTGTCAAAACTGAACCGATTTTCAAAAGGAAAGGCGTTTTAGTCGTGGCTCGATCTCAATAATTAAACCGCATTCATAGTTCCACATGTTTTTTTTTCCAAATTCATATTAAAACTTTCCGAACCTGTAACTTTGTCCAAACTTTCCAAACCTATAACTATGTCAAAACTTTCCGAACCTATAACTTTGTCAAAACTGAACCGATTTTCAAAAAGAAAGGCGTTTTAGTCGTGGCTCGATCTCAATAATTAAACCGCATTCATAGTTGCAAATGTTTTTTTTTTCCAAATTAATGTCAAAACTTTCCGAACCTATAAATATGTCAAAACTTTCAGAACCTATAACTTTGTCATTACTGAACTGATTTTCAAAAGGAAAGGCGTTTTAGGCGTGGCTCGATCTCAATAATTAAACCGCATTCATAGTTGCAAATGTTTTTTTTTTCCAAATTCATGTCAAAACTTTCCGAACATATAACTTTGTCAAAACTTTCCGAACCTATAACTTAGTCAAAACTTTCCGAACCTATAACTTTGTCAAAACTGAACCGATTTTCAAAAGGAAAGACGTTTTAGTCGTGGCTCGATCTCAATAATTTAACCGCATTCATAGTTGCAAATGTTTTTTTTTTCCAAATTAATGTCAAAACTTTCCGAACCTATAAATATGTCAAAACTTTCAGAACCTATAACTTTGTCATTACTGAACTGATTTTCAAAAGGAAAGGCGTTTTAGGCGTGGCTCGATCTCAATAATTAAACCGCATTCATAGTTGGAAATGTTTTTTTTTTCGAAATTCATGTTAAAATTTTCCGAACCTGTAACTTTGCCAAAACTTTCCG
Source organism: Scaptomyza reducta (assembly GCA_035044485.1). NCBI lineage: Eukaryota > Metazoa > Arthropoda > Insecta > Diptera > Drosophilidae > Scaptomyza > Scaptomyza reducta. The sequence continues at coordinate 15,782 of JAWNNV010000786.1, read as the reverse complement.
AACCTATAACTTTGTCAAAACTGAACCGATTTTCAAAAAGAAAGGCGTTTTAGTCGTGGCTCGATCTCAATAATTAAACCGCATTCATAGTTGGAAATGTTTTTTTTTCGAAATTCATGTTAAAACTTTCCGTACCTATAAATATGTCAAAATCTTTCAGAACCTATAACTTTGTCATTACTGAACCGATTTTCAAAAGGAAAGGCGTTTTAGTCGTGGCTCGATCTCAATAATTAAACCGCATTCATAGTTGCACATGTTTTGTTTTTTTCGAAATTCATGTCAAAACTTTCCGATCCTTTAAATATGTCCAAACTTTCAGAACCTATAACTTTGTCAAAACTGAACCGATTTTCGAAAGGAAAGGCGTTTTAGTCGTGGCTCGATCGCAATAATTAAACCGCATTCATAGTTGCAAATGTTTTTTTTCGAAATTTATGTTAAAACTTTCCGAACCTATAACTTTGTCAAAACTTTCCGAACCTATAGCTATGTCAAAACTTTCCGAACCTATAACTTTGTCAAAACTGAACCGATTTTCAAAAGGAAAGGCGTTTTAGTCGTGGCTCGATCTCAATATTTAAACCGCATTCATAGTTGCAAATGTTTTTTTTTTCGAAATTCATGTTAAAACTTTCCGAACCTATAAATATGTCAAAACTTTCAGAACCTATAACTTTGTCAAAACTGAACCGATTTTCAAAAGGAAAGGCGTTTTAGTCGTGGCTCGATCTCAATAATTAAACCGCATTCATAGTTCCACATGTTTTTTTTTCGAAATTCATATTAAAACTTTCCGAACCTGTAACTTTGTCCAAACTTTCCCAACCTATAACTATGTCAAAACTTTCCGAACCTATAACTTTGTCAAAACTGAACCGATTTTCAAAAAGAAAGGCGTTTTAGTCGTGGCTCGATCTCAATAATTAAACCGCATTCATAGTTGCAAATGTTTTTTTTCTTTCGAAATTCATGTCAAAACTTTCCGATCCTATAAATATGTCACAACTTTCAGAACTTATAACTTTGTCAAAACTGAAGTGATTTTCAAAAGGAAAAGCGTTTTAGTCGTGGCTCGATCTCAATAATTAAACCGCATTCATAGTTGCAAATGTTTTTTTTTTCCAAATTCATGTCAAAACTTTCCGAACATATAACTTTGTCCATACTTTCCGAACCTATAACTTAGTCAAAACTTTCCGAACCTATAACTTTGTCAAAACTGAACCGATTTTCAAAAAGAAAGGCGTTTTAGTCGTGGCTCGATCTCAATAATTAAACCGCATTCATAGTTGGAAATGTTTTTTTTTCGAAATTCATGTTAAAACTTTCCGTACCTATAAATATGTCAAAATCTTTCAGAACCTATAACTTTGTCATTACTGAACCGATTTTCAAAAGGAAAGGCGTTTTAGTCGTGGCTCGATCTCAATAATTAAACCGCATTCATAGTTGGAAATGTTTTTTTTTTCGAAATTCATGTTAAAACTTTCCAAACCTATAACTATGTTAAAACTTTCCGAACCTATAACTTTGTCAAAACTGATCCGATTTTCAAAAAGAAAGGCGTTTTAGTCGTGGCTCGATCTCAATAATTAAACCGCATTCATAGTTGGAAATGTTTTTTTTTTCGAAATTCATGTTAAAACTTTCCGAACCTGTAACTTTGTCCAAACTCTCCAAACCTATAACTATGCAAAACTTTCCGAACCAATAACTTTGTCAAAACTGAACCGATTTTCAAAATGAAAGGCGTTTTAGTCGTGGCTCGATCTCAATAATTAAACCGCATTCATAGTTGAAAATGTTTTTTTTCGAAATTTATGTTTAAACTTTCCGAACCTATAACTTTGTCAAAACTTTCCGAACCTATAACTATGTCAAAACTTTGCGAACCTATAACTTTATCAAAACTGAACCGATTTTCAAAAGGAAAGGCGTTTTAGTCGTGGCTCGATCTCAATAATTAAACCGCATTCATAGTTGGAAATGTTTTTTTTTTCGAAATTCATGTCAAAACTTTCCGAACAAATAACTTTGTCAAAACTTTCCGAACCTATAACTTTGTCAAAGCTGAACCGATTTTCAAAAAGAAAGGCGTTTTAGTCGTGGCTCGATCTCAATAATTAAACAGCATTCATAGTTGCAAATGTTTTTTTTTTCCAAATTCATATTAAAACTTTCCGAACCTGTAACTTTGTCCAATCTTTCCAAACCTATAACTATGTCAAAACTTTCCGAACCTATAACTTTGTCAAAACTGATCCGATTTTCAAAACGAAAGGCGTTTTAGTCGTGGCTCCATCTCAATATTTAAACAGCATTCATAGTTGCAAATGTTTTTTTTTTCGAAATTCATGTTAAAACTTTCCGAACCTGTAACTTTGTTAAAACTTTCCGAACCTATAACTATGTCAAAACTTTGCGAACCTATAACTTTATCAAAACTGAACCGATTTTCAAAAGGAAAGGCGTTTTAGTCGTGGCTCGATCGCAATAATTAAACCGCATTCATAGTTGCAAATGTTTTTTTTCGAAATTTATGTTAAAACTTTCCGAACCTATAACTTTGTCAAAACTTTCCGAACCTATAGCTATGTCAAAACTTTCCGAACCTATAACTTTGTCAAAACTGAACCGATTTTCAAAAGGAAAGGCGTTTTAGTCGTGGCTCGATCTCAATATTTAAACCGCATTCATAGTTGCAAATGTTTTTTTTTTCGAAATTCATGTTAAAACTTTCCGAACCTATAAATATGTCAAAACTTTCAGAACCTATAACTTTGTCAAAACTGAACCAATTTTCAAAAGGAAAGGCGTTTTAGTCGTGGCTCGATCTCAATAATTAAACCGCATTCATAGTTCCACATGTTTTTTTTTTCCAAATTCATATTAAAACTTTCCGAACCTGTAACTTTGTCCAAACTTTCCAAACCTATAACTATGTCAAAACTTTCCGAACCTATAACTTTGTCAAAACTGAACCGATTTTCAAAAAGAAAGGCGTTTTAGTCGTGGCTCGATCTCAATAATTAAACCGCATTCATAGTTGCAAATGTTTTTTTTCTTTCGAAATTCATGTCAAAACTTTCCGATCCTATAAATATGTCACAACTTTCAGAACTTATAACTTTGTCAAAACTGATGTGATTTTCAAAAGGAAAAGCGTTTTAGTCGTGGCTCGATCTCAATATTTAAACCGCATTCATAGTTGGAAATGTTTTATTTTTCGAAATTCATGTTAAAACTTTCCGAACCTGTAACTTTGTTAAAACTTTCCGAACCTATAACTATGTCAAAACTTTGCGAACCTATAACTTTATCAAAACTGAACCGATTTTCAAAAGGAAAGGCGTTTTAGTCGTGGCTCGATCTCAATAATTAAACCGCATTCATAGTTGGAAATGTTTTTTTTTCGAAATTTATGTTTAAACTTTCCGAACCTATAACTTTGTCAAAACTTTCCGAACCTATAACTATGTGAAAACTTTGCGAACCTATAACTTTGTCAAAACTGAACCGATTTTCAAAAGGAAAGGCGTTTTAGTCGTGGCTCGATCTCAATAATTAAACCGCATTCATAGTTGCAAATGTTTTTTTTTTCCAAATTCATGTCAAAACTTTCCGAACATATAACTTTGTCAAAACTTTCCGAACCTATAACTTAGTCAAAACTTTCCGAACCTATAACTTTGTCAAAACTGAACCGATTTTCAAAAGGAAAGACGTTTTAGTCGTGGCTCGATCTCAATAATTTAACCGCATTCATAGTTGCAAATGTTTTTTTTTTCCAAATTAATGTCAAAACTTTCCGAACCTATAAATATGTCAAAACTTTCAGAACCTATAACTTTGTCATTACTGAACTGATTTTCAAAAGGAAAGGCGTTTTAGGCGTGGCTCGATCTCAATAATTAAACCGCATTCATAGTTGGAAATGTTTTTTTTTTCGAAATTCATGTTAAAACTTTCCGAACCTGTAACTTTGCCAAAACTTTCCGAACCTATAACTTTGTCAAAACTGAACCGATTTTCAAAAAGAAAGGCGTTTTAGTCGTGGCTCGATCTCAATAATTAAACCGCATTCATAGTTGGAAATGTTTTTTTTTTCGAAATTCATGTTAAAACTTTCCGTACCTATAAATATGTCAAAACTTTCCGAACCTATAACTTTGTCAAAACTGAACCGATTTTCAAAAAGAAAGGCGTTTTAGTCGTGGCTCGATCTCAATAATTAAACCGCATTCATAGTTGCAAATGTTTTTTTTCTTTCGAAATTCATGTCAAAATTTTCCGATCCTATAAATATGTCACAACTTTCAGAACTTATAACTTTGTCAAAACTGAAGTGATTTTCAAAAGGAAACGCGTTTTAGTCGTGGCTCGATCTCAATATTTAAACCGCATTCATAGTTGAGAATGTTTTATTTTTCGAAATTCATGTTAAAACTTTCCGAACCTATAACTATGTCAAAACTTTGCGAACCTATAACTTTATCAAAACTGAACCGATTTTCAAAAGGAAAGGCGTTTTAGTCGTGGCTCGATCTCAATAATTAAACCGCATTCATAGTTGGAAATGTTTTTTTTTTCGAAATTTATGTTTAAACTTTCCGAACCTATAAGTTTGTCAAAACTTTCCGAACCTATAACTATGTGAAAACTTTGCGAACCTATAACTTTGTCAAAACTGAACCGATTTTCAAAAGGAAAGGCGTTTTAGTCGTGGCTCGATCTCAATAATTAAACCGCATTCATAGTTGGAAATGTTTTTTTTTTCGATATTCATGTTAAAACTTTCCAAACCTATAACTATGTCAAAACTTTCCGAACCTATAACTTTGTCAAAACTGATCCGATTTTCAAAAAGAAAGGCGTTTTAGTCGTGGCTCGATCTCAATAATTAAACCGCATTCATAGTTGGAAATGTTTTTTTTTTCGAAATTCATGTTAAAACTTTCCGAACCTGTAACTTTGTCCAAACTCTCCAAACCTATAACTATGCAAAACTTTCCGAACCAATAACTTTGTCAAAACTGAACCGATTTTCAAAATGAAAGGCGTTTTAGTCGTGGCTCGATCTCAATAATTAAACCGCATTCATAGTTGAAAATGTTTTTTTTCGAAATTTATGTTTAAACTTTCCGAACCTATAACTTTGTCAAAACTTTCCGAACCTATAACTTTGTCAAAGCTGAACCGATTTTCAAAAGGAAAGGCGTTTTAATCGTGGCTCGATCTCAATAATTAAACCGCATTCATAGTTGCAAATGTTTTTTTTTTTCGAAATTCACGCAAAACTTTCCGAACCTATAAATATGTCAAAACTTTCAGAACCTCTAACTTTGTCAAAACTGAACCGATTTTCAAAAGGAAAGGCGTTTTAGTCGTGGCTCGATCTCAATAATTAAACCGCATTCATAGTTGCAAATGTTTTTTTTTTCGAAATTCATGTCAAAACTTTCCGAACCTATAAATATGTCAAAACTTTCCGAACCTATAACTTTGTCAAAACTGATCCGATTTTCAAAAGGAAAGGCGTTTTAGTCGTGGCTCGATCTCAATAATTAAACCGCATTCATAGTTGGAAATGTTTTTTTTTCGAAATTCATGTTAAAACTTTCCGAACCTATAACTTTGTCAAAACTTTCCGAACCTATAAATATGTCAAAACTTTCCGAACCTATAACTTTGTCAAAACTGAACCGATTTTCAAAAGGAAAGGCGTTTTAGTCGTGGCTCGATCTCAATAATTAAACCGCATTCATAGTTGGAAATTTTTTTTTTTTCGAAACTCATGTTAAAACTTTCCGAACCTATAACTTTGTCAAAACTTTCCAACCCTATAACTATGTCAAAACTTTCCGAACCTATAACTTTGTCAAAACTGAACCGATTTTCAAAATGAAAGGCGTTTTAGTCGTGGCTCGTTCTCAATAATTAAACCGCATTCATAGTTGCACATGTTTTGTTTTTTTCGAAATTCATGTCAAAACTTTCCGAACCTATAAATATGTCCAAACTTTCAGAACCTATAACTTTGTCAAAACTGAACCGATTTTCGAAAGGAAAGGCGTTTTAGTCGTGGCTCGATCGCAATAATTAAACCGCATTCATAGTTGCACATGTTTTGTTTTTTTCGAAATTCATGTCAAAACTTTCCGAACCTATAAATATGTCCAAACTTTCAGAACCTATAACTTTGTCAAAACTGAACCGATTTTCAAAAAGAAAGGCGTTTTAGTCGTGGCTCGATCTCAATAATTAAACCGCATTCATAGTTGGAAATGTTTTTTTTTTTCGAAATTCATGTTAAAACTTTCCGAACCTGTAACTTTGTCCAAACTCTCCAAACCTATAACTATGCAAAACTTTCCGAACCAATAACTTTGTCAAAACTGAACCGATTTTCAAAATGAAAGGCGTTTTAGTCGTGGCTCGATCTCAATAATTAAACCGCATTCATAGTTGAAAATGTTTTTTTTCGAAATTTATGTTTAAACTTTCCGAACCTATAACTTTGTCAAAACTTTCCGAACCTATAACTATGTCAAAACTTTGCGAACCTATAACTTTATCAAAACTGAACCGATTTTCAAAAGGAAAGGCGTTTTAGTCGTGGCTCGATCTCAATAATTAAACCGCATTCATAGTTGGAAATGTTTTTTTTTTTCGAAATTCATGTCAAAACTTTCCGAACAAATAACTTTGTCAAAACTTTCCGAACCTATAACTTTGTCAAAGCTGAACCGATTTTCAAAAGGAAAGGCGTTTTAGTCGTGGCTCGATCTCAATAATTAAACCGCATTCATAGTTGGAAATGTTTTTTTTTTTCGAAATTCATGTTAAAACTTTCCGAACCTGTAACTTTGTCCAATCTTTCCAAACCTATAACTATGTCAAAACTTTCCGAACCTATAACTTTGTCAAAACTGATCCGATTTTCAAAAGGAAAGGCGTTTTAGTCGTGGCTCGATCTCAATAATTAAACCGCATTCATATTTGGAAATGTTTTTTTTTCGAAATTTATGTTACAACTTTCCGAACCTCTAACTTTGTCAAAACTTTCCGAACCTATAACTATGTCAAAACTTTCCGAACCTATAACTTTGTCAAAACTAAACCGATTTTCAAAAGGAAAGTCGTTTTAGTCGTGGCTCGATCTCAATAATTAAAACGCATTCATAGTTGCAAATGTTTTTTTTTTCGAAATTCATGTCAAAACTTTCCGAACCTATAAATATGTCAAAACTTTCAGAACCTATAACTTTGTCAAAACTGAACCGATTTTCAAAACGAAAGGCGTTTTAGTCGTGGCTCCATCTCAATATTTAAACAGCATTCATAGTTGGAAATGTTTTTTTTTTCGAAATTCATTTTAAAACTTTCCGAACCTATAACTTTGTCCAAACTTTCCAAACTTATAACTATGTCAAAACTTTCCGAACCTATAACTTTGTCAAAACTGAACCGATTTTCAAAAGGAAAGGCGTTTTAGTCGTGGCTCGATATCAATAATTAAACCGCATTCATAGTTGGAAATGTTTTTTTTTTCGAAATTTATGCTAAAACTTTCCAAACCTATAACTTTGTCAAAACTTTCCGAACCTATAACTATGTCAAAACTTTCCGAACCTATAACTTTGTCAAAACTGAACCGATTTTCAAAAGGAAAGGCGTTTTAGTCGTGGCTCGATCTCAATATTTAAACCGCATTCATGGTTGGAAATGTTTTTTTGTTCGAAATTTATGTTAAAACTTTCCGAACCTATAACTTTGTCAAAACTTTCCGAACCTATAACTATGTCAAAACTTTCCGAACCTATAACTTTGTCAAAACTGAACCGATTTTCAAAAGGAAAGGCGTTTTAATCGTGGCTCGATCTCAATAATTAAACCGCATTCATAGTTGCAAATGTTTTTTTTTTTCGAAATTCACGCAAAACTTTCCGAACCTATAAATATGTCAAAACTTTCAGAACCTCTAACTTTGTCAAAACTGAACCGATTTTCAAAAGGAAAGGCGTTTTAGTCGTGGCTCGATCTCAATAATTAAACCGCATTCATAGTTGCAAATGTTTTTTTTTTTCGAAATTCATGTCAAAACTTTCCGAACCTATAAATATGTCAAAACTTTCCGAACCTATAACTTTGTCAAAACTGATCCGATTTTCAAAAGGAAAGGCGTTTTAGTCGTGGCTCGATCTCAATAATTAAACCGCATTCATAGTTGGAAATGTTTTTTTTTCGAAATTCATGTTAAAACTTTCCGAACCTATAACTTTGTCAAAACTTTCCGAACCTATAAATATGTCAAAACTTTCCGAACCTATAACTTTGTCAAAACTGAACCGATTTTCAAAAGGAAAGGCGTTTTAGTCGTGGCTCGATCTCAATAATTAAACCGCATTCATAGTTGGAAATTTTTTTTTTTCGAAACTCATGTTAAAACTTTCCGAACCTATAACTTTGTCAAAACTTTCCAACCCTATAACTATGTCAAAACTTTCCGAACCTATAACTTTGTCAAAACTGAACCGATTTTCAAAATGAAAGGCGTTTTAGTCGTGGCTCGTTCTCAATAATTAAACCGCATTCATAGTTGCACATGTTTTGTTTTTTTCGAAATTCATGTCAAAACTTTCCGAACCTATAAATATGTCCAAACTTTCAGAACCTATAACTTTGTCAAAACTGAACCGATTTTCGAAAGGAAAGGCGTTTTAGTCGTGGCTCGATCGCAATAATTAAACCGCATTCCTAGTTGCACATGTTTTGTTTTTTTCGAAATTCATGTCAAAACTTTCCGAACCTATAACTATGTCAAAACTTTCCGAACCTATAACTTTGTCAAAACTGATCCGATTTTCAAAAGGAAAGGCGTTTTAGTCGTGGCTCGATCTCAATAATTAAACCGCATTCATATTTGGAACCTATAAATATGTCAAAACTTTCAGAACCTATAACTTTGTCAAAACTGAACCGATTTTCAAAACGAAAGGCGTTTTAGTCGTGGCTCCATCTCAATATTTAAACAGCATTCATGGTTGGAAATGTTTTTTTTTTCGAAATTTATGTTAAAACTTTCCGAACCTATAACTTTGTCAAAACTTTCCGAACCTATAACTATGTCAAAACTTTCCGAACCTATAACTTTGTCAAAACTGAACCGATTTTCAAAAGGAAAGGCGTTTTAGTCGTGGCTCGATATCAATAATTAAACCGCATTCATAGTTGGAAATGTTTTTTTTTTCGAAATTTATGCTAAAACTTTCCAAACCTATAACTTTGTCAAAACTTTCCGAACCTATAACTATGTCAAAACTTTCCGAACCTATAACTTTGTCAAAACTGAACCGATTTTCAAAAGGAAAGGCGTTTTAGTCGTGGCTCGATCTCAATATTTAAACCGCATTCATGGTTGGAAATGTTTTTTTTTTCGAAATTTATGTTAAAACTTTCCGAACCTATAACTTTGTCAAAACTTTCCGAACCTATAACTATGTCAAAACTTTCCGAACCTATAACTTTGTCAAAACTGAACCGATTTTCAAAAGGAAAGGCGTTTTAATCGTGGCTCGATCTCAATAATTAAACCGCATTCATAGTTGCAAATGTTTTTTTTTTCGAAATTCACGCAAAACTTTCCGAACCTATAAATATGTCAAAACTTTCAGAACCTCTAACTTTGTCAAAACTGAACCGATTTTCAAAAGGAAAGGCGTTTTAGTCGTGGCTCGATCTCAATAATTAAACCGCATTCATAGTTGCAAATGTTTTTTTTTTTCGAAATTCATGTCAAAACTTTCCGAACCTATAAATATGTCAAAACTTTCCGAACCTATAACTTTGTCAAAACTGATCCGATTTTCAAAAGGAAAGGCGTTTTAGTCGTGGCTCGATCTCAATAATTAAACCGCATTCATAGTTGGAAATGTTTTTTTTTCGAAATTCATGTTAAAACTTTCCGAACCTATAACTTTGTCAAAACTTTCCGAACCTATAAATATGTCAAAACTTTCCGAACCTATAACTTTGTCAAAACTGAACCGATTTTCAAAAGGAAAGGCGTTTTAGTCGTGGCTCGATCTCAATAATTAAACCGCATTCATAGTTGGAAATTTTTTTTTTTCGAAACTCATGTTAAAACTTTCCGAACCTATAACTTTGTCAAAACTTTCCAACCCTATAACTATGTCAAAACTTTCCGAACCTATAACTTTGTCAAAACTGAACCGATTTTCAAAATGAAAGGCGTTTTAGTCGTGGCTCGTTCTCAATAATTAAACCGCATTCATAGTTGCACATGTTTTGTTTTTTTCGAAATTCATGTCAAAACTTTCCGAACCTATAAATATGTCCAAACTTTCAGAACCTATAACTTTGTCAAAACTGAACCGATTTTCGAAAGGAAAGGCGTTTTAGTCGTGGCTCGATCGCAATAATTAAACCGCATTCCTAGTTGCACATGTTTTGTTTTTTTCGAAATTCATGTCAAAACTTTCCGAACCTATAAATATGTCCAAACTTTCAGAACCTATAACTTTGTCAAAACTGAACCGATTTTCAAAAAGAAAGGCGTTTTAGTCGTGGCTCGATCTCAATAATTAAACCGCATTCATAGTTGGAAATGTTTTTTTTCGAAATTTATGTTAAAACTTTCCGAACCTATAACTTTGTCAAAACTTTCCGAACCTATAACTTTGTCAAAACTGAACCGATTTTCAAAAAGAAAGGCGTTTTAGTCGTGGCTCGATCTCAATAATTAAACCGCATTCATAGTTGGAAATGTTTTTTTTTTCGAAATTCATGTTAAAACTTTCCGTACCTATAAATATGTCAAAATCTTTCAGAACCTATAACTTTGTCATTACTGAACCGATTTTCAAAAGGAAAGGCGTTTTAGTCGTGGCTCGATCTCAATAATTAAACCGCATTCATAGTTGCACATGTTTTGTTTTTTGTTTTTGAAATTCATGTCAAAACTTTCCGAACCTATAAATATGTCCAAACTTTCAGAACCTATAACTTTGTCAAAACTCAACCGATTTTCGAAAGGAAAGGCGTTTTAGTCGTGGCTCGATCGCAATAATTAAACCGCATTAATAGTTGCAAATGTTTTTTTTCGAAATTTATGTTAAAACTTTCCGAACCTATAACTTTGTCAAAACTTTCCGAACCTATAGCTATGTCAAAACTTTCCGAACCTATAACTTTGTCAAAACTGAACCGATTTTCAAAAGGAAAGGCGTTTTAGTCGTGGCTCGATCTCAATATTTAAACCGCATTCATAGTTGCAAATGTTTTTTTTTTCGAAATTCATGTTAAAACTTTCCGAACCTATAAATATGTCAAAACTTTCAGAACCTATAACTTTGTCAAAACTGAACCGATTTTCAAAAGGAAAGGCGTTTTAGTCGTGGCTCGATCTCAATAATTAAACCGCATTCATAGTTCCACATGTTTTTTTTTCGAAATTCATATTAAAACTTTCCGAACCTGTAACTTTGTCCAAACTTTCCAAACCTATAACTATGTCAAAACTTTCCGAACCTATAACTTTGTCAAAACTGAACCGATTTTCAAAAAGAAAGGCGTTTTAGTCGTGGCTCGATCTCAATAATTAAACCGCATTCATAGTTGCAAATGTTTTTTTTCTTTCGAAATTCATGTCAAAACTTTCCGATCCTATAAATATGTCACAACTTTCAGAACTTATAACTTTGTCAAAACTGAAGTGATTTTCAAAAGGAAAAGCGTTTTAGTCGTGGCTCGATCTCAATATTTAAACCGCATTCATAGTTGGAAATGTTTTATTTTTCGAAATTCATGTTAAAACTTTCCGAACCTGTAACTTTGTTAAAACTTTCCGAACCTATAACTATGTCAAAACTTTGCGAACCTATAACTTTATCAAAACTGAACCGATTTTCAAAAGGAAAGGCGTTTTAGTCGTGGCTCGATCGCAATAATTAAACCGCATTCATAGTTCCACATGTTTTTCTTTTCGAAATTCATATTAAAACTTTCCGAACCTGTAACTTTGTCCTAACTTTCCAAACCTATAACTATGTCAAAACTTTCCGTACCTAGAACTTTGTCAAAACTGAACCGATTTTTAAAAAGAAAGGCGTTTTAGTCGTGGCTCGATCTCAATAATTAAACCGCATTCATAGTTGCAAATGTTTTTTTTTCGAAATTTATGTTAAAACTTTCCGAACCTATAACTTTGTCAAAACTTTCCGAACATATAACTATGTCAAAACTTTGCGAACCTATAACTTTATCAAAACTGAACCGATTTTCAAAAGGAAAGGCGTTTTAGTCGTGGCTCGATCTCAATAATTAAACCGCATTCATAGTTGCAAATGTTTTTTTTTTTCGAAATTCATGTCAAAACTTTCCGAACATATAACTTTGTCAAAACTTTCCGAACCTATAACTTTGTCAAAACTGAACCGATTTTCAAAAGGAAAGGCGTTTTAGTCGTGGCTCGATCTCAATAATTAAACCGCATTCATAGTTCCACATGTTTTTCTTTTCGAAATTCATATTAAAACTTTCCGAACCTGTAACTTTGTCCTAACTTTCCAAACCTATAACTATGTCAAAACTTTCCGTACCTAGAACTTTGTCAAAACTGAACCGATTTTTAAAAAGAAAGGCGTTTTAGTCGTGGCTCGATCTCAATAATTAAACCGCATTCATAGTTGCAAATGTTTTTTTTTCGAAATTTATGTTAAAACTTTCCGAACCTATAACTTTGTCAAAACTTTCCGAACATATAACTATGTCAAAACTTTGCGAACCTATAACTTTATCAAAACTGAACCGATTTTCAAAAGGAAAGGCGTTTTAGTCGTGGCTCGATCTCAATAATTAAACCCCATTCATAGTTGCAAATGTTTTTTTTTTCGAAATTCATGTCAAAACTTTCCGAACATATAACTTTGTCAAAACTTTCCGAACCTATAACTTTGTCAAAACTGAACCGATTTTCAAAAGGAAAGGCGTTTTAGTCGTGGCTCGATCTCAATAATTAAACCGCATTCATAGTTCCACATGTTTTTTTTTCGAAATTCATATTAAAACTTTCCGAACCTGTAACTTTGTCAAAACTTTCCAAACCTATAACTATGTCAAAACTTTCCGAACCTATAACTTTGTCAAAACTGAACCGATTTTCAAAAAGAAAGGCGTTTTAGTCGTGGCTCGATCTCAATAATTTAACCGCATTCATAGTTAGAAATGTTTTTTTTTTCGAAATTCATGTCAAAACTTTCCGATCCTATAAATATGTCAAAACTTTCAGAACTTATAACTTTGTCAAAACTGAACCGATTTTCAAAAAGAAAGGCGTTTTAGTCGTGGCTCGATCTCAATAATTAAACCGCATTCATAGTTGCAAATGTTTTTTTTTTCGAAATTCATGTCAAAACTTTCCAAACCTATAACTATGTCAAAACTTTCCGAACCAATAACTTTGTCAAAACTGAACCGATTTTCAAAAGGAAAGGCGTTTTAGTCGTGGCTCTATCTCAATAAATAAACTGCATTCATAGTTGGAAATTTTTTTTTTTTCCAAATTCATGTCAAAACTTTCCGAACATATAACTTTGTCAAAACTTTCCGAACCTATAACTTTGTCAAAACTTTCCGAACCTATAACTTTGTCAAAACTGAACCGATTTTCAAAAGGAAAGGCGTTTTAGTCGTGGCTCGATCTCAATAATTAAACCACATTCATAGTTGCAAATGTTTTTTTTTTCCAAATTCATGTCAAAACTTTCCGAACCTATAAATATGTCAAAACTTTCAGAACCTATAACTTTGTCATTACTGAACTGATTTTCAAAAGGAAAGGCGTTTTAGGCGTGGCTCGATCTCAATAATTAAACCGCATTCATAGTTGGAAATGTTTTCTTTTTCGAAATTCATTTTAAAACTTTCCGAACCTATAACTTTGTCCAAACTTTCCAAACCTATAACTATGTCAAAACTTTCCGAACCTATAACTTTGTCAAAACTGAACCGATTTTCAAAAAGAAAGGCGTTTTAGTCGTGGCTCGATCTCAATAATTTCCGAACCTATAACTTTGTCAAAACTTTCCGAACCTATAACTATGTCAAAACTTTCCGAACCTATAACTTTGTCAAAACTGAACCGATTTTCAAAAGGAAAGTCGTTTTAGTCGTGGCTCGATCTCAATAATTAAACCGCATTCATAGTTGGAAATGTTTTTTTTTTCGAAATTCACTTCAAAACTTTCCGAACCTATAAATATGTCAAAACTTTCAGAACCTATAGCTTTGTCAAAACTTTCCGAACCTATAACTTTGTCAAAACTGAACGGATTTTTAAAAGGAAAGGCGTTTTAGACATGGCTCGATCTCAATAATTACACCGCATTCATAGTTGGAAATGTTTTTTTTTCGAAATTCATGTTAAAACTTTCCGAACATATAACTTTGTCAAAACTGAACCGATTTTCAAAAGGAGAGGCGTTTTAGTCGTGGCTCGATCTCAATAATTGAACCGCATTCATAGTTGCACATGTTTTTTTTTCGAAATTCATGTCAAAACTTTCCGAACCTATAACTTTGTCAAAACTTTCCAAACCTATAACTATGTCAAAACTTTCCGAACCTATAACTTTGTCAAAACTGAACCGATTTTCAAAAGGAAAGGCGTTTTAGTCGTGGCTCGATCTCAATAATTAAGCCGCATTCATAGTTGCAAATGTTTTTTTTTTCGAAATTCATGTTAAAACTTTCCGAACCTATAAATATGTCAAAACTTTCAGAACCTATAACTTTGTCAAAACTGAACCGATTTTCAAAAGGAAAGGCGTTTTAGTCGTGGCTCGATCTCAATAATTAAACCGCATTCATAGTTGGAAATGTTTTTTTTTCGAAATTCATGTTAAAACTTTCCGAACCTGTAACTTTGTCCAAACTTTCCAAACCTATAACTATGTCAAAACTTTCCGAACCTATAACTTTGTCAAAACTGAACCGATTTTCAAAAAGAAAGGCGTTTTAGTCGTGGCTCGATCTCAATAATTAAACCGCATTCATACCTGGAAATGTTTTTTTTTTCGAAATTCATGTTAAAACTTTCCGAACCTATAAATATGTCAAAATTTTCAGAACCTATAACTATGTCAAAACTTTCCGAACCTATAACTTTGTCAAAACTGAACCGATTTTCAAAAGGAAAGGCGTTTTAGTCGTGGCTCGATCTCAATAATTAAACCACATTCATAGTTGCAAATGTTTTTTTTTTCCAAATTCATGTCAAAACTTTCCGAACCTATGAATATGTCAAAACTTTCAGAACCTATAACTTTGCCATTACTGAACTGATTTTCAAAAGGAAAGGCGTTTTAGTCGTGGCTCGATCTCAATAATTAAACCGCATTCATAGTTAGAAATGTTTTTTTTTTTTTCGAAATTCATGACAAAACTTTCCGAACATATAACTTTGTCAAAACTTTCCGAACCTATAACTTTGTCAAGACTTTCCGAACCTATAACTTTGTCAAAACTGAACCGATTTTCAAAAGGAAAGGCCTTTTATTCGTGGCTCGATCTCAATATTTAAACCGCATTCATAGTTGGAAATGTTTTTTTTTTCGAAATTTATGTTAAAACTTTCCGAACCTATAACTTTGTCAAAACTTTCCGAACCTATAACTATGGCAAAACTTTCCGAACCTATAACTTTGTCAAAACTGAACCGATTTTCAAAAGGAAAGGCGTTTTAGTCGTGGCTCGATCTC